>CM035843.1:157928750-158365862 GCA_020510985.1 Pholidichthys leucotaenia | reverse complement strand
GCTACATACTGTATCACCCGTAGGTGCCATAATGGGTATTTCTCGAGCCAAATTAGGACCAATGTTAACAAAAAAGTTATTAAATTCATCTGCAGGTGAGACTGCATTCACACTCTGAGTCGTTTTATTTTTTTTTTTTTTTGAAAAATGTGTTGGGTAGCTTATATTTCTATTTTTATTTCCAAGAATATTGTTAAGTATTGTCCATGTATTTTTAATATTGTCTCTGTTTTTCTCCAGTTCTTTACTGTAATAGTCTCTTTTACTACATCTCATTATATATGTTAACTTATTTTTGTATGTTTTATACCGCTTCTCTGCTTCTTCTGTCCTTTTCTTTAGAAAAGCTTTATATAATATTTTTTTTCTTTTTACACGCCTTTTGTAATCCTTTGGTTAACCATGGCTTGTCGACAAATTTATGTTTTAGCTTTTTCTTTACTAATGGACAATTTTTTTCATATAGAGTAATCACAATGTTCATAAATGTGTCATAGGCTTCATTTACATCTGATACTTAGACTTTTGTCCAGTCTTGCTTTAGCAAGTCTTCTTTAAAAGAACTGATTGCATTTTGTGATTTGTATCTGAAAGATTTTCAAGTTTTTTCTGGATTGGCCCCCGTGTGGGCATGGATAAGTGCAAAGGCTAAACCAAAGGGGATCCTCGGCGGACATTTAAACATACGGAGCATAATCCCCAAAAGAGATGAGATTTTGGTGTTGCTGTTGGACTCAAATCTGGACTATCTTTGTCTTTCAGAAAGCTGGCTACACAGGAACATAGACACTAATATGATTGATATTGTGGGTTATCAGTGTTTTAGAAAAGACAGGCAGGTAGGGAGGGGAGGAGGTGTTTTAATTTACATCAAAGAGAAATTTAAATGTCAGTTGGTTGATTTGAATACTTCACTTGAATGTTTAGCTGTTAATGTATGTCTCTCACTGGTAATGAATTTCAACATTGCAGTATTGTACAACCCACCGTCACACAATTCTTCTTTTTATAATGAATTAAGTGATCTGGTTAAACAACTTGAGAGGAGCAGAGAAACAATATTTTATGGTGACTTTAATATTAACTGGTCTGATAAAAAGGACAAACAGAAACTGAAAAGCCTCATGACTAAATTTAATTACCAACAAATGATCAAAGGACCCACCAGGATAACCAAACAATCTAGAACACTTATTGACATGGTATTTGCTAATAAACCAGAACGAATAACCAGAACCTATAATCTTGTAACTGGTCTCTCAGATCATAACATGGTTCTTGCTGTCAGAAAACTTACTAAAAAGCGACTACAGTATTTTGGGGGAGTCGATATTGACAAATTAAATTTTATCATTCCCAAATCAAAAAATGCGGAGTTTGAACATTACTTAGAGAATCAAAATTGGGAGCAGCTCATGTCAATATATGAAGTAGATGATTGTTGTAATTTTATAACTGCAACAATTACAAAGTCTATAGAAAAATTTACAAAGCAAATTAAAAGTAGACAACAGAAGATTAGACTCCTGTTCCCCGTAGCTTTCTGGCCTGCCTCAGTATGTCATTCTTTACCCTTCTGTTCACAAAGCACATCACAATTGATTTCTTTGTTTTATTATCCTTTCTGGGTAAAGTATGACAGGCTGAAATTGCATTTACTTCAACCTTTATGTTTCTGCTTTCAAGGAACTGAAGCACCTGGTTTTCCAGGGAGACTGATTCACTCAGGGGAGCCTCCTCACCTCTCATTCCTGCTGTAACACTGGCATATGATTGATATTTAATGTCTAGTCCACTTATAATTATATCATCCATGCGAGAATATTGTTCAAGATCCTCGACGCGTTGCTCCAAGTCTGCTATTTTTTTTGTCTTTTTCCTTAATTGTTAATTTTAATTCTCAGACTTCTTCCATCAGTCCTAATAGTTTAAGCTGTTGACTAGCCACTTTGGTCAGTTCTTCTGACAAGAAGTTCAGAGATTTTTTTTTTTTTTTTATCTCTTCCATTTCCTCCTTCTTTGGTGGCATTTTTACTGACCTGTTGGTAGTAAAACAATCTCTGCTGATGTCACCAGTATCCGATCCGACCGACCGACCTCGAATCCAGCTGGGGCCTCAATATCCCCCTCCGCTGCCAGTCCCATTGCTTACCGCCGCTGTAATTGAGCTCCTGTCCAGCCGGGGTGCCGGTAGCTCCTCCACCGAGCCCCACCGCCCACCACCGCTGTAGTTGAGCTCCGAGCTCGTCCAGGTGAACAGATGCCACAGCCATGTCCCTCTCCAGCTACCGAAGCACCGCTGGCCCTCCAGCGTCCTTGGCTCCCGCGTTGCTCGTCTCGCTGCCCAGGACACCTCCACGCTGCTCCTCCCCGGCGCCCTGCACAGATGAGCAGAAGCCGTTAGCTGGCTGCGTCGTCCTGCCGTCTCCACGGTCCACGGTGATTGTGAAGTTTCATTAAGTTTGCATCACTACATCAGAAAATAAAACAAAATAATACACGATTCCCGAGAGAAACTGGTGACAGCAGCTGTTGGATGCTTAAGTCCAAGTAATTTGGATGACTGATATTGAGGAGTTCATTTTAGCTTCACTCACACATTTTTGATGTTGCGTGTGGTACAGAAAACTAATTTTTATAGCATAAGACCAGTGGAGGTCCATAGCAGGACTCAGCCTGCATATGGAAGGATGACAAAATTTCTGCATAATTCCAGCTATTCTTGAGCTATTTGCTAAATATGATAATATACATAACAATAATTTTGTACAGATTTCATGGTTGTTTAGCAGTAGTTTTTTTTT
This sequence comes from Pholidichthys leucotaenia, assembly GCA_020510985.1. Lineage (NCBI taxonomy): Eukaryota > Metazoa > Chordata > Actinopteri > Cichliformes > Pholidichthyidae > Pholidichthys > Pholidichthys leucotaenia. The sequence goes on along the minus strand of CM035843.1, from coordinate 158,363,058 downwards.
TTTTTAACATGCTTGATTAACTTCATAACTTGTTAACTTGATTAACAATGGAAAGAAAAGAAAACCAGAAAATTGTCATGATAATGTACTCAGATTTGCTACAGTGATGTTGCATTCACCTCAAAATACCACTCACTAATTGTTCAAAAATGAAAGTTCATAAGTAGCTTATATCAGTCCCAGCATATTGGTACCGGTACCAATATTGATATCAGCAATATTGGCCTTATATTTAAGGGAGATATACTGTGTGTACAAGAAACCAGACGGAAGAGAAGCAAAGTGGATTCAAACTGTTCTTCCATGGAAAACAATCCTGTACTCTTTGATCTGGTACTAGGTTGAAGTTTAATGTTTATTTGAAAGGAACATTTGGGTCAATGATGACCGTCAAGTTTGAAGTAATTTTTAACGTAGGCAGGTTCTCATGTGGGCTACGAGGGCCACTCTTGACCTCCAGCAGTGCTGGCATTTGCTGCAGGTAAAACTGTTTGAAGATGTGGAGAAGTGACCCCTTTCGTGTGCTTTCTCATACTCTTTCTGTTTTTTCTTCTCGATTGCTGCAGTGGCTTGTTTGAGTTTATACTTCCATGTAGTACGCTGCATTGCTTCTTCTTCCCATGTGTCAGGTGAAATGCCAGCATTCTTCAAGTGCCTTTTAAGTATATCCTTAAATCTCATTTTTTGGCCACCTTGACTTCTCTTCCCTTGCCTCAGCTTGGAAAAAAATACTGCCTTTGGTAGTCGAGTGTCGTCCATTTGGTGAACATGGCCAGCCCAATGCAGCTCTGATGTAGTGATGAGGGCCTCAACACTAACAGAGTCAGCACAACGTTCAGCCTCCACATCTACATACATTTGTATATGAATGTTCCTGCATGCATTTGGTAAATCATTTATGTATAAGGAGAATAATATTGGTCCAAGTATGGAGCCTTGTGGGACACCCATTTGACATTTCAAATATGGTGATTTGACACTGTTGACTATTACACATTGTTGTCTGTCGGTTAAATAAGACTTCTTCCTTTTGATAGTGTGTTCCAAAAAATTAAACTGAGTAAATTTGGTCAAAAGGATGTTGTGGTCAACGGTGTCAAATGCTTTCAAGACGCGGTTTGGAGCCTCGTTCTTTTTTTGTATTATAATTTTTTTTTTTTTTTTTTTTCAGGACGCGTCTCCAACCCACATCCTCACATTAAGTTTATTTTCTGGGTCTTTGCATTTATTATTAATATTATCTTGGTTCTGTCTGTCATTTTGATTTCTATATTCATGTTTCTATCTAGTTTGTATTTATGTGTTTATTTTCACAGTAGTCTGTTCTGGTTTGAGTTTTTGATTATTCACAGCTGTTTTATGTTTGGTTAGTTTGTTCACTGGCTATTTAAGGGATGCAGCCCCTCACCTGGGTGCTGCGTCATTACTCTCTGTGCGTTTGTCACACTTCAGTATTTCTGATCTCATCGGTTCCTTCTTCAGATCTAAAAACACAATGAATGGTGGGCATGGAACCCAAACTGTGCATGATGCAGGGTGGTGTTCCCATAATCCAGATGTTCAAATAATAGTGTAGCAACTCATTTTTCAATTATTTTGGAGATAACAGGTAAAATGCTGATTTGACTGTAGCTGTTTATATCAGTTTTAATCCCTGTTTTGAAAATTGGTCTAACCACTCCCACCTTCCAAGCAGTTGGGACAACAGCATGTTTCATTGACAAATTAATTAAATGAGTAATTGGACAGATGAGAGATTCTTTATGTTCTTTAATACCTATGTTTTGGAGGAAGATACAACTTCCGACCGATCAAATGTGAGTTTTAAACCTAGCCAAAATATAAACAAATCGGCTTTTTTCTGAGTCCATTTTTCCACACTTCCTACGAATTAAATGTCATGTTGAAGATCTTTCAATACAGAATATGAAAAAACGTTACCTCAGTTTTGATCATTTCCTCAAAGTGACTCATTTTGCCAGCAGTGGTCACATATTTTGTTGTTGTCAGTGTGGGGGTTGGAGCCATGTCGTCGCCTTGTGTTATAGTTTATATTTTTTGTCACCAGGACATGGCCTCCAACCCACAGCCTCACTTTAAGTTTGTTTTCTGGGATTGTTTGTATTTAGTTCATCCTCTCCTTTAGTTTAAATCTTAGGATTTTCTGCATTTATTGTTGTTGGTTGTTGTAGTCATGATTCTGTCCTTGTTTTATATTTTCTCCTGCTTCACCTTGATTTCCAGTTATTATTATTATTATGGTCAGAGGTCAGTTCAGTCATTATTTGCATTATGATTGTCATGGTCTTGTCTCCCCTGAACCTCTGTTCATGTTCTGTGTCTCCTCTGTTTGTGATTGCGTGTGTGTAGCCCGGTCCGTCCCGTCATCTGTTTTCCTCATGTGTCAGCTTTCAGTCATGATTGATCTCCCCATCTGTGCTGTTTAACTTGATTGTCCCATTGATAATTTAAGTTCTGCTCCACTTCGGGTTCTTGTAGTCATGTTGACGTGATTACACGCTTCTGCCTTGTCCATCTGTCTTGTATCATACCTAGTTCTTGTCATGTCCAAGTTTAGTCCGTTTTTGCCTTAGCTTTTTTTTTATCTTCTGAGCTGTGTGTTATTTTCTGTTTTAAGCCCTTGAGCTGCGTCTGAGTGACCAGCTCCTAATAAAAGACTGCCGAACTTACATCAAGCTTCAGTTTACCACACTGTTGCAGTTGTTGTTTTTTGGGGGATTATTTAACTTACTGTGTTAACTGATGACTTTTTAAATGGATTTGAAAGCTGTTTCCGTGGAAGTTTCCTTGTTGCTAATGTAGCATCATCTGGCTTGGCTCTCATCTATAAAATAGACTTTGCCTCTTAAAGACATTGTTTCACCCAGGAAAAGGCTCATCAAGAATTACTTTTCATCTCAGGACCACTGTGGAGAACACATTCCTTTGTAAAGAGGAACGAGAGATAAGTATTCCATCTCGTGCAAGGAACAAATTAGTTTACCTCATAGAAAAATGGACTTCCTTTCTCAAGACCGTTTTATTGGCTAATAAAATGGTTTGACATCTAATAAACCCCTGCGACAAAGAACAGACATTTTTGAGTACGTCATATGGTCACTAGAAAATATCCACAGCTCAACATTGCCCTCCTCTGGCAACTCAGGGACATGTTGGAGTTAACCAGCTAAACTTTATTCCCTAATGACTGCCTTTTTACAAAACCCTCAATTTTCAGATTTTTCTCTTTTTCAGGACACCATGGAAAAGCAAATGGACTCTGGTCTACCATTCTGTGTGGGACAATCAATAATGGGTTTGAAAGAATTTATATTAATCCTTGATTTTAAATATGTGCATGGATGTTTTAATGCTTCAATATATCTTATTTTATTCTTGCATGTTTATTTATAAGTACCAGTATAAAAATGCATGCATCACTGAAGTAGCTTAGATTTTATACATTAGTATATTAATGAATTTTCAGTGTATTAATATATGTGTGTCACAGTTGAGGGAAGTTTCCTCAAGTCATGTGACTGGTCTCTGCCAGTCTCTGCTTAGCAACAGCTCTCTCAATATTATTGGTTGTTACAGACAAAGGACTGTTTGTTCATTGGACTAAAGTTTATTAAACCCGCCCACGAAGGAAGACTATTGGCTTAGGCTTCTGTCAATCCCCGGAAGCCCTCGAAAGTTGTCTGAGTTATAAGCAGGGAGATGCCCTCCTTCAGTTCAGTGTTAGAGAGTTCAGTTTTTTTTATTGTGCTGTGTAAACTTCTGTGTGTTTTAATGCTTTTTCTTTAAACGTCCGGGAATTACTTATTCTTTGAGCTCAACTTGTTAAATGAAGTCAAACTTCATGCTTCACCGGCGTTTCTGCTTTTCTCCTGTTACTGTTACTCTTTCTCCTGTTAAACTTTCTTTAAAATCACTGTGTGTTTTTTAAAGGACTGACCATTCGTTATCACACTGGAAGCTATTTTCACCTATGTACCACGACGTCAAAAGGAACTGGACTTCGTGGTTTGAATTTAGTTAATTTTAATTTTGCCTCTTCCACTCTGTGGCTGGATCAGACTCTGGACTGTCCCATTTAAATGGACCTAGGAGGGGAGCCACCACTCAACCACAAAGCCCTCCTCATGTTGTCCTCTTGGCATACTATCTTACACGGCTGAAGAAGAAGGAAAGCCCTAAAAAGCAGCCTCACGTCACCTGACCTGAGCTTGAACTGTGTGTCATGGTCAAACCTCATATCTTCCAAGTCCAGCAGTCACAAAAGCTATCTGTTGGCAGATATACTGAATACCGTTATTACCTGAAATAAACCTTCATCCGGCATTAAAGGCTGAGGAAGGAGTCATCGAAAACCAATGTTCACATGAGCCCTCTTTGTTCTATCTGCTGATTAATGGTCTTCAATGCAATGTCTGCAGACTTAAAAGTATGCCACAGTTTGTTTCATCTTTAAATTCAGCTCACAGTCTGAATCAAAGAGAATTAATATTACTCTTTTCCATTAGAATTCCATTTTTACCTTCTTTTAATAATTCAGAATTTCTCCTATAGTTTAATTTTCTTCATAAGTGTGTGTCCAATTTATCCATATCCTCATCCCAGTGAATTCAGTTTTCATTTTCACGCTGGTTCTTCAGGTGTTCACATTCCGTTACTCAATAATCAGTTATACAAGTTGAACGTGATTGCTCAATGTTGATTATTTCACCTGCTTACAAATTATTGGAATGTGATGTTATTTAATCAGTTTCTTTTAAATAAATCTGTAAAATGAAAGAAGTTGTTGAGTAATTTATTCCTATTTCTGTGATTGTTTGAAGCCCCATTATCAGATTCACTAATATTTTGAGGCTGATTATTAATTAATTTATTGATTAATTAAACAGGTATAAAATAAAATTAATGATTAATTGTTCACCAAGAAAGAGGTGATCTGGTGCCCCAACGAGTAACATATATTGTTTTCTGGTGTGTGTGGGTGAACTGGGAGGTAAATTCTCATTCACGCATACCCTTCCAAGTCTAAATTAAACAATATTTATACCTGATCATAATTATAAAGTAAATAACACTACATATTATTACACTAATATTATATTCTGGTCAGACAGTCCTGTTAAAAGGTTATAAGGCTGGGAGATTATTTCAGGTCTATTTGTTAAACGTAAATCAATTTTGTTCTTTGAATGGCTTGTGACTTGTTGGTTTATCTATTAATTGAATTAAGTTGTAGTGATCTGTAATGATTTTTAGATTTTTCCTGTCTTTTTTGACATCACAGTTTATATTAAAATCACCCAATAAGATTAATATATTTTTAGGATTGCATTGATTAAGAAGCACTTTAAATTGGTCATAAAAATCTGCTTTAGTTGAGGGTTTGTGATATAAACAAAGCACAGAGAAGTCTCATGGCTGTGAGCACTCGCCCCCGCCTTCCTGTTGTTTTCCTCCTCAGATCATCAGCGCACCTGGGTGAAGAGATGCACCTGCCACCTGTCATCAGCCAGTGTTTATAAGGAGCACCTCTTCAGTGCGCTGACGCTGGCTTGTCTGGGTATACTGCCTAAAGCAGAGTACTTTATGCACTAGAGTTAAGTCTCAAGGTGTAGTTTTCGCACTCACCTGTTTCTCTTCTCTCCTCCAGGTTGCTGCCATCATGCGAGTGTGTCTCCAGGGACTGCGTGCGCTCACTGCCCCATCATCTCCACTCAGCTGCAACCATCATCCACCTGGTCAGGCACCACCGACTCCACCACCTTCACCCTGCTGGTTCGTCTCTACCCCGGTTCGGGGTCCTGCCGGTTCTCCATTATATCCCGCATAAGTAGCAATTTGGCTCGCCCATTTTCCCTGTCTCCATTTCTTCACTCACAGCTCTCGCTCTCTCTCCACAGGCTCATTCCTCTGGCGAGTGATGTTTTCCCTAAGCTGTGCGGTGTTTTGATATTTAATAAACTTATCAAATGTGTACTTGTGTGTGTGGTTGTCCTTTTGTCATTGCATCGTGCACGTGAGCTGTCCTTAATAGGTAACAATGACAGAACGAGCCAGCCATGATTACAGCTCAGCAGGTGCAATGGCATCGGGGCAGTTGGCTCTGGATCGCTTAGAAGCGACTGAGCAGCAGGTGGATGTGCTAACCCAGCAGCTGCAGACAATCTCGCAGCAATTGGGCACAGTTGTCCACCATTTGGCTAATCTGACTCTGCCGGCTCCTCCATCCTCCACCTGCTCCTGTTGTTCAAAATCCTGTACCCTGTACTACCTCTGTTCCAACACGTGCCCCGTACGAGGGGGAGGTGGGGATGTATAAAAAGTTTCTTCTCCATGTACGGATGTATTTTGAGCAGGTTGGGGGGGGGGATACCCGTTGGATACAGCTAAAATCCAGTTTATGACCTTATTATTGCGGGATCAGGCCCTTAGTTGGGCTTGGTCCGTGCTTGACAGCCTGGAAGGGTCTACATACACGTTTGAGCAATTTGTGGTTGCTTTTTCTTGCACTTTTGACCATACCAAGAGTCAAGGGAACATCATGAGCCGCTTTTTGTCACCCCACCAGGGCACTTGGTCGGTGGCCGAGTACTCGGTTGAGTTCCGGGTTGAAGCAGTGGAGTCGGGGTGGAACGACATTGCCTTATGCAGTACGTTTCTCTTCGGCTTAAACACTCCCCTCCGTGATGACCTAGCAGTTCATGCTGTCCCGGACACCCTGGATGGTCTTATAGATCAGGCTGTGGGGCTGGATAATCATTACCGTGAACACTCAAAGGAGCAACACTCCTCCTCTCGCCTGCCTGTTGAGCGGGTGCCCGCTGTGGCTACTGGCACGGGTGGTGCTGGCCTCCCTCCCGAGCCGATGGAGCTCAGTCAGTTCCAGTTGACCTATGATGAGCGTCGGCGGAGGAGGAAGGCGGGTTTGTGCATGAACTGTGGTTCCATGAAGCACAGTCTGAACGACTGCAACCTGCGGCCAAAAGACCCGGCCTGTCAGTAACCGCAGGGGGTCTGGCGGGCGGGATTAGCCTTACTAGTTTCTCTACTTCGGCTCTCGTACAGTTGCCAGGGGTTGAGAGGAGGACTATGGTGCTTGTGGATTCGGGGGCAGAGGAGTATTTCATCTCGTCCCAGCTTGTGCAGGACATGGGTGTTCCCACTCAAAATTACTACCCTATCTGGTCGCGAGGTGGCGGTAGTCTCCGAACGCACGGCACCTATGGCCATCCTTCTTTCCGGTAACCATCAGGAGGAACTTTCATTCCTCATACTCCCAAATTCATCTTCCACAATGGTTATTGATTATCCGTGGCTCTGGAGGCACAACCCCATGATGTTTGCATTCTGCTGAGTTCCCGCTGTCTCTCCCCATCTCCTCCCCTCCGGCCGAGCTGCCGGACCTCAGTCTCATTCCCCAGGCTTATCACGATTTGGGGGAGGTTTTCAGCAAGTCGAGAACATTGGTGCTTCTGCCTCATCACTCTTATGACTGTGCTGTGGACCTCATCCCGGGGGTGAGGCTGCCGTCCAGCAGGCTGTATAGCATTTCTGGCCTGGAGGGGGAGGCGATGGAGAGATACATAAAAGACTCACTGATTCAGCTGTCACCGGCTCCAATTGGAGCCAGGTTTTTCTTCGTTGGTAAGAAGGATGGCTCATTGCGCCTGTGTATCGACTACCGGGACAGGAGCGCTATCAATATTAAGGACACTTTCCCTCTGTCTTGATTAATTCCGCGTTCGAGCTCCTTCAGCACTCATGGGTATTCACCAAATTAAACTTCCATAACGCTTACCATCCAATCCGCATTTGCGAGGGGGATGAGTGGAAAACGGCGTTTAAAACCCACTGGGGCAGTTTGAATACCTGGTCATGCCTTTTGGGCCTACTAACTGTTTTCCAGCGGCTCATTAATGACATCCTTCGTGATATGCTGAATCAGTTTGTATTTGTCTATTTGGATGATATCCTAATTTTCTCTTTCGTCAGAGGAACGTGAGGTCCATGTGAGAGCTGTTTTACAGCAGCTCTTGGAGAACCAGCTCTACTTCAAGGCTGAGAAGTGTGAGTTATCCACTACATCTACAACCTTCTCGGGCTTCATAGTGGCTGAGGGGAGACTGATTGTCGACTCGGCCAAGGTGAAGGCAGTGCTTAATTGGTCAACTCCCCACTCCTGTAGGGAGCTTCAGCGCTTCCTCGGGTTTGCGAACTTTTATCACAGGTTCATTCGGATCTATAGTGGGATTACACTGCCTCTTACACAGCTGACCTCTGTTAAAGTCCCGTTCCGTTGGACTGAAGTAGCTGAACAGGCCTTTCTTAAATTAAAGGGCCTGTTCACGGAAACACCCTTCTTGGCTCAGGTCGACACGCAGCTCCAGTTTATCCTCGAGGTGGATGCTTCTGATTCGGGGGTAGGCGCTGTCCTCTCTCAGCGCTCGCTGTCCGACTAGAAGCTCCATCCGTTCGCATTTTTTTCTTGGCAGCTCATGTCAGCCAAGAGAAATTATGACGTGCGGGACAGAGAGCTTCTCGCCATTACCCGTTACCCAAAACATTATAACCCAAGACAAATACAACATAACTTGATAAATACACGCCTCTCTGCAGCTCCTCTTTATCCGCCACCCCTCAACTTAGCCCCCGTCCTCCCCATCAGAGAATCTTTGTCTACTCCCCTCAAAGATAATAAAAAAGTGAAAAAAAAATATAATGTATAAGCATCCCAAAGTGATAAAACAAAAAGTTGGTAAAACTCGAATTAAACATCAAGTCTCTAAATTTATTGATTTGGCCTCTCTTCCTCCTCATAATTTAAAAATTAAATGTGGTTTGTTAAACATTAGGTCTCTAACTCCCAAGTCTCTGCTAGTCCGTGATCTGTTAATTGATCATCAGAGTGATTTAATATCCCTTACTGAGACTCGGTTAGGGCAAGATGATTATGTTGGTTTTAATGAATCAACTCCCTCTGGTTATCTAAACTATCAAAATCCCAGAAGTTCTGGTCGTGGAGGAGGAGTAGCTGGAATTTACCATTCTAAATTAGATTAGATTAGATTAGATTAGATTCAACTTTATTGTCATTACACATGTATGAATACAAGGTAATGAAACACAGTTTAGCATCCAATCAGAAGTGCAAAGGACAGCAGTGCAGTATATACGGTAATTAACGGTATGTGCAATTTAAGCAAATATATGCAAATATATGCAGCAGTGCAGAAAGTTAAGAGTACTGTTATGTGCAAATAATGTACAATAAGTTAGACGGGCAGTTATGTACAGGTGAGGATGGTAAGAGATGATGGTAAGAGAGTCAGCGGGAAACTAAGTTCAATAACGTGACAGCTGTTGGAAAGAAACTGTTCCTAAACCTGCTGGTTCTAGTCTGAAGGCTTCTGAAACGCCTTCTGGAGGGGAGAAGCTGGAACAGTCCATGAGCAGGATGGTTGGAGTCCCTAAGAATGCTGCGTGCCCGGTGCAGACATCTTTTCCTGTAGACGTCCTCTATAACTGGAAGTGGAGTCCCTGTGATGCGTTGGGCGGTTTTCACCACCCGCTGCAGCGCCTTACGGTCAGCGACAGAGCAGCTCCTATACCAGACTGTGACAGAGTTGGTCAGGGTACTCTCTATCACGCAGCGGTAGAAGTTGCCCAGGATGTCAGTTGACAGATGGTTCTTCTTCAGTGTCCTCAAGAAGAAGAGGTGCTGATGGGCCTTCTTGATCAGGCTGGTGGTGTTAACTGACCAGGACAGGACAGAAATTACTAGTTAATGTAAAGCAAAAAACATGTTTTAATTTCTTTGAGGGCCTGGTCCTCAGTATTGGGCATTTTAGCAATCTTAGCTTAAACCCAATTTTCTTTGCCATAGTTTACCGTCCTCCCTCAGCCTACTCAGAGTTTTTATCCGAATTTGCCAAATTCTTAGCTGATTTAGTGCTGAAATCAGATAGAATAATTGTAGTAGGGGATTTTAATATACACGCAGATGTAGATAGTGACTGTCTGAATAAGACATTTAATTCAATATTAGACTCGATGGGGTTTTCCCAGACAGTAGAAAATTCTACCCATTATCTCCACCACACATTGGACAATGTTCTGGTATATGGCATAGAAATAGAAAATCTTGTAGTGTCTCCTCATAATCCTGTACTGTCAGACCATTGTCTGTTAACCATTGATTTCACTATTCCTGGCTATTTGATTCCTAAAGAAAAATATTATGACAGCAAATGTCTTTCAGATGATGTTACCAAATTTATGCAGATTGTCTCCTCTATGCCTTTTGTCAACACAATGTAAATAAGCGATGGAGAGCTTGCTCCTTCCGTAATTGATAGGATAGGAGAGAGTGTTACAGCTTCTCGGCATCAAACTCTAGAATTGGTGGCCCTGTGGCGGTTCGTTTTAACCCCACAACAGACTAAGGACACTCAGCCCTCTTTTCTCTGTTTTTCTGCTGCATTACTGAGAAGCAATGTGCCATTCATGTATTTGTGATGCAAACATGCATGTGTTGTGATGTAATGCGCCATTCTGTATAGTGTGCATATGGCTTGTCCTTACTGTGCTTTTTCTGAGCATCTTAGATGTGCTTTGGTGTATTAATGTCTACAGGTAGACGAGTTTCTTCTGTCTCACCTATGTGATGTTAATCGATGCCTTTCATCCTTTGTACTCATGCATCCTGTCCTTACTGTGACCTAGAGACTCAGATCAATATGTAGATGTGCTTGTTAGCCTCTTTGTCTTGCACTTAGAGCGAGGTCTAGCTAATCTGCCCATTGTGATGTATGGCTTACAAATGCAAATACCTCCTGCCTGTTCTGTTGTCCCTTTGATCATTCTAGACTGTGGGGTATGTCTTTTTGATGTATTGTTATGATCAAGTATTTAAGGTGCAACTCTGTAATGCAATCTCTCTCTTACTCTCTCAATCTGACTTCAACCCTGCTGCAGGACACAGATTTTGTGTCCCCTCTTCACTGAGAGCCTGAGGAATTCGGCTTCAGCCTGCTCACGCTATGGCTGGAGCCGAGTTCCCGTGACGGCGGTATGATTAATAAAACCTGCTTAAAACCACAGCACTGCTGCTTATTTTTTCATGCCGCCTCAGCCCCTTTAAAAAAGAAAAAGTCCAATCAGAGATTTCTCACCCCTTGGTTTAACACAGAAACCCATATCTTAAAACAGAAGACTCGTCAATTAGAAAGAAAATGGCGCTCCACTAATTTAGATGAAATCTATTTAGCTTGGAGAAATCATCTTTTAATTTATAAAAAATCTCTTAGAAAAGTTAGAACAAGTTATTACTCTGCATTAATAGAAGAGAACAAGAATAATCCCAGGTTTCTTTACAGCACTGTAGCCAAGCTGACAAAGAGTCAGGACTCTGTCAATCCTCGCATCCCCCTAGAGCTTACTAGTCAGGACTTTATGAACTTTTCAATCATAAAATTTTATCTATTAGAGAAAAAATCAATCAGACTCTTCCCACCGTTAACTTAAATACAGTAACTACTACAACTCCTTCAATAGGTATCTGCTTGGATAAGTCTACTCCAATTGACCTTTTAGAGTAAGATAAAATAATTTCCTCATCCAAGCCTTCAACTTGCCTTTTAGACCCAATTCCTACCAGGTTATTTAAAATGTCTACTCATTTATTGGTAGCCGTATTCTTCAAATAATCAATTCTTCTTTAACATTAGGCCATGTACAACAGGCTTTTAAAACTGCTGTAATTAAACCCTTACTCAAAAAGCCAACGCTCGATCCAGGAGTTTTAGCTAACTATAGAACAATCCCTGCCTTTCATTTCAAAAATCTTAGAAACAGTTGTTGTTGTGTGACAGTGGAGAGGAAAAACTCCCATTTGGCAGGAAGAAACCTCTAGCAGAACCAGGCTCAGGGAGGGGCAGTCATCTGCTGTGACTGGCTGGGGGTGAGGGGATAGGGAGGATGGAGAGGACAGACATATGGCGGCGTACATGGACGCAGCGGCTCCTCTTGGCATCAGCGAGTGTGAGAGTTTTGAGTGTTTTGATCTTCCCAGACGTACATTCTGCCAAACTTAAAACCGCGAGACCTTATTAAACATCAAGGTACTGCACGCTGCAAGAATCACGGCGCTCAGTTGTGACTTGGACATTCTACGCCAGCATGGAATCCTGGCGGAGTTCCCGCTGGAGGCTACCCGGGAGAGGAGGAAGCGTAAGCGGAGCGAACGTAAGCAAAAGCGAGGAAAAAGCACTGGGATAGGCTAAAGGCTACCCCCTCCAGACCAGCAGTACTGTCGCTCCTTCTCTCTAATGTCTGCTCCCTCGACAACAAGCTGGGTGAGCTGCGTCTGCTGAAAGAAACCAGGAGAGAGTGGAGGGACTGCTGTGTGCTTGCGTTCACGGAGACATGGCTCCACGACAACATCCCTGACAAGGCCATTCAACTGGAAGGTACGACAGCGTTCCAGGCAGACAGAGAAAGTGCGAGCTCTGGTAAGAGCCGTGGGGGGGGGGGGGGGGGGGTATGCATCTATGTTAACAAGAACTGGCGCGTTAATGCCACATTAGTATCTAAACACTGCTCTCCGTTGGCGGAGTTCCTTATTGTAAATTGTTGGCCATATTATCTGCCGAGGGAATTCACCAACTTGTTTGTAGCTGCTGTTTACATAGCACTGAGCGCTAACGCTAAAGCTAATGCAAATGCTAAAGAGGCACTCGGAGAGCTGCACGATGCTATTAGTGAAATCCAAACTTCACACCCGGTCAGTTTTGTGGTGGTTGCGGGGGATTTTAACCACACAAGTTTAAAGACTGTGCTCCCCAAATTTAAACAATGTGTAGACTTTAAGACCAGAGCAGAGAACATGTTGGACTTGGTGTACACAAACACAGATGCACATAAGGCAGCACCTCGCCCCCACCTCGGCCTTTCTGATCACATATCCGTGATGCTGGCGCCTGCCTACAAACCTCTACTGAAGCGCAGCAGGGCAGTAGTGAAACAAATCAGGATTTGGCCAGAGAGTGCAACATCTACACTTCAGGACTGTTTTCTGCACACAGACTGGGAGGTCTTCAAAATAGCAGCCTCCCAGGAAGATAAGACAGATGTGGAGGAGTATGCTGAAACGGTCACCAGCTACATCACGAAGTGCACAGAGGATGTCACTATAGTGAAGACCATCACTGTACGGGGAAACCATAAGTCCTGGATGACTGCAGAGGTGCGCTCGCTGCTCACAGCCAGAGATGCAGCCTTCAGAGCGAAGGACAGGATCGCCCTCCGCTCAGCCAGGTCTGCGCTCTCAAAGGGAATTAAGACGGCAAAGCGCGCCTATGCGGAGAAAATCCAGGGACACCTCTGTGACACTAGGAACACCAAGCAGATGTGGCAGGGAGTTCGGACACTGACGGGCTATAAGTCTAGGCAGGGGGTCGATTATGATGACGCTTCACTTCCAGACAGGCTCAGCGACTTCTTTGCATGTTTTGAAGCATCAAACCCGACAATCAGCAACCACCATCGGTTGGGCCAGCTATCACCATCAACACAACGGACACACGGAGGACCCTAACCAGGGTCAACCCACGTAAAGCTGCAGGTCCAGACAACATCCCGGGACGTGTGCTCCGAGACTGCGTGAGCGAGTTGGCGGATGTCCTGACTGACATTTATAACATCTCCCTGAGACAGGCCATAGTGCCCAGATGCTTTAAGACCGCTACCATAGTACCGGGGGCAAAGAAACCAGTTGTGTCCTGTCTGAATGACTATCCTCCTGTTGCACTAACACCAATTGTGATGAAGTGTTTTGAATGGCTTGTCAAACCACACATCACAGCCTGCCTCCCTGCATCACATGACCCGCTCCAGTTTGCAAATAGTTCAAACCGCTCCACGGAGGATGCTATAGTCACCACCCTGCACTCTGTCATCACCCACCTGGATCAGAAAGACACCTATGCCAGACTCCTGTACATTGATTTCAGTTCAGCATTCAACACCATTATTCCCCAGAGACTGATGGAGAAATTACTCCTTCTTGGTCTGAACACCGCCACATGTCTCTGGATCCTTGATTTCCTGACTGAGAGACCTCAGTCTGTCCAGGTTGGAAATAACATCTCTAACTCTATCACGCTGAGCACCGGATCCTGGAAAGAGTTGTTGCTGTGCAATTATCTGACCATTTGCAAGGAGCTGGTTTGTTTGAGGTGTTTCAATCTGGGTTCAGAGCTTGTGACGATGGAATGTCACCACTGTATGTCTTGTTGTGTGATTATGTTGTATTTGTATCATTGTAAATGTCAGTATGATTATTTGTTAAGATGCACACAGTGTTTGGGATTTGTCTCTATTAATTTGAATACCCTTGGGAGATTAGTATTATGATTAAGTATTTGGTAAAATAATTTATTTCACATACCTTTGTCAACATGCTTCCTGTGAGTGTCCAGGCAAAAGACTCTGCAAGGGGTTGAGGGCCTTATATAGGACACCAGCAGGGAGCAATCATGTGTGGTAAGTTAGAGGGGTGGTTTAATATTTGTAAATAGGGGTTAAAGTTATTTATTGAATTATTTATATTGCTTTTTATTGTATGTTATTTATATTTGTATTGTGTATGTTTGGGGAAATTATTTATGTACTTTTAGAAGTTAGTGGGTATGTGTTAAGAATAGGAATGATGATTGTTTTACCTGGGATTATGGTAGGGGCTAATCACCTCTAATTATCTCGTGCATTATATATAACAGGTGTGAGATATCGAGTGAGAGGTATTTGGATTGTGATGTATTGCAATGAATATGCTTCTTCGTTGACAAAGTGCATTTTGTTGTTAAGAATTGTGTCAGATGATTTCCTGAGAGACTGGAGACTATTCCTTGTAAGTTTAAATAAATTGGATTAATTGAAAAAAGAAACTTGCCTCAGGCCCCACCAGTTTGTCACAGAGCTCATCACAGCACTGAAAATGCCTTAGTGAAGGTCTCTAATGACCTCCTGACTGCATCTGTCGATCATGCCATTCTACTTGATAGATTGGAACACTTTATTGGACTCAGTGGAACTCCGTTGCAGTGGTTTAGATCTTATTTGTCTGATAGATTTCAGTTTGTCCATGTCAATGATGGATTTTCTTCCAGCTCTAAGCTCACTCACGGAGTTCCACAGGGATCTGTGTTGGGCCCTACTCTTTTTAGTCTATATATGCTCCCGCTGGGCAATATCATCAGAAAGCACTGTATACATTTTCATTGTTACGCTGATGGCACACAACTATACCTGTCAATGAAGCCCGATGATTGTGATCAGTTGGCCAAGTTAGATGCCTGTCTTAAGGACATCAAAGCTTGGATGACTTGTAAATTTTTACTATTGAACTGATAAGACTGAAGTCATTGTTGTTGGCCCAAAACATCTAAGAAATTCCTTTTCAGATTATGCCCTTAATTTAGATGCTGCCACTCTCACTCTGAACAGTTGTGTGAGGAACCTGGGAGTGATTTTTGACCAGGATTTGTCCTTTAATTCACATATTAAAACTGTTTCTAGGACCGCTTTATATAATCTGCGCAATATTGCTAAGATCAGGAGCATCTTGTCTCTGGGTGACGCTGAGAAACTGATTCATGCCTTTGTCAGTTCGCGTTTAGATTATTGTAATTCGCTATTATCTGGTTGTCCTAGAGTATCTTTAAAAAGTCTTCAATTGATTCAAAACGCTGCTGCTAGAGTTTTAACTGGTTCTAGAAAAAGAGATCATAATTCCCCGGTTCTGTCCTCCCTCCATTGGCTTCCCATTGAATTCAGAATCAAGTTTAAAGTCCTTCTTCTTACTTTCAAAGCTCTTAACAATCTGGCCCCCCCAATATATAAAAGATCTGATATTACCTTACCATCCTAACAGAGCATTACGCTCCCAAAATGCTGGCTTACTTGTGGTGCCCAGAATCTCCAAAAGTACAGTGGGAGGCAGAGCCTTCTGCTACCAAGCTCCTTCTCTCTGGAACCAGTAACCACTCTGGGTCCATGAGTCAGACTCGGTCTCTGTCTTTAAGAACAGGGTAAAATCCTTCCTTTTTAATATAGCTTTCGTTTAAGGAGGGTATTTGTGTCTTTTAACCCCACTCTTGTTCTACTGTTATCTGACCTTCACTAAGGCAGTTTCAGTGCTGTGATGAGCTCTGAACCCAGATTGAAACACCTCAAACAAACCAACTCTCTGCAAATGGTCAGATAATTGCGCAGCAACAACTCTTTCCATGATTTTTGAAATGAAAGGCAGATTAGAGATTGGTCGATAATTGGCCAAAACTCCTGGATCGAGCGTTGGTTTTTTGAGTAAGGGCTTAATTACAGCAGTTTTAAAAGCCAGTGGTACATAATCCAGAGTTAAAGAAGAATTAATTATAAGAAGAATACGGCTACCAATAATTGGGAAGTTAATTTTAAATAACCTGGAAGGAATCGGGTCCAAAAGGCAAGATGAAGACTTAGATGGGGAAATTATTTTATCCAACTCCAAGAGGTCGATTGGAGTAAACTTATCTAAGCAGATATCAGTTGAGGGAGTTGTAGTAGCTAATGTACTTGAGTTTACAGTCGGAAGAATCTGACTGATTTCATCTCTAATAGATAAATTTTTAAGATTGAAAAAGTTCAGAAAGTCCTGACTAGAAAGCTCAGGGGGGATGCGAGGATTGACCGAGTCCTGGCTCTTTGTCAGCCTGGCTATAGTGTTGAAGAGAAACCTGGGGTTATTCTTGTTTGCTTCTATTAATGCAGAATAATAGCTTGATCTAGCTTTTCTCAGAGATTTTTTTATAGATTAAGAAATGATTTCTCCACGCTAAGTAGAATTCATCTGAATTAGTTGAATGCCATTTCCTTTCCAATTGACGAGTTTTCTGTTTTAAGCCACGAGTTTCTGAGTTAAACCAAGGGGTTAGAAATCTCTGGTTAGACTTTTTCTTTTTTAAAGGGGCTACTAAATCTAGAGTCCGATGCAGAGAGGCAGTAACACCATCAACCATGCTATCAATCACGAATGGAGCAGACTCTCCATCATTTATTTCCGTTGTTTCTGTTGTGTTGACCCATGGTATAGAGGAGACAATCTGCAAAAATTTGACAACAATGTTATCAGAAAGACATCTGCTGTAGTAGTATTTTTCTTAAAGAAACAAGTGATCAGAGATAATGAAATCAAAAATTAACAGACAATGGTCAGACAGTACAGGATTATGAGGAGACACTACCAGATGTTCGATATCTATACCATAAGTCAAAACAAGGTCCAATGTATGGTGGAAATGATGGGTAGAATTTTTTACTTTCTGGGAAAACCCCACTGAGTCTAAAATTGAATTGAATGCCTTATTAAGACAGTCACTCTCTACATCAACATGTACATTCAAGTCCCCTACAATAATTATTCTATTGGATTTCAGCACTAAATCAGCTAAAAATTCGGCAAATTCCGATAGAAACTGTGAATAGGCCGAGGGAGGATAATAAACTACGGCAAAGAGAACTGGGTTCAAGCCAAGATAGCCAACAAGCCCCACACTGAGGACCAAACCTTCAAAGGAATTAATACATAAATTTTGCTTAACATAAATTAGTAATTTAGAATGGGAAATTGCCGCCACTCCACCACCACAACCAGAACCTCTGGGGTTATGACAGTTTAAATACCCAGAGGGAGTTGATTCATTCAGACTGTGGAGTGTGTGAAATAAGAGGCAGATCCATAGGACAGACGGTTTATTACACACTTCACATTTCACAAGCACAGAACAGAATGAATGAAATCAACAAGCACTCCTCTCTCCTCTCAAATCCTTTTCACACGTTTCATGGAGTTTTTCCCTCACACAGCATGACATCTACATCACACAGCATTCAACCCCCTATGCCTCTGAGTCCTTCCTGCTATATCTCCAGGAACTCTCGGGGCATTGTTCTCCCATGTTTATTCCTTGTCTCTGTCTAAGATGCTGCATAACCCCCTCCTACACCGCCCCCCCCCCACCCCAGCGTCTGTCTAAGATAGAACATTAGTCCATGTAACTGGGGTTTACCGCCTCCGTGGCGCTGCTGTGCTGGTGGGGGGCTGCTGGGAGTGTGTCTGACTGCGGGTGGGCCGTGGCGAGGGGGGGGGGTGGACTTCGCCCTGTCCGTGTGGCTGCTCCGTTGCATCACTTCCCTGGGGAGCTCTCCGTGGGGGTCTTCCACGCCGAGGGGCCCTAGCCAACAGCACCTGCTCGTCCGCTGCTACAAAGGCGGGTTTGAGTCTGTCTATGCCAATTTTCTCCCGTCTACTCCCCAAGTCTAGCACAAAATGCTTATCCCCTGTTTCCAACACTCTGAACGGTCCATCATGGGGTGGGTGCAATGGAGGGCGGTGGGCGTTGTGTCTGACAAACACGAACTCCGCGTTCGTCAAAGTTTTAGGCATGAAAACACGCGGAAAACAGTGGTGGGCCGGGCCCGGCAGCTTGCCTGTGTTTGCGCTACGCTGCAAAAGCTGAGACGGGGAGCTGTCCGGCGCGGGATTATCTGGTAGAAATTCCCCGGGCAGCCATAGGGGCTGTGCAAAAACCAGCTCTGCCGGGGAAGCTTCCAGATCCTCTTTTGGCGCGGAGCGCAACCCCAATAAAGCCCACGGCAACCTGTCTACCCAATTTGCATCCGTCAGTGAAGCCCTGAGTGCTGCTTTCAGTGATCTATGAAAACGCTTGCATAACCCATTGGCCTGTGGGTTGTATGCGGTCGTGCGATGAATTGTAACACCCAGGCTGCGGGCCATCGCGGACCAGAGTTCGGAAACAAATAGAGGGCCCCTGTTGGACATAATGTCAGACGGGACTCCAAAACGCGCCACCCATGCTGTTAAAAAAGCACGTGCTATGTCTGCGGACGTGGTTGCCACCAGCGGGACTGCTTCTGGCCAGCGCGTCATGCGGTCCACCACTGCCAGGAGGTGCGTGCACCCCTGTGATGACGGGAGCGGGCCCACGAGGTCCACATGAACATGGTCGAACCTCTTAGCCGGTACCCGAAATGGCTCCAAGGGAGGCTTCATGTGTCTGTGTACCTTGGCTCGTTGGCACGCCACACAGGCTGCAGCCCACTCTTTTACTTGTTTGCGTAGGCTCGGCCACACAAACTTCTCTCCCACCATTTTGACCGACGCGCGCACTCCTGGGTGCACCAGAGTGTGAACCAACTCAAACATGCGGCAGCGCCACGCGACCGGGACCACCGGACGCGGGCGTCCCATGGAGACATCGCAGATTGGGGGGTGCCGCCATCTTGCAGCACCCTGCTCTCCAGCCTTAATCCTGTTGGTCCAGACTGGAGCGCATGCACGTCTGCATCGCTAATCTGCTCTGCGGCCATGGTTGCGTAATCTATCCCCACATAGACCGGGGCCACCACGGCGCGCGAGAGGCAGTCCGCCACCACATTCAGTTTACCCGACACATGCTGAATATCGGTAGTAAACTCTGAGATCGTGGCCAGCTGTCTCTGCTGCCGGCCCGACCACGGTTCTGAAACCTTGGCCATCGCGAATGTTAGTGGCTTGTGATCCACGAATGCGGTGAAGCTGCGCCCATCCAGCCAGAACTGGAAGTGGCCTATGGCCAGGTGGAGGGCCAGCAACTCTCGGTCGAACGCGCTGTATTTACGTTCGCTGTCGCGCAAAGTTCTGCTGAAAAAAAGAGAGCGGCTGCCAGGCCCCGGCGATGCGCTGCTCTACGACAGCCCCTATGGCCACGTCTGAAGCGTCGGTGGTGAGCGCTATCCGGGCCACCGGGTCCGGATGCACCAACAGTGCGGCATTTGCCAGGGCCGCTTTAACCTCCGAGAACGCCCGCTCTCGCTCCGGGGTCCATTCGACCCTATCCGCGGGTTTCTGTCTCTTGAGCGTGGCATACAATGGTTGCATGAGCTGCGCCATGCGGAGAAGGAAATGGTTATAAAAGTTCACCATCCCCAAAAATTCCTGCAGTGCCCTGATTGTCTGAGGCCGGGGAAAATCCGCCACGGCGTGCACTTTGTCAGGCAGCGGGATTGCTCCTTCCGGAGAGACGCGGTGCCCCAAAAAATCAATCTCCGTCACGCCGAACTGGCATTTCGCCGGGTTGACTATTAACCCGTGCTCCTCCAACCTCCGGAAAACCGTCCTGAGGTGGGTTTCGTGTTCGTCTTCGGATGCACTGGCTACCAGGATATCGTCCAGGTAGACGAACACGAACAGGAGATCACGCAGCACTGCATCCATCATGCGCTGGAATGTCTGTGCCGCTCCTTTTAACCCGAATGGCATGCGCAGGAACTCGAATGAACCGAATGGAGTTATTACCGCTGTTTTGGGTATGTCCTCCGCGCACACTGGGACTTGATGGTATCCGCGGACCAGGTCTGTTTTGGAAAAAATGCGTGCTCCGGCGAGGTGGACGGAAAAATCCTGTATGTGGGGAATCGGGTAGCGGTCGTGTGCTGTGCCGTTGTTCAACCTGCGGAAATCACCGCACGGTCGCCACGATTCCTCAGCCTTAGGGTCCATGTGTAGCAGGGATGCCCATGGGCTGTTCGAACGCCTGATGATGCTCAACCTTTCCAGGTTGGTGAACTACTCACGCGCTATGGCCAGTTTAGCTGCGTCCAAGTGCCGAGGTCTTGCAAAAACGGGGGGCCTGGTGGTGGTGATAAAGTGCTCCACCCCGTGTTTAGCGATGGCTGCTGAAAACGTCGGGACCGTGAGTGCTGGGAACTGAGTGAGCAGTGCATGGAACTTACCGCCTGGAGCTGTGACGTCGGCCTGTGCTGTTGGCTGGGTCACTCGAGCTATACAGGGGAGAGAGTCAAAGGACAGTGCATTAACCAGGTACCTGTTAGCAACATCAACCAGTAAACCATGTGCACACAGAAAATCAGCCCCCAGTATATGGTAATTCAGTGTTGCTACGACAAAAGTCCATTCATATGTACGGCCGTGTAGAGATAAGATCAGTGTCTTCTCACCAAAGGTCTTAATTTCTGAGCCGTTTGCTGCCAACATCTCGGGGCCGCTGGGTCCTGCCAGCCGGTTGGTGTAGGTCGGCAGGATGAAGCTCTTCTGGGCTCCAGTGTCCACGAGGAAATGCCTCCCTGAGCACGCGTCCGTCAAGTAGAGCAGCTTGTTCTCTTCACCGAGGGTCACAGCTGCTACCGACCGCCGGCCTCTGCGTTTTCTCGAGCGCTTGAATTGGCATGGTGGCGCACATCTGCGTGCGCTCTCTCTGAAGCGGCGGTGGTAGAAACAGAGCATGTCTCTCTGGCGCTCCTTGGCCCCCGCTGCTGCTACCGTCGGTGGCTCCTCGCCTCCTCTGGTCATCTCACTGGGCTCCGCCGCTGCCGCGTTGACTGTGATCGCCCAGCTGGTGAGGATGATCCTGTCTGCCTCCTGGGCTAGCGCACGGTAGTTACGCGCGGCCAGCAACGGCGAATTGGCCAGAACCACTCTCGCCACTGTTGGAAGGTTCCGGAGGAAGAGGTGGGCAAACAGAAAGTGCCCGTCGTCCGTACCCATTAATGCCAGCATCTTCTCCATCAGGTCAACGGCTGAATCATCTCCTAACTCGGTCCGTATCAGGAGCCTCTCCGCTCTCTCACATTCCGAGAGCGTGTAGCGCCGGGTGAGCGCAGCCTTGAGCGCCTCGTATTTGTCGCTGGCTGGTGGCTGATCGAGCAGGTTCGCTACCTGCTGAGCTGTGCTGGAGTCCAGTGCTGCGACCACATGGTAGAATCTGGTGTCGTCTGCCGTTACTCCCCGGAGGGCGAACTGGGCCTCGGTGAGGTGGAACCAAGAGCACGGGTTGTGCTGCCAGAAATCCGGTTTCTTGACTGAAACCGCACACGCGTGGCTGGGGGTTTCAGTCCGGGCTGTTTGTGAGATGGCTGCTGCCTCGCTGAGGCTTCCTGACTGGGCCGGCTCCCGCGTTCTTGCCTCGTGTTCCAAAATACGTCTTGGGTCACCAGTGTGGAGTGTGTGAAATAAGAGGCAGATCCATGGGACAGACGGTTTATTACACACTTCACATCTCACAAGCACAGAACAGAATGAATGAAATCAAAAAGCACTCCTCTCTCCTCTCAAATCCTCTTCACACGTTTCATGGAGTTTTTCCCTCACACAGCATGACATCTACATCACACAGCATTCAACCCCCTATGCCTCTGAGTCCTTCCTGCTATATCTCCAGGAACTCTCTGGGCATTGTTCTCCCATGTTTATTCCTTGTCTCTGTCTAAGATGCTGCGTAACCCCCTCCTACAAGACCAACATAATCATCTTGCCCGAGCCAGGTCTCTGTGAGGGATAGTAAATCGATCTGATGATCGATTAATAATAGATCATGAATCAGAAGAGACTTAGAAGTTAGAGACCTAATGTTTAATAGACCACATTTAATTTTTAAATTTTGGGGAGGAACAGAGGCCACTTTATTAATTTTAGGGACTCGAGGCTGGATTTGAATTTTACCAACATTTTGTTTAATCAATTTGGGATGTTTATGCATTCTATTTTTATTAACTTTTTTATTAACTTTAGAGGGAGCAGAAAAAGGTTCTCTGAGGAAGGAGACAGGGGCAAAGTTGAAAGGTGGTGGTTGAGGAGGAGCAGCAGAAGTGCGTGTCTTTTTCAAGTTGTGTTGTATTTGTCCAGGGTTACAATATTTAGGGCAACGGGAGACAGACACAGTCTCTGCAGGATTATAAATCAAAGGCTGATCCAAACGGTAAAGACCACCTGAATTAATGAGATCGATACAAGAAGTGGAAACAGAACCAAAAAAGGGCAGTTTGGCAAACCCAGAAGCTTCACAGCGAGTAAAAACACCAAGTCTCAGTCACTGTACCAAAAAACACTGAATGGAATAGAATAGATTGTATCTTAAAACACGTGCACCAAGACTCCTCCCCCCCTGCTGGACTCTATCACCCCCTACCCATCCCTGGCCGTCCTTGGTCCCACATCGCAGTGGACTTTATAACTGGACTTCCTCTCTCCCACGGGAAGTCAGTCATCCTAATGATCGTCTACTGCTTCTCGAAGGCTGTTCACCTCATTGACCTCCCCAAACTCCCCTCGGCCATGGAGACTGCAGACGTCCTGACTACCCACATCGTCCGTCTCCATGGCATCCCTCTGGATATCGTGTCTGACCGGGGTTCCCAATTCACGTCTCAGGTGTGGAAGGCCTTCTGCCGGACGCTTGGGACCACTGTCAGCCTCTCTTCCAGTCACCATCCTCAGTCCAACGGGCAGGCCGAGCATGCCAAACAGTCCTTGGGGGCCACCCTGCGGTGTGAAGCAGGTGAAAATCCCTCCTTGTGGAGCTCACATCTGACCTGGGTGGAGTATTCTATGAATTCTGCCATCTCCACAGCGATGGGACTCACCCCCTTTGAAGCCTTGTTTGGGTACACCTCGCCTCTTCTTCCGATGGCCGAGAGGGAGGTTGTGGTGCCATCTGTGGGGGTCCATGCTCGACGCTGCCAACACATTTGGAGGTCTACCCATGCCGCCCTCACCTGCTCCTCTGAGCGCAACCGCCAGATGGCGGACAGGAAGCGGGTCCCTGCGCCTAAATACACTGTTTGTCAGCAGGTGTGGTTGGCGGCGGACCAGATTCCGCTGAAGACAGATTCAAAAAGCTGTCTCCCCTCTTCCTGGGGCCCTATACCATCTCCGGAGTGGTCAACGATGTCAGAGTCTGATTGCAGCTTCCACGGACCCTACGGGTGAACCCAACCTTCCATGTCTCCCAGATCAAGCCCCTCTCAGTCAGCCCACTCTGCTCTCCCCCCCGCTCGAAGCCACCCCCCCATCCCGGTTGATCAATGGCCAGGCTGCTTACACCGTGCAATGCATCCAAGATGTTCACCGTCGGGGCTGGGGTCTCCAATATCTGGTCCACTGGAAGGGCTATGGCCCGGAGGAGAGTTCCTGGATCCCCAGATCACATGTCCTGGACAAGGATATGCTCCAGGTCTGTCATCAAGCCCATCCTGACAAGCCCAAGAGACTGCCAGGAGGTGCTCCTTGAGGTGTGTGTGTGTGGGGGGGGGGGGCACTGACATGGCTGTGAGTGCTCACCCCTACCTTCTTGTTGTTTTCCTCCTCAGGTCATCAGCACACCTGGGTGAGGAGACACACCTGCCGCCTGTCATCAGCCAGCGTTTATACGGAGTACCTCTTCAGTGCACTGACGCTGGCTCGTCTGGGTATACTACCTAAAGCAGAATACTTTATGCACTAGAGTTAAGTCTCAAGGTGTAGTTTTCGCACTCACCTGTTTCTCTTCTCTCCTCCAGGTCGCTGCCATAGTGCGGGTGTGTCTCCAGGGACTGCGTGCGCATATTGCCCCATCATCTCCACTCAGCTGCAACCATCATCCACCCGGTCAGGCACCACCGAACTCCACCACCTTCACCCTGCTGGTTCGTCTCTACCCCAGTTCGATGTCCTGCCGGTTCTCCATTATATCCCACGTAAGTGACAATTTGGCTCGCCCATTTTCCCTGTCTCCATTCCTCCACTCACAGCTCTCGTTCTCTCTCCACAGGCTCATTCCTCTGGCAAGTGACATTTTCCCTAAGCTGTGCGGTGTTTTGATATTTAACAAACTTCTCATATGTGTACTTGTGTGTGTGGTTGTCCTTTTGTCATTGCATCGTGCAGTCAGCTGTCCTTAATTGGTAACCATAACAGAGAAGGCCATACTGGCTGACAACTTAATGTTAACTCCTACACATTCTACACACATATCTTTCGACCATTCAATCTGATTATATTTTAAGGTATTTTTACATATAGTGAAACTCTTCCTCCTTTTCCGTGCTCCCTTTCTTTCCTATACACATTATAGCCAGGCATGGTAACAACAGTTTCAGGTGACAAGAATGACAAACAGGTTTCAGACAGACCCATAAAATCAGTTTTAGAGTTTATCAGCATATGTTCTAGTTGTTCACATTTGGAGATCATACTTCATACATTTAAATGCCGCCCAAAGCAGACCTTTTTTTTTTTTTTTTTTTTTTTTACTTTGAGGGTCCCAAATTTGATTTGCCTGGTTCAGGGTTTGAAAAACTTTAAGGGATCTATGTTTTTTAACACTGGATTTCTCTGATGAGTTTTACACTCACTGAATGGGCCATGTTCTCCACCTCTGTTGTTGAAGCGGCGGCCCAGAGCTGCGGCCGCAAGGCGGTCGGTGCATCTCGTGGTGGCAACCCCCGAACCAAGTGGTGGACACCAGTTGTGACGGGGGCCATTAAGCTGAAGAAGGAGTCCTATCAAGCTTGGTTGGCTTGTGGGACTCCCAAAGCAGCTGAGGTGTACCAGCAGGCCAAGCGGAGTGCAGTTCGGGTGATTGCTGAAGCAAAAACCCGGGTATGGGAGGAGTTCGGTGAGGCCATGGAACAAGACTTTCGGTCGGCCTCAAATAGATTCTGGCAAACTGTCCGGCGGCTCAGGAGGAGAAAGCAGCTCCTCGTCCACACTGTGTATGGTGCGGATGGGACACTGTTGACTTCAACTGGGAACATTGTCGGGCGGTGGAAGGAATACTTCGAGGATCTCCTCAATCCCACTGACACGCCTTCCACAGAGGAAGCAGGGTTTGGGGACGAGGGGGATGACTTGCCTATTACAGGGGCTGAGGTCGCCAAGGTGGTTAAAAATCTCCTTGGTGGCCGGGCCCCAGGGGTGGACGAGATTCGCCCTGAGTACCTCAAGGCCCTGGATGTTGTTGGGTTGTCATGGTTGACACGCCTCTGCAACATTGCGTGGAGGTCGGGGGCAGTGCCTTTGGCATGACAAACCGGGGTGGTGGTTCCTCTCTTTAAAAAAGGGGACCGGAGGGTGTGCTCCAACTTTAGAGGGATCACACTCCTCAGCCTCCCTGGGAAGGTCTATGCCAAGGTACTGGAGAGGAGAGTCCAGCCGTTGGTCGAACCTCGGATTCAGGAGGAGCAATGTGGTTTTCGTCCTGGCCGTGGCACATCGGACCAGCTCTTTACCCTCTCAAGAATTCTCGAGGGTTTGTGGGAGTTTGCCCAACCAGTTTACATGTGTTTTGTGGACTTGGAGAAGGCATTTGACCGCGTCCCTCGTGGATTTTTGAGGGGGGTGCTTCGGGAGTATGGGGTATCGGGCTTGTTGTTACGAGCTATTCGGTCTCTGTACGACTGTTGTGAGAGTTTGGTTCGTATTGCCAACACTCGGTCGGAGTCATTCCCAGTGAGAGTTGGACTCCGCCAAGGCTGCCCTTTGTCACCGATCCTGTTCATAATTTTTATGGACAGGATTTCTAGGCGCAGCCAGGGAATGGAGGGTGTCATGCTTGGTGACCACAGGATCTCATCTCTGTTGTTTGCAGATGATGTTGTTCTGTTGGTTTCATCCAGCAATGACCTACAGCTCTTGCTGGGACGGTTTGCCGCTGAGTGTGAAGCGGCTGGGATGAGAATCAGCACCTCCAAGTCCGAGTCCATGGTCCTCAGCCGGAAAAAGGTGGATTGTCCTCTCCGGGTTGGGGACAGGCTCCTGCCCCAAGTGGAGGAGTTTAAGTATCTTGGGGTCTTGTTCACGAGTGAGGGGAGAATGGAGCGAGAGATCGACAGACGGATTGGAGCAGCATCTGCAGTGATGCGGACATTGTACCGGTCTGTTGTGGTGAAGAGGGAGCTTAGTTCTAAGGCAAAGCTGTCGATTTATCAGTCAATCTACGTTCCTACTCTCACCTATGGTCACGAGCTTTGGGTAATGACCGAAAGAATGAGATCGCGGATACAAGCGGCTGAAATGAGCTTTCTCTGTAGGATTGCTGGACTCACCCTCAGAGATAGGGTGAGGAGCTCAGTCATCTGGGAGAGGCTCAGAGTAGAACCGCTGCTCCTCCACATTGAAAGGAGTCAGTTGAGGTGGTATGGGCATCTGATTAGGATGCCTCCTGGACGCCTCCCACTTGAGGTGTTTCAGGCACGTCCCACTGGGAGGAGACCCTGGGGCAGACCCAGGACTCGGTGGAAAGACTATTGAAGAATAAGAATATAAGAATGCCACGTATCCGGACCGGTGGCGCCACACGAGTCGGCTGCCTGTTGCAACAGCCTTTTTTTTATCTTCCTTCTTCTTTCTACACCTTTCACTCTGTATATATATCACGGACGCACGGATCACCCCGGGGGTCTCCCGGGTCGGCGGACGGAGCCACGGTTTGCAGCGGGAGACGTTACAGCGGGGAGGAGCTAGTGCTAGCTAGCACTTGGCCGCCGCCCGGTGCTAATGGGAAACTCGACATACCGGGAGCTGTAGCGAAAATGACGCGGGTGCCGGGCTGGAGTTTAGGCGGCGTGAAAGAAATATAAGACAGAATAATAAAGAGCGATGGCAAGAACCAAGCAGACCGCCCGTAAAATCTACTGGAGGAAGAAGCCCCCCCCCCCCCCCCCCAGGAGACAGCTAGCCACCAGGGCTGCTCGGAGAGGCGCTCCGGCCACCGGCAGAGTGAAGAGGCCTCGCCGTCACAGGCCCGTGGCTCTGAGAGAGATCTGTCGCTGCCAGAAATCCACGGAGCTGCTCATCCGTAAGCTGCCCGTCCAGCTCCTGGTGAGGGAGATCGCTCAGGACTTCAAGACCGTCCTGCGTTTCCTGAGCTTCGCCGTCATGGCTCTGCAGGAGACCAGCGAGGCCCACCTGGTGGTCTCTTCTTCGCTAAGGATGTCACCATCATGCCCAAAGACTTCCAGCTGGCCCGCTGCATCCGCGGAGAGAGAGCTTAGACTTTCTGCTGCACATTCACCAGCCATAATGCTTTGCACTGTGTGTCTATATATATATACATTTATAGTAATATGGACATGTGTTTACTAGATGTTGTTTTTTCTTGCCTTCTGATTGTTGCTCTGAGTGTTGCTATCCCTATGCTGTTGCAATCCTGGAATTTCCCCATTGTGGGACTAATAAAGGCTTATCTTATCTCTTATCTTAAAGACTATGTCTCCCAGCTGGTCTGGGAACGCCTTGGTATCCCCTCTGAAGAGCTGGAGCAGGTGGCTGGGGAGAGGGAAGTCTGGGCTTCTCTGCTTGAACTGCTGCCTCCGCGACCCGGACCTCCGGAAAAGCGGTAGAAGATGGATGGATGGATGATGGCTGGTTTTTGCATTGTCGCTGTAGTGATATTTAATATAATATAGTGTAATAAGGTACAGGAATTATTTATTTTATTTAATAGTGGGTGTGTGGGGGGACAGAGTTAAACCGTCACCCCTACACTCACTAAATAAAATAGGAAAGCACTTGTAAAAAGGGGGAACCAGTTCTAAAAGAACAACTTGTATTATTAACTTAATTTCAATTAATTGATTTCCATACCTTCAATTACTTAATGGATCAGTCTCAAGATTTAAGTGAGTTATTTTCCTTCCGTGATCTAGGAAACATATATGCGAAAGGAAAACACTTCTCTCATTTACACTTTTATTAAACTCATTCAGGTTACATGATATGGAATTCAAATGATGGATAACAGATTCTAATGGTAAACAGGTGTCTAATATCACGTCAGCTAAACATCTGACAGAGAGAGCACACCAGAGGAGGAGAGGAAGGAGAGCTAGTAGCCATAGCTAGTGGCTAACCCGAAGCTAACAAAAACACAGATAAAAGGTGAACAGAAGGCTGAAGAGGGTGATTAGATGGCACTAAGTGCGCACACAAGTGCAAGAGGCTTGATAAACAGAAATGAGAACTAATGGTAGATGGAAAAAAGTGATTAAAATACAATTAAAAGCAAAATCCTCAGGAGAATGAGGAGCGCTAACCACACGGACAGACAGCAATACAGGAAGTGATGACACATTACCACAAGTGACGACACAAGTCTACCACCAAGGCAAACTTATGTTTTGACATAAGTCAAAACAAGGTCCAATGTATGGTGGAAATAATGGATAGAATTTTTTACTTTCTGGGAAAACCCCAGAAAGTTAATGCAGTTATCTGATTGAGGGAGAGAAATGCGACCGAGTATACCTGAGGCTGATAGTTAGCTAACAGTTATCTATCGGGCGCAAACAAGATTTTAAGTTTGTTTACTGACTTAATGGAACAGTGTTGTCTCCGACGAGTCCCATGGGATTTTTGTGAGCTTTGATCTGATTACGATGGACCCATTTGGAGATGGGGTCCTGGCGACCTTTGCATATCTTAATTTGGTAAATGACCGGTGAGAGTTCATCTGTGATCGTGTATGGACCTGTCCACCTGGGGAGGAACTTCCAAGCGAGTTTTCCTGCCCGTGCGTTGGTCTGTCCTGTTTGAGGAATAAAGGAATAGTAGAAAACCTTGTCTCCCACTTGGAGTTTGTCATGTGAGGCTTTCTGGTCGTAGTAGGCTTTGCGTCCTTCAGTTGATGGGTCCGAATGTTTTTGGGCAAAGGCAAAAGTCTGTTGGAGATGTTTGGTCAGGTCAGTCATGTACTGGTGAGTAGTGTAAGCTGTGGCAACACTGGCCTCTCCAGATTGGTAGAGTAAATGCAGGGGCAAAGTCATTTGCCGGCTTGTCATCATTTCAAAAGGTGAGACCCCAGTAGCTTCATAGGGTGTAGCTCGGATGGCCATCAAGACCAGCGGAAGTTTTACATCCCAGTCTTTTTGGTGTGGTGAAACATACTTCTTCAGTATGTTGATCACAGTTCGGTGGGTTCTTTCAACCTGTCCGGAGGACTGTGGGTGGTGGCTAATATGGAAGTTAGCTTTATCTCCCAAGGTTTCCCACAGTTGTTGCATGACTTCGGCGGTGAAATGAGTGCCGCGATCAGAGTCAATTCGGCTTGGTAGACCGAATCTGGAGAATACATGGTTCTTCAACAAGTAGGCCGT
The DNA here is from genome assembly GCA_020510985.1 of Pholidichthys leucotaenia. Lineage (NCBI taxonomy): Eukaryota > Metazoa > Chordata > Actinopteri > Cichliformes > Pholidichthyidae > Pholidichthys > Pholidichthys leucotaenia. Next base: position 158,333,073 of record CM035843.1, on the reverse strand, counting down.
GGTTTCTGCCGTGTCATTTGGAGCAGGAAAGCACTTGACCCATTTGGTGAAAGCACATGTGACTGTGAGGAAGTATCTGTTACCTCTGGCTGACCATGGAAGGAGACCAACCCAGTCAATTTGGAGGTTAGACCATGGGAATGATATGCCCCTTTTCTGTAGGGGTGGTCGGTGAATTGGGTTGGTTGGTTGAAACTGGCAACATATGAGACATCCCTTGACGCAGTCCGCTACATCCTTTCACATGTATGGCCAATATGCCACTTGTTTGAACGCATTGTACGTCGCTTTGACGCCTTTGTGTCCTGCAGTCGGGAGATCGTGGGCATGAACAATCATCACCCCCCTCTGGATACGAGGGACCACAAGTGCGGGGAGTTCATTGAAACATGAACTAGAATGCCATTGTGCAGCTGCAAGGACAATCATGCAGAATAAATTGGTTTCAAGTCTGCAATGTCAGCGAGATCCGAGTTGGATGGTGCATTGAGTACAGGATCCAAGAGATATTGTATCATTTTATGGATCGCAGGGTCAAGGGTTTGAAGAGAGATAAGGTCAGCATCAGAGAAAACAGGATCAACCGCTAGGGGACCTATGGTTTGTGTCGGGTCCTGAGCCCCATTTGTCTGGACCCTGGTGACCGCATAGACTGTAGGGGTGGGTGGGTGGGACTGCGAAGTCGGCACCAGAGCAGAATCAAAGAACCAGGGGGTGCCTTGTATGGCACCTTGTTTTGCAAGTGAGTCCACAAGGTCAGTCCATTCTTTGTCCTGACTTGGTGTGCGCGAGTGACCTCTAACCTTTTTCCAGTACACCTGGAGGTTGTTGGAGGTGACCAGTTGATCACATGCCTTGAAAAGGCCTTGAAGTTTAACTGGTTTGCGGTTGGAGGTTACAAAACCTTTGGCCTTCCAGAGTGCTAAATGACATGTGAAACTGAGGCATGCGTAGTTGGAGTCGGTGCAGATGACCAATGTGCGAATGCCATGGTCTATGGCAAGTTGCAGTGTAATGAGCACAGCTGCGATTTCCACATACTGGGATGATTGGGAACCCAGTTGAAAGTTGTGGGGTTCACAAGGCTGATTGTTCAACCATGCCACTCCCACACCAGCATGGATGTGAGTTTCATGGTGGAAAGAACAACCATCAACATAAGCGGTGACCATACCGTGACAAATGTTCTGGTCAAAGTCGTGATGGTTCGGGTATTCAGTGACTGTAGGTGGCTCTGCACAAATGGATGGTCCTGGAGTGTCCTCAGAGCACCATTGGAAGGCAGCCAAGTCTGTGCCGAGAGGGCTTCTCAATTTCTGTGCTTAGCAGACCTCCACGTCAAGGCTTTGTAGAGCCATCAACTAGGAGGCTATTCTGGCATTTGTTACAACGCCTTCTCTTATGCGTTGACTGTTAAGAAAAACCACTGGTTGATGGTGAGTCTCAACTGTGATTCTCTGGCCACCTACATAGTTGGAGAAATATTTGACTGCCCATACAGTGGCCAGAAGGGCTTTTTCGCAGTCCGAGTACTTCAATTCCGGACCAGAGAGGGTTTTGCTGGCATAGGCCATGACTCGTTTGTCATGGTCGTAGATTTAGTATAATCTAGCACTTAAGCAGTTGGCAGACAGCCTCACTTGTAGGAAGAATGGCTGGTCGCAGTTGGGATAGGCCAGACATGGTGTTGTGCATAACTTTTGCTTCAACGCTCGCATAGCCTGTTCTTGAGCCTCAGACCAAATGAAAGGGGTGTCCTTTCGTAGGAGGTCTGTAAGGGGTTTTGCCAAGTCTGCATAATCCTCAATGAATTGTCGTGAGTAGTTGCATACCCCTAGGAAGCTCTGGAGTTTGGAGATGTTAGTAGGGGCCTTGATGTTTAAGACACCTTGAATTCGTGTTGTTTATGGTAGGATCCTACCAAGAGACTAACATAGATGACTTTGGTTTTGCACCATTGGCACTTGGAAAGAGAAAATTTGGCTCCTCCTCGGGTGAGCTGGCCAAGGACATGGTTGATTTCAGTCAGGTGGGAGTCCAGAGTTTGACTCCAAATGAGAATGTCGTCAACATAGATGATGTTACCCCTGTCTCGGGCGTCTGGACATGCTTTGTTCAAGAAGATGTTGAACTCTGCAGGAGAGTTGGCATAACCGAAAGGGCATCAGGTGAATGTATATTGGTGATTCACGAATATGAAGGCCAGTTTGTGTTGGTCTTCAGCTTGGACAGGAATAGTCCAGAAACCAGAAGCAATGTCCAGTGTTGAGAAGTATTTGGCATCTTTGACTCTAGGGAGTTCTTGCTCCAGGTGAGTCATAGGCCACCTAGAGAGAGGAACTTGAGTGTTCAATTTCCTGTAATCAATGGTCAGTCGCCACTTACCACTGGGCTTTAGGACAGACCATAAGGGGGCCGAGTAGGTACTGTTGCATGGCCTGATTATGCCACGGTCCAGTAGGTCATCGATTATTTTATGTACTGGGCCATACGAGGCCAATGGAATCTTGTACTGCCTGAGGAGCGTCAGGTGGTGTAGGAATGCGTACAGAGTGGATTGTGGTTAGTCCACAGTCCAAAGAGTCTTTGGAGAAGGATTGTTCATACATAAGAAAAACCTGGCAAAGTTTTTCACATTCTTCATCAGAGGTCAGGGCATCAGCATCAACTACCACCTGTGCAATCTCTTCGGCGATGGTGAGGACCAATTTTGGTGACGCATCGCTGGGATTGTCCTTGGTCTGCTGATTGGATGCCCATGGAAGGAGTTCAATGGCTTGGACAAGCATTTGGTCATTGTTGGTCAAGTCAATTTGTCCCACTGACTCTTTGTCAGGGGTTGGCATTGACACAAGAGTGATGGCCTTAGAATGCTTAGTGTAAATGACTGTAGATTCAAGAGAGTTGGCCCAAAGCGAATCAGGCAGGCCACCTAGCACAGGAACAGTCAGTTCAAAATCGTGAAAATCAGTGGTGATGAGCCAGCTGAGAGGCGTGGCCTTGGGCAGGATGATGATCTCTGCTGTGGGATTGTTTACCAGCAACGTGGTGTTTCTGTATTCTAGGCTTAAAAGGGGCGTGGCCTCCAGAGTTAAGCCTAGATTGTCAAGCAAATTAGCCGGTTGGAAAAATGCTTGTGGATGCATGAGTTTCTACCCAGTCTGAATGCATAGTTGGACCGGGTAGCACGTGACATTAGCAGGTATGAGACAGTGTTGAGTGTTCAGTACCTGGCAGGCCTCAGGGATGGTCTGGCCTGACTTTAGAGTGTCGAGATCTGGTGCAGAGTGAGCATCTCAGACTGGGGTGAGAGACCATAAAGTATTGTTTATGGTATCAACCTGAGCTCTGAGTCTCACAAGGCGATCACTGCCAATGTAGACTGCATGTGGCAGGTCGAGAACAACCAAGAAAGGATGAATTAGCAGTCTGTGGTTCCACTGAAGGTGGAGGGCGCAGATACTTGTGGCGACCAATGTTTTGTTGATTTGGTCCCAGCAGGGAAATGAAAAGAATTGTTAGTGACCATAAGGTCAGGGTATTTCTCGTGCAGGGAGTAAAAAAGTTTCTGGCTGATCATAGATTTATCAGCCCAGAGAGCCAGTACCACGTTTTCTATGTGGGAGCTTTGGATAACCAGTCCTTTGACCACTTGGGGGCAGTACTCGTCATCGGCTGCCCCTGGTTTTAGGGTGCAAAGGAATGAACTATGTTCATTTAGGGTTGGGTTGTCGGATGTGGTGACATGGGAAGGGGTGCCTGCTTCAACCTGGTCCCCAAAGTCACCTTCCATCAAACTTTGTTGGGTCAGCAGTGCGAATGGGTTGACTCCTGGAACATCCAAGGTGTCAAGAGTGTAGCACTGTGATCCGGTTGCTTCAGGTAGAGTGGTTGGGTGAGGTTGTCAAACTTGAGCCCATAGTTTGAGATTCTTGAAGTCTATCAGAGGCTCAAAGCGATTAAGTAGATCCTTGCCTATCAGCAATGGAATTGAGTTGAGATTGGACACATAGACCGGATGGATCAAGGTCATGGGTCCAGTGGAGATCTTTACCAATGACATGTGTGACACAGTCGTGTTTGAGGGTGCATAAGGATGAATAGCTAAGAAGCAAGGTCTTAGCTTCAGGTCTTTGTGCACGCGGTTAGCAACGACACGTAGGTGCTCAAAAAGGTCCTGTGACATGAGTGTGATGTCTGCTGCGGTATCCAGTAGGGCTTCATGCGTCATCACATCTTCCAGGGTCAATGAAAGGAAAAATTTCCGTGCAACCCCCTTTCGGTCAAATCACACAGAAATTGTTGGACCGGTCATTCAACGCAGATTAAGGAGTCGCCTGTTTCGGGCGAGTGAGGTTTCCCAGGTAGCTGGACTACCAAAATGGCACTGAGTGGTGTTGCGTTTTCGGGCCTCTCCGGAGTTTCGGGTGGAGGATGCTCGGTTGTGTCTTCAGTATCCCCCCCCCCCTTTGTAGTAGGAGGTTCCTCAGGGTTGAGTTGTGGCAACCCTAAAGGATCGTTTGGGGTGGTCACAATATTGATGGCTTGGACATCTGGCTTCTTGTCCTCTTTCTTCTCCCTTTTTCTGTTCAGTTCGTCAAGTATACGTTGAAGAGTTTCCATGTCTTCTAGGCTGAAAATGGGCTTTTCTTTCTTCTCCCAGGGTTTGGAGCTAAACTTACCAGGGGAAGATCTTGCTTCCCTGTCGAAGTTTTTCCTGCGGTACGAGAGAGGTGACCATCTCCCGCGGTTACGCGAGTCTCGAAATCGACATCTGTCACCCCGGGTATCCGTACCGTATTCTCGTGACTTACCTGGTGGGCTTGGCCTCCGACGGTAGTCAGGCTTTGATGATGTTGACTTTGAGCTTGGTGTAGAAAATTTGGTTGGGCTCTGACTTGACTTAGCTTGACTAGAGGGCTGTCATGGTTTTACTTGTGACCGAGGTGCTGGAACAGGGGCTGGCCTTGGGGCGCCCTCTAGGTCCAGGGTGTCCAATGCGGTGTTGACAACTAACACCGTGGAAGGCTCAGTATGCTTCTGATTGCTTTTTCGCTGTTTCTGGAATGCATAATGTGCAAACTCTCTTAGCTGGTTTATCGAGTTTGCCCTTGAGTTAGCCATGACTCCAAGGTGGTGTCCGACCGTGGGATGGAGATTCTGAATGAAAAGAGCCTTGAAATTGTGGTCTTCTTCCATCCCTGGCGTGTTTTGAGATCCGAAATATGCGCGCAGGAGTCGCTGGTAGTATGCCTGTGGGGGCTCTGAGTGACCCTGTTTTACAGCTAGGGCTGTCACTAGCCCTGACTGTAGGCAGTAATCGGAGAACTCCTTTTCAATGGCTTCGCAGAGTTTCCGGTGGTTTAACTTGATATCCAATGGCTGTCGGTCTATAAATTTTGATACCGGCCTGTTGGATGTCAACTTAAGATAAGATAAGTCTTTATTAGTCCCAAAATGGGGAAATTCCAGGATTGCAACAGCACAGGGATAGCAACACTCAGAGCAACAATCAGAAGGCAAGAGAAAAAACAAGAGCAGCGAGTATACATATGTACATATATATATACACACAGTGCGGAGCATTGTAGCTAGATGGGATAGGTATATAAATATATAAACACAGTGTGGAGCATTGTAGCTGGATGGAATAAATATATGAGTATATAAACACACAGTGCGGTGTATTGTAGCTAGATGGAATGAATATGTGAATATATAAACACACAGTGTGGAGCATTGTAGCTAGATGGAATAAAAATGTAGATATATAAACACACAGTGAGGAGCATTGTAGCTAGATGGAATAAATATGTAAATATATAAACACACACAGTGCGGAGCATTGTAGCTAGATGAAATAATATGTAGATATATAAACACACACAGTGCGGAGCATTGTAGCTAAATGGAATAAATACATGAATATATAAACACAGTGCGGAGCATTGTAGCTAGATGGAATAAATGTGTAGATATATAAACACACACAGTGCGGAGCATTGTAGCTAGATGGAATAAATATGTAAATATATAAACACATACAGCGTGGAGCATTGTTGCTAGATGGAATAAATATATAAACACACACAGTGCGGAGCATTGTAGCTAGATGGAATGAAACAGCACAACCGTCTACTTAGTTATCCTACATGGTATGATTATGTACCCATACATATTCTCACCCTCCATAGCGACCGGTATTTTCCTAGTTGTATACCGGAGGGGACCATTGTGTAAGTCTATTGTGTCTTTTGCATTCAATACTATTAGGTTGTCACGTCTTTTTGCTATCTCTGGGAGTAGCCCTGCTTAGGTTGTACAGTCTGACAGCCGCAGGTAGGAAGGACCTGCGAAACCTCTCGGTTGTGCACCTAGGATGATGTAGTCTGCTGCTAAATGAGCTCCTCAGTGCGTTCAGTATGTCCTGCATAGGGTGGAACTCGGACTCCAGCAGAGATGACAGTTTAGCCACCATCCTTCTCTCTCCTATCTCCTCCACTGGGTCAAGATGCTGCCCCAGGACAGAGCTAGCTTTCTTGATCAGTTTGTTCAGTCTCTTCCTATCGGCTGCTGTAATGCCACTGCCCCAGCAGACCACTCCAAAAGTGATGGCTGATGCCACCACCGTGTCATAGAATGTCTTCAGCAGTGCCCCTTGTACACCAAAAGACCTGAGTCTCCTCAGTAGGAACAGCCTGCGCTGTCCCTTCTTGTAGAGTGCATCAGTATTGTGTGACCAGTCTAGTTTATTGTTCAGATGAACACCCAGGTACTTATAGGATGTCACCATCTCGATGTCTGTTCCCTGTATATTTACTGGTGCTGTGAGAGGTTGTCCTTGCCTGTGGCAGTCCACCACCAGCTCCTTAGTTTTCCTCGCATTGATCTGGAGGCAGTTCCGATGGCACCAGTCCACGAAGTCCTGGATAAGCCCTCTGTACTCAGCTTCATCTCAGTTGGAGATGAGGCCAATGATCTCAGAGTCATCAGAGAACTTCTGTAGATGGCAGTGTGTTGTGTTGTGTGAGAAGTCCGCAGTATAAAGGGTGAACAGGAAGGGAGCCAAAATCGTTCCCTGGGGGGCCCCCGTGCTACCGATGATCGTGTCGGACACACAGTCCCGGGTTCTCACAAACTGAGGCCGGTTTGTGAGGTAGTCCAGGATCCATAATGACAGGTGCTGTTCCACCCCTGCGCACAGCAACTTGTCCTTCAAGATCATCGGTTGGATGGTGTTGAAAGCACTGGAGAAGTCAAAGAACATGATCCTCACCGCATTCCCGGGCTTCTCCAGGTGGGACAGAGAACGGTGAAGGAGGAAGATCACCGCATCCTCCACCCCAATGCCATGCCGGTAGGCAAACTGGAGTGGATCCATCGCTGGTCCCACCAGGGGGCGGAGGTGAGCAAGGAGCAGTCTCTCCAGGGTCTTCATCATGTGGGACGTCAAGGCCACTTGTCTGTAGCTGTTCAGATCTTTGGGGTGGGAAGTCTTTGGTACAGGTACCATACAAGATGTTTTCCACAGCTGTGGTACCCTCCCCAGCTTCAGGCTCAGATTGAAGATGTACTCCACAATCCCACACAGCTGGTCTGCACAGGACTTGAGGAGCTTTGCGCTGATGCTGTCCGGTCCTGACGCCTTCCTCGCCTTGATCTTCCTCAGCTCCGTCCTCACCTGGGTCTTAGTGAGGTTCAGGTTGGGGGGCTGTGTGTTGGGAGTGGGGGGGGGGGTTGTTGGTGGAGTGGGGAGTGGGCAGCAGGACTTGATGTCTTTAGAGGCAGCAGTGGTTGCTGTGCAGTCAACTTGATTAAATAAATGTGATCGTCGACCGTAGCATCAGGGTATTTATGCAAGTAGTAGTCAATGTCTTGCAAATAAGCCCTGGTATCAAGTGACCCACTGGATGAGGGGTCAAATTTGATGATGTGGCGAGCGATCTTATCAAGGTCTCTATCGGATGAGATTTGCAAACATCTTTCGCGTTGCCGTTCAGGTCCGTCAAACGGGTTGGGTAAGTGGGAGTCCCTGTCCCATGAGGGGATGCCCCCTTTGTCGAAGGAACCGGCCTGTTCATGGCTTCTGGTCTCGGGTCCCTTCGTTTGCAGTAGTCTTCCAGCTCTCCTTTGACATCCTGAAGGCCTTGTTGTGCTTCTTGCAGGAGCAGTTTACATTTCCTATAGTCGGAGTTTGTGTCGTCCAATTGAAGTTCAACTTCCTTGAGTTGGTTCTTTTTGTGAAGCAGGGTGGTTCCCAATTCCTCGTTTTCTTGCCAAAATGAGGTATTGTCATCTTACAGTTGTTGCTTTTCTTGCTTTGCTTGTTCCAAATTTAGCAACGTCTGATCAAGTGTAGCTTGGGTATCTTCTTGTTCTATGCAAGCTTGTTCCTGATTTTTCATAAGTGATTTGTTCTCTTCCTGGAGCGAGAGGATGGTTGATTGTTGTTTCGCCAGTTCCTTTTTGGCGTAGAGTACTTGAGATTCAGCTAATCTCAACCTCGCAACTAATGCTAGTGCAAACTTTCCTAACACACCGGGGGTTTCCTTTGCCTTCGGTGGGTTAGTTTCACATTCGTCCAAAAGTTTTTTCGTGATTTGCTTCAAATCTTTGGGTGGAGTATCCTGAACTTGTTTGGAGAAACCGGGTATAAGGTCGGAAGCCAACTCTTCTAATGTTACTTGAAGGTCATCCAATTCGGCAAGTGGATTCAACATGTTTGACCGTTTGTGTAATGCTTAACTTGAAATCAATTTGTTGATTATAGCTAAAGCTGTGAGTCAAGAGTTAACCTTGAGTGTTGTTTGCAGTGAGGGTAGTTATAAGCTTCTTTTTGGAGTTTGTTTCAACTTACAGGCTTGTAAGAAGGGAAGTAAATATTTTGGAATTATTTAGAAATGTGGATTATGTGTTAATTTATTGGTTGACACTGTATTTTGATTTGTATTTCACAAGACAAACAAAAAATTGTGTGGATTGACTTCTTTCAGTTCAGTTATCAAGGTGTAGTTTTGGAATAGTCCTCAATAACTAGGTTGTGAATTTTTTGTTGAATCTCACTTGAAAATAATGATTTAAAAAAGGAAAACAACAAAAATAGAAAAGGTTAAATGCTTTAGGGCTTTAGAGATATAAGTTTTCACTTTGTTTTAAAGTTAGAATTGGCTTTGTTTTTATTTGTTAAAGCCTATTTTCATTTAAAGCTTTTAAATGTTTTAATGTTTACAGATTAGGAAACAAACGAATTGTCTTTGCATATTATCACTAAGGCATCTTTAGGATTAAAGAGAATGATAATTTATGAAAAAAAAATATTTTACAGACTGATCAGTGTTTTCACCATTTGACTTCTTATTTTCAATCTTGGTGAGAAATAGTGAGTTTGTTAAATGCTTTCCTTCTCCTGTGGAGGAAACATGAATCAAAAGCAACACACTGACTGTAACTAAGCTACAGCTTTCAAGTGTTAACAGCTGAATGTGATTTCCTAATTTTGGAAAATTTGGGGTAAATATTTAGTAAATCACTAAATCCTTTACCAACATGCATGGGATTAACATTAACTTAAGTTTAAATAAACAATGTCATTTATTCGAATCCCTAAGTTGAATGGCTTCCTGTGAAAGAAATCACACAAAGTGGTATTTAAAACAAAACACAGATATATAGCTTCAAAAGTTTGCAAATTTTTAGCCTAAGATGTGTAAATATATGCCTTTAACCTTAAAGATTAAAATATGTGGTTAACATGCATGAGTGAATGCAAAGCCTATGCTTTTATGTTCTTTCACTGTGCATATATGCAGTTCAAAGCTCTTCCACCAATGAGAACAACCTCTAAAACCAACAAGTTTCTTTTTTCCTTTTGTTCTTGGCATAAAACTTTGAATTGGGTTTACATTTAGGTTGTTCCGGATAATTCGGGTTGATTTGAAGTTAATTTGGAAGCTCGATTTGATTATAAATCAGCTTAATAGTTTCACTCCACTTTAATCTGAGTGTGCACTCATGTAAGAAATGCAACTCCTATAGTTGCCCACAAGATGGAGGCAGTTATCTCTGCACTCCCAAAAGGAGGAGACACTAGTGACGTCGCTCTGGGCGGGTCTACCAGTCTCACTCAAAATGGCGGCTAGGGTGACTCTCTCTTATTGCCTTCAAAATGGCGTCTGCACGCTTACTTTGCTCATGCACAGTTTTTTGTGCACAGCTGTCGGTCACGCGCACGACTGTGAGCGTGCACGTGACACGTGGATGTGGGCGCGAGTCTTATCGACAACACCACGCCTTGCTTTTTCAAAACAGGAGAGTTTTAATCTTCAACTTGCTTTTATTCATGCACAAATAATCTTACCCCTTTAATTCCAGATATAGTTTAGCGCTACTTCCCAAACAGTTTACTCAGTGACTTGATGGGGCTGCATCCAGCCTAATCTGATGTCACTACACACTTGGGCAATTACAGAACTGGTCGGTTTAATTTGCCCCACTGGGATAATTTGCCGGGAGGTTGAACTGACGAGTAAACAGAACGGTTTTCTTCACGTTTCTGTCACTCTAGGCCTTTATTTTTCTTAATTCAGCAGATAATACTGCTTAAAATGTCCAGCACACATTAACATGGCTCTTTTGTTCACCTTAGGCAGTGGGGTGAATCAGCTCACCCCCACCCTTGCAGCTATCAGCAACACAGACACCTCAGCAGGAGGCGGATAAAACAAACACACACAGAGGGAAACACAGACCTGCCTGCTGCAGCTCTCCTAAACAACACACACAGGTTCACTGAAAAAAGTGGATCAATATTTGTGCAGAAAAAAAAACATACAACTTATGTTTCAATGATTTTTCTTTTGCATATACATCTCCTAGCTGCACACAGGCCTCTCATGGCGGCTCCAGAATATGTAGTGATATTTAATAAAATATAGTGTAATACCCCCTCATGGATCGTCACCTTATCGTGGTGGGGGGGTTTGCGTGCCCCAGTGATCCCAGGAGCTATGTTGTCCGGGGCAATTTGCCTCTGATAGGGTCTCCCAAGACAAACTGGTCCTGGGTGAAGGGCCAGACTAAGAACGATCCAACAGACTCTCATGATAAATTGTATATCAAGGATTCAGTGTACCCCGCCCGGTATGGGGTTACCGGGGCCCCACCCTGGAGCCAGGCCTGGGGGAGGGGCTCGAAGGCTAGCGTCTGGTGGCCAGGTTTCCACCCATGGGACCCGGCCGGGCTCAGCCCGAAGGAGTTACATGGGTCCGCCCTCCAGTAGGTTCACCACCTGCAGGAGGGATCATGGAAGTCCGGTGCTATGTGGATTAGGTAGCAGTCAAAGGCGGAGACCTTGGCGGACTGATCCCAAGCTTTCTAAACTGGCTTTTGGTACGTGGAATGTCACCTCTCTGGTGGGGAAGGAGCCTGAGCTGGTGTACGAGATTGAGCGATACCGGCTAGATATAGTGGGCCTCACCTCAACACACAGCTCCGGTTCCGGAACCAGTCTCCTGGAGAGGGGCTGGAGCTTGGCCTTTTCTGGAGTTGCCCCGGGCGAGAGGCGACGAGCAGGGGTAGGTATTCTTGTATCGCCCCACCTTGCTGCCTCTATATTGGAGTTTTCCCCGGTGGACGAAAGGGTTGCTTCCCTGCGCCTTCGGGTTGGGAAACGGGTCCTGACCATCATTTGTGCCTATGCACCAAATGATGTTTCAGAGTACCCACCCTTTTTGGAGTCTGTGACTGGGGTGCTGGAGGGTGCTCCTCCTGGAGACTCCATTGTCCTACTGGGGGACTTCAATGCGCACGTGGGCAACGACAGTGAAACCTGGAGGGGGGTGATTGGGAGGAACGGCCTGCCCGATCTGAACCCGAGTGGTGTTCAGTTATTGGACTTCTGTGCTAACCACAGTCTGTCCATAACGAACACCATGTTCAAGCATAAGGGTGTCCATATGTGCACCTGGCACCAGGACACCCTAGGCCGCAGGTCGATGATCGATTTTGTTATCGTATCATCAGACCTGCGACCGTATGTCTTGGACACCCGAGTAAAGAGAGGTGCAGAGCTGTCAACTGATCACCACCTGGTGGTGAGTTGGATCCGATGGCAGGGGAGGAAGCCATTCAGACCTGGTAGACCCAAACGTATAGTGAGGGTGTGCTGGGAGCGTCTGGCTGAGGCCCCTGTCCGGGAGGTCTTCAACTCCCACCTCCGGAAGAACTTCAACCACATTCCGAGGGAGTCTGGAGACATGGAGTCTGAATGGGCCATGTTCTCCACCTCTGTTGTTGAAGCGGCGGCCCAGAGCTGCGGCCGCAAGGTGGTCGGTGCATCTCGTGGTGGCAACCCCCGAACCAAGTGGTGGACACCAGTGGTGAGGGGGGCCATTAAGCTGAAGAAGGAGTCCTATCAAGCTTGGTTGGCTTGTGGGACTCCCGAAGCAGCTGAGGTGTACCGGCAGGCCAAGCGGAGTGCAGCTCGGGTGGTTGCTGAAGCAAAAACCCGGGTATGGGAGGAGTTCGGTGAGGCCATGGAACAAGACTTTCGGTCGGCTTCAAAGAGATTCTGGCAAACTGTTCGGCGGCTCAGGAGGGGAAAGCAGCTCCCCGTCCACACTGTGTATGGTGCGGATGGGACACTGTTGACTTCAACTGGGGATATCGTCGGGCGGTGGAAGGAATACTTCGAGGATCTCCTCAATCCCACTGATACGCCTTCCACAGAGGAAGCAGGGTTTGGGGACAAGGGGGATGACTCGCCTATCACAGGGGCTGAGGTCGCCAAGGTGGTTAAAAATCTCCTTGGTGGCCGGGCCCCGGGGGTGGACGAGATTCGCCCCGAGTACCTCAAGGCCCTGGATGTTGTTGGGCTGTCATGGTTGACACGCCTCTGCAACATTGCGTGGAGGTCGGGGGCAGTGCCTTTGGCATGGCAAACCGGGGTGGTGGTTCCTCTCTTCAAAAAAGGGGACCGGAGGGTGTGCTCCAACTTTAGAGGGATCACACTCCTCAGCCTCCCTGGGAAGGTCTATGCCAAGGTACTGGAGAGGAGAGTCCGGCCGTTGGTCGAACCTCGGATTCAGGAGGAGCAATGTGGTTTTCGTCCTGGCCGTGGCACATCGGACCAGCTCTTTACCCTCTCGAGAATTCTTGAGGGTTCGTGGGAGTTTGCCCAACCAGTTTACATGTGTTTTGTGGACTTGGAGAAGGCATTTGACCGCGTCCCTCGTGGATTTTTGTGGGGGGTGCTTCGGGAGTATGGGGTATCGGGCTTGTTGTTACGAGCTATTCGGTCTCTGTACGACCGTTGTGAGAGTTTAGTTCGTATTGCCAACACTCGGTCGGAGTCATTCCCAGTGAGAGTTGGACTCCGCCAGGGCTGCCCTTTGTCACCGGTCCTGTTCATAATTTTTATGGACAGGATTTCTAGGCGCAGCCAGGGAATGGAGGGTGTCATACTTGGTGACCACAGGATCTCATCTCTGTTGTTTGCAGATGATGTTGTCCTGTTGGCTTCATCCAGCAATGACCTACAGCTCTTGCTGGGACGGTTTGCCGCTGAGTGTGAAGCGGCTGGGATGAGAATCAGCACCTCCAAGTCCGAGTCCATGGTCCTCAGCCGGAAAAAGGTGGATTGTCCTCTCCGGGTTGGGTACAGGCTCCTGCCCCAAGTGGAGGAGTTTAAGTATCTTGGGGTCTTGTTCACGAGTGAGGGGAAAATGGAGCGAGAGATCGACAGACGGATTGGAGCAGCATCTGCAGTGATGCGGACGTTGTACCGGTCTGTTGTGGTGAAGAGGGAGCTTAGTTCTAAGGCAAAGCTGTCGATTTATCAGTCAATCTACGTTCCTACTCTCACCTATGGTCACGAGCTTTGGGTAATGACCGAAAGAACGAGATCGCGGATACAAGCGGCTGAAATGAGCTTTCTCCGTAGGATTGCTGGACTCACCCTCAGAGATAGGGTGAGGAGCTCAGTCATCCGGGAGAGGCTCAGAGTAGAACCGCTGCTCCTCCACATTGAAAGGAGTCAGTTGAGGTGGTATGGGCATCTGATTAGGATGCCTCCTGGACGTCTCCCACTTGAGGTGTTTCAGGCACGTCCCACTGGGAGGAGACCCCGGGGCAGACCCAGGACTCGGTGGAGAGACTATGTCTCCCAGCTAGTCTGGGAACGCCTTGGTATCCCCTCTGAAGAGCTGGAGCAGGTGGCTGGGGAGAGGGAAGTCTGGGCTTCTCTGCTTGAACTGCTGCCTCCGCGACCCGGACCTCCGGAAAAGCGGTAGAAGATGGATGGATGGATGGATAGTGTAATAAGGTACGTTTTTTTTTTATTTTATTTAATAGTGGGTGTGTGAGGGGACAGAGTTAAACCATCACCCTTACACTCACTAAATAAAATAGGAAAGCACTCGTAAAAGGGGGCATCAGTTCTAAAAGAACAACTTGTATTATCAACTTAATTTCAATTAATTGATTTCCATACCATCAATTACTTAATGGATCAGTCTCAAGATTTAAGAGAGTTCTTTTCCTGCCGTGATCTAGGAAACATATACGTGAAAGGAAAACGCTTCAACTTATCTCATTTACATTTTTATTAAACTCATTCAGGTTACATGATATGGCATTCAAATGATGGATAACAGATTCAAATGATAAACAGGTGTCTAATTTCACGTCAACTATTAGTGGATTCCTGAGCATCAAATCTATAGTTAAACCTTTGTGGAACCAAGAGGAAACCAGATTTTTTTGTTTCAACTGTATTGAAGGCTGAAATATCTAACAAACCAGATTGCAATTTTTTGGGGGAAAAGTTCCATAAGCTGATTATCTAAAATTGAACTTCTAAATTAATCTACAAAAATGAAAGGAGGTTACTTAAAAATGAATAAGAATCTTCCTTCAGTTTATAGCTCTGTCCTACGGCCGAGGGACTAATTGTACCATGAAATACTGGTTATGTCCAATTGTAATTGAGAATTTTAGGACATCACGTTTAAACCCAGCAGATAGGAAAATGGGAGCCTCACTTACAAACAGCTGTAGGTCCACGTGTTCAGCGGATCAGTGCCGGCTGGGGTTTTTAAGGCTGGGACCTAGGGAGAACCGACTGCTGCAAGGTTTCTTTATGTTCACAACCAACCGTAAGAAGTGTAGACTAAGCCAGGGGCTCACAGGTGGACAGCGAAAGGCAGCAGTGATGACTGTCTCTAAGCAGCGTGAGATCCTTTGGCAACCAGTCTGAATTTAGGGCATCTCTGGCCATGGAATAGACCAAAAAACTGAAGGAAGAACATTTCAGTTAGTTTCATCCACAAATTTCTGGTTTCTTTAACCCCTTGCACTCCGGTCAATTTTCCTAAAAACGCCAAAAAAAAAAAAATGTGCCCAAAGTAAATCGAAAGCTATTCTTCAACCCTTTGCAGCATCTTCATGGGGTTGGTCTCATTTAAAAGAAAACACTTTGAATTTTTTGGCAAAAAAAACATGATCTCTCTATGTGCTCCGGCCACTGAGTTACAGTCATCTAAACATAGTGAACTTGAAGAAAATACATTTGGCCTGGGTGTTTTTTTGGATACAAATGCTTGCAAATAACACACAGCTTCAGATCCGGGCTGCAAAATGCAACAGAAATGTAGAACCAAGTGTTATCCAGCTGAGGTCCAAATTTTGTAACAATACCACAAAAAATGAATATTTTACACAGCTTTTTTCCTCAGGTTGTTCCCAGGCGTTTTGGAACTGTGCCAAATTGTGCCAAATGGCACAGTTTGGAAAAAAACGTCTGTAACTTTTGAATAATTCAATGTAGAATCTTCATTTTGGGCTCTAATGAAAGGTCACACTCAGGGCTGTCTGTGTGTGTGTGTGTGTGGGGGGGGGTTGTCTCACCCCCTGCTCGCTACAGAGGATGGACTTCGGCTATCGCTACACAACGGATTAGCCTCATGTGGTGATGTGGGACAGCAGCGCAATCACCGCGGCTCCCCCCCCCCCCTCGCTGCAGAAGAATAGCGGGGGTGGGGGGAGCGTTCACAGTCTGTATGCAGTGAACAACCCCTTGTACAGCGGCGCACTAACTGCGCTGTGAAGCACAGTTGTAATTTACCGATCGGTCAAAAGTCCTTTTGGATTACAATTTTCAGGGATAAAAAATAATTTGGCTTATAACACCTTACCTCTTCACAGCTACATTGTCCTGGCCAACTTCTCTTCCTCACTGTCAGACGAACCGACGCTGGTCCGCTCTGGTTCTGGTCTCGCGACCCGGTCAAAACATAATTCCATGATTGCGGTTTTGGCGAATCATTTACGATCTTCGTCGTTGGCCTCCATTGCTCTATGATGACCATATAAGAGAATCCTAAACACTCTGCTGGAATTAAAAAAAAAAAAATAAATAAACCACTGCCTGTGGCTGCTGAAGCAGTCTCTCTTCATCCAGCTTTAGACAAAACAGCTCAGCGAACTTCTGTGCTTCAATTGGCTCGCAGCCGTTGGGAGGCGGGTCCTTCTGGCTAGATTTTCATTCATTGGTTCTTCAAGGTTTCAGAAACCCAATTCAAAGCTCTTATTAGTTGAATGAGAGGTCAATCAGATGAACTAATCTGTTCGCGGCTGTGTCTGCAGCTTTTATTTTCAGTGCGTGCTTGGACGCCATACACCACCTACATCAAAATCTCCATGATGCGTCCTAGAGCGCACGAGAGCGCCCCCGTGCGCTCTCGTGCGCTCTAGGACGCAGAAACTTGCCCGTCCGCGGTACAACGGAGCACAAGAGGTTAAGGGATCAGGCGTGGATGAGGCCGAAAAGAATAGCTAAAAAAAAAACAAAACAATCTCTGTTCACTTTAAAATAGGGAAATTAAAAGTCCACTTAACTGCATGAAAGGTTAGAAAAATCGGGGAAAAAAAATCATTCAACTAGAATAAGAATGGCTTCTGAGGTGGAGGAAAAAGGATTTTGAGAGTTTGACTCTCTTTAAGGCGAGCTCGTAAGAAAAGGATGATTCCTCCTCAGTTAACCAGATAAACAAGGAAACTAACGCAGGATTTGACAAAATCCACATACAAAAAAACTTCTTAAACTTCACAGAACAATTTAGACAAAAGAAAACTACAAAGAACTCTGAAGAAGTGAAAACAAAAACTTTCTTTGTTCTTTTTCTGATCTAGATCATTTCTTTTCTCGTAACTTCTTCATCTGATTTCTCTTCCTCTCCTACTACTTTTTTTTCTCTCTCTCTTGCAGGGCGGCTCTCTAACTGAAGTGTGCTGCTGGGTCAAAAACAGGGCCAGCCACAAGACAGGCCAATCATCTTTCATAAAGAGGAGTTTGAATAGGCTTTTGTCCAATGAGGGAACATCGCTTTGTTTGGGAACAACCAATCAAATGAAAAGGGGCATTATCCAGTGGAAGGTAGTCTAGGGAGTGGTTATCATGAATGATAGCGCACGGAGATTGATACCCATTCAGTTCTTATGAAATTATGTGCTCAATGTAAAATGTAACTAAATTAAGTGACTCGGCAAATATTCAGTGATCATACATTTATACAGTACCATTACTAATAATATTAACATTCATTTGAATAACACTCATGAAAATAAACATTCCTAATACATGTTCCTAATACATGCACTCACATTTAATACAAGGATTAATGAATTACTGCAAACCCTGATCGGTGATCACAAGGGTGATGAATTTCCACAATGTCTTTGGAATCCCGGTGAGATGATAGCTGGAAGAAAAGCTTAATGTTTAGTCAGAATGGACAGTCAGATTACACAATGAAACATATTCCACAGATGTCCACTAGGAGATACTGTTGAGCTGTAGATGATTTTGTAGATGTTTTAGGTCTCTGACAGGTGAGAGGGTCCTGGGATCCATCCAAAGGAGGAAGAAAGTCATATATCTGCCCGCTTAAGAAGCTTATGGCTTTTTTAAGAGCATCAGTTCCTGTAGAGTGGATACTATCAGCATGAACTGTCCATTTTGGGGATCTGGACTTCGAGTTTTATGGTCCACTTAAGCCTTTAAAAGCAAATCCTTATCAAGTCTATCTCTACAAAAGTGAAGTTATTTACACTGGGGTCCTGGCGAAGACAGCATTCTTGACCAGACCTTGAGTGAGAGTTGCTTTAAGATGAAGAAAAGTGAAATTTCTGTAAAATAAAGAAAAATGATCTCCTGGATTGGCCTGAGAAGACGTTGATGCTACACCGCTGTGGTGGAGTCTGATTGCTGGGCTGCTACAGCAGGGACCGGCCTCTGGATCGCAGTGCTGAGGGCCATCTGTGGAGCCACAATGTCTGGCTGTCTGGTGGTGATGTGAATTCTCCGCTGTGCTGGTTGTTGCATTGCCATTGTGGTGGAGTCTGATCTCTGGGCTGCTGCAGCAGGGACCAGCCATTGGATTGCAGTGCTGATGGCCAGCTGTGGAGCCGCAATGTCTGGCCATCTGCTGGTTATGTGGGTTCTCTGCTAGGCTGGTTGTTGCATTGCCGCTGAGTTACAGTCTGATCGCTGGGCTGCTGCAGCAAGGACCGGTCTCTGAATCGCGGTGCCGAGATCCAGCTGTGGAGCTGTGATGGCTGGCCCTCTGATGATGTGGGTTCTCCGCTGTGCCGTGGTGAGGTCAGAATCAGAATCAGAATCAGAATCAGATTTATTGCCATTGTTCATGTAGTACACAAACTAGGAATTTGTCTCGGTGCCATGCTGCAACATTAAAAACATGATGAGATAAAGAGATAAACTAAAAAAACTAAAAGACTAAAAACATGCAATAAGTGTAGAATAATAAGTAATAATAATAATAATAATAATAATAATAATAATAATAATAATAATGAGTAATACTAGTCAAGGCAGTTTTAAATAAATTAGCAAGTAGCAGATAATATGGGGTACCACAGTGCAGTCGATAATGCAACAGAAAAACAGTGATGAATGACATGAGCTGCTGTATATAGTGCACGAGAGTCAATAAGTCACTTAATGTTCAGCAGTCTGATGGCAGAGGGGAAAAAGCTGTTCATGTGCCGGAAGGTTTTAGTCTGAATGGACCGAAGTCTTCTACCTGAGGGGAGGGGGGCAAACAGTACGTGACCAGGGTGTGAAGGATCGGCTATGATCCGGCCTGCACGCCTCCGGGTCCTGGAGATGTACAGGTCCTGGAGAGATGGGAGCTTGCAGCCGATCACCTTCTCAGCAGTGCGCACGACACGCTGCAGCCTTAGTCTGTCCCTGGCAGTAGCTCCTGCGTACCACACGGTTATGGAGGAGGTGAGGATGGACTCGATGATGGCCGTGTAGAACTGCACTAACATCTTGGTGGGTAGCTTGAGCTGCCTCAGCTGCCGCAGAAAGAACATCCTCTGCTGGGCCTTTTTGATGAGGGAGCTGATGGTTGGCTCCCATTTGAGGTCCCGGGTGATGGTGGTGCCCAAGAAGCGGAAGGAATCTGCAATGGTGATGGGAGAGCCTGTGATGGTGAGGGGGGGCAGGGGGGTTGTGACTTTCCTGAAGTCCACAATCATCTCCACTGTCTTCAGAGCGTTCAGCTGCAGGTTGTTGTGGCTGCACCAGGACACCAGCTGGGCCATCTCTTTCCTGTAGACGGACTCGTCGCCGTTGGAGATGAGCCCGATGAGGGTGGTGTCATCCGCAAACTTGATCAGCTTAACAGACTGGTGGGAGGAGGTGCAGGAGTTGGTATAAAAGGAGAAGAGTAGGGGGGAAAGTACACAGCCCTGGGGTGATCCGATGCTGATGCTAACAGAGTCCGAGACAGACTTCCCCAGCCGCACATGCTGCCTCCGGTCCCTCAGGAAGTCGGTGATCCACCTGCAGAGGGAGTCAGGCACGCCGAGCAGGGACAGCTTGTCCTGGAGCAGAGCGGGGCTGATGGTGTTGAATGCAGAGCTGAAGTCCACAAATAGGATCCTGGCGTAGGTTCCCGGGGAGTCCAGGTGCTGCAGGATGGAGTGGAGGACCAGGTTGACTGCGTCGTCCACAGACCTGTTGGCACAGTAGGCAAACTGCAGCGGGTCCAGGAGGGGAGTGGTGATGGACTTGAGGTGAGACAGGACCAGGCGCTCAAAGGACTTCATGACTACAGAGGTGAGCTTGTTGCTATGTTATGGGGATGAGGGTCAATCGCCAGTCCACCCCGGCTCAGTTCCACGGTTGGTCTGTGACAACACCATCAGGCTGCCATGCCAGAGCAACGTTGGTGAGCTGCAGGGCTGCAGCTGTGCTGGTGTTGTGGGTGTGGGCCACCTTAGCCCTACCAGTATTGGTAGTGGAAGCGGCATTAATTCCGTTGGTAATAGTGATTGTGTCCATACTGGTCCTGTAGACAACTGTAGTCACATTGTCTCTGGTTGCATTGGTGGCATCTGTCCCACACACAAGTCAGTGGCCACTGGTCCTGGGTTTATTTCCACATTGCTAGCCAGAAATGAGATAACGCTGAGGTGGAACAATCTCATGAAGCCATTGACTGTGCAGGATTTCCCATGGTAAATTGACGGTCTGGCGTGTTCTTTGTTCAAGTAACTTGTGTACAAGACATACTGGCCTCTTTTACCTGTGGGGTGGATTTGGTCACTGAATTTTGTTGTTGAAAGCCAATGTCGTACTGTACTTATAATTAAGTACAGGAGTAAGACAGCGGTTAACAGGTGGGACTGAAGAGGACGCAAAGATTTTTCTGTAGTTTTAGCTGTTTTTTGAGCTTATGTGCAGGACCCACCATGCTGCGTGCTCGCTTTGTGTAGGCCATCTTCTCCTTGTCTCTCCAGTGTTTCCTCAGGTAAAAGCAAAGGTTTAGCAGTACTAAAAACACTATCTTGTAATAAAAAAATTAGATCTAATAACATCTATTTACCTTCTGAAGTGATCTGCAACATCCTCACATAGTGAGTCTGTCTACTTGTCTGGATATGTCTGCACCCCCTGTCCACGCTTTGTGTTCTGGTTTGTCCCATTTATCATGTTTGATGTTTATCCTTTCTGTCTTTGTGCAGCCCTCCTCCTCAGGTAATCTGTTTTCCTTATGTGTCAGCCGTTTGTCATGATTACCTCCCCCCACCTGTGCTATATTGCCGTGATTATTCCTCTGTCTATATACAGTATGTGTTTTTTCATTCTGTGTCCTTTGCTGCGTCCTTATGTTCACATCATGCTTTTGTACCACGCTGTCTGGATTTATTGTTTCTTACCAGTTCTGCCCACATGCAGTGTTTATTTTCTGTTGCACTAAATCATGGTTTACCATATTTGCGTGGCGAGTGGGTCCTTCCCTTCTTTGCTCCAGAGGAGCAAACGCTTCTCTGACAGTAGGATGCAGCAAATAATGGACCCAGCGGGCAAGTCTGGTAAGGGGAGGAAGAGGTGGAGTCAGGAGGAAAAGCAGTGTGTCTGGGCGAATGAGGATTTATAGCCGCAGCTCGGAGCTGCTCTTCCAGGGAGGACGAGATTGCATTGCTGGGGTGGAGTCACCAATCTGCTGGAGTTCAGACCACGCCTGTGTTTCCACCTTCGGGTGCAGGATCTCCATCTTCCCCTGCTACCATTACTGTCACCCCTGCTCCTTGTCAAGTGCTGAGCCCAAGGATTACAGCTGGACCCAACCCAATCAGGACTCAGCAGGTATGGACTATTCAAGTTTTAGGCTCAATGTGGATTAGGTGTGGGCTGCTCAATCTATTGAGGATCTTATTTCTGATGCCTGCACCTCTCATTCACCCGAGGGAGCCCTGAGATTCTTGGACCCCACAGCCAAAATACTCATGGCATTCCCCAGCCAGTGGAGCTACCCTGAGCTGAGCGGTCTGCTACTTTCAGTAGCTTACCTCCGGCATATGTACTGTGAGATGGTGAGGAACGCATCTGGGTTGTTGAGGTGTGTGCTGACAAAAAAGCATCCCCGGCCTCCCGCGTTCCCCTCTCCTTGTCATCTTCAAGTGTCCACACCAGCTCCGATCCCAGCCCCACTAGCCCCACAGCCACTCCATGGGCTGAAGATGGGGGCACCATCTACTCCGAAGCCTGTGCCTACAGATAAGCCTGGTGCCGGTGCTTTTCTCTCCAGCTCCTGGCCACTGTGCTTCAGCTTCTCACCAGACAGTCACCGTAGCCACTCGGAGTGATTCGTCTGGTTCTCCAGTAGCAGATTCAATGGCAGCGGCAGCCTCAGCAGCAACGGAGCTGGGAGCAAGGCAAGTACCATTTTCTCATTTTTTAATATCTAGGGAGAGGTTTTGCTTTGCCCCAGTGAGGACATTCAGTTGCCACCTCTTATTGCTGCTGAGCCCTCAGATGTTTTTTTTTCTGCTGCCATCCCCTTGTGTATTTCCTATTCACCTCAACCCCTTCTTTCCCCAAGGTCATCTCCACCTCAGCTGAGTCCAAGATGGAGGTGGTGAGCTTAAACACAGTTACTGCTCCTCTCCACGAGCACGCTTCAGCAGAGACTGCTCTGCCTCACGTGCACGCTCAAGCAATGACTGTCCCATCTCACGTGCACACTCCAGCAACGATTGCTCCACCTCATGTGCACACTTCATCAGAAACTGCTTTGCCTCATGTGCACACTCCAGCAGTGACTGTTTTGCCTCACAGGCACTCTCCCACGGTGACTGTTTTGTCTCACGTGCAAGCTTCTTCTGAGACTGCCCCACGTCATGTGCACGCTCCTGCAGAGACTTCTCCTTTTGAGACCACCATTCCAACATCAACGGCACTGGGATCCTCACCAGCGGAAAAGCAAGAGTTAAGGCAAGTTCTCTTCTTTGTTTTCTTAATATCTGTATTAGAGAGGTCTTGTCTTACTCCTGGTGAGGAGACCCAGTTGCAGCGTCCATCTGCTTCTGAGCTGTCTCCGCCAAGCTCTTCTGCTGACTGCTGACAGCATGACACAGACAGCCCAACCAACAGAAATACATACAGCATAATAGAAAAGGAGTTACCTAGGGAAGTAAAGTAAAAATGCTTAGATAACTTTATATACAACATAGGCTACTACTAGGTTAAATAGATGATGATCCTTATGAGTCAATGGCTAGTACTGACTGTACAAAGGATTATAAGGCCCAGGGTGAAATAAGAGGTACCAGTTATACTGTAAGGTGCAATATGGGAGCACTGTTTTGACCAAAATTCAACATTAGAGTGAGTTATTGTACAGTGAAATGACATGTGGCAGAAAAGATTTCCTGTACCTAACCGTTCGGCAGCGAAGCTGTAGCAGCTTGCTGGAGAAAGTGCTCTGCTGTCTGTCCAGTGTGTGGTGGAGGGGGTGATCAGGATTGTCTGTGATGGATTGTAGTTTGTTCAGTGTTGTCCTCTTTACCACAGATTCAAAGGTCTCCAGCCTGAGATCAATTACAGACCCAGCTTACTTGATAATCTTGTGAAGTCTATTGGTGTCACTGGCTCTGATCCTGCTACCCTAACAGACAGAAGCAAAGAAGATGGTGCTGGCAACAACGGCCTGGTAGAAAAGCTCCAACATCTTGTTGCATACATTAAAGGATCTCAGCTTCCTCAGAAAGTAGAGTCTGCTGATTGTCATGAATTGCCCCTCAGGGCAGAGAGAAATACTCAGATGCTGAACTGCTAGTTTGCAAAATTTATTAAGAAACAAGAACACAAAGTGCACCAACACAAAAGTCCAAGCTGTCAAACAAACAAACAAACAAGCAAACTTACAAATAAGCTCACCAGAACAAGGACAGGGTTCAGATGAGGATGAGGGGGAAGAAACTGCAATACTCCAGCAGCAAGAAATGAAAATAACAGGCCTTAAATAAGGCTGTAAACAAATGAAAAAAGTGATAACAGGTGTTGGTCACCTGAACGGGCAGGAGAAAACAAAGATATAATTTCGAACAGCTGAGAGTAATGAGAGGGGAGAAAGCAGGCTGACAGGGACCCCGCCTATGTGGAGCAACAACCCAGAAATGTCACTGACAGCTATCAACCTAGAAGGAGAACACAACAGAATAAAAAAAAAAAATAGAGAGAGATTGCAAAATAAAGACAAGTTACCTCAAAAATATGAATATCAAACTATAATGAACGTAAACAGAAAAATAAATCATACTAAGAAACAATACAGAATACGTGACAAATCAACCAAGGATAAAATAACAGGACTTGCAACTCAAAATGACAAGACTGTACAAATAAAAAAAGGCAAAAAGACTGAGCCCGGTGGAATCCCCCCACGCTCAGATCATGACAATGAGCCCCTTCTTGTACACAGCATCGGTGTTAGATTTCCAGTCCAGTCCACTGCTCATCACAACACCCATTTGTTGTCCTCCACTACCTCCAGAACCACCCTCCTAACACGCAATATTCTCTTCTTCCTGAAGTCAATCACCATCTCTCTGGTGTTGCTGACGTTCAGTCTCAGGTTATTCTGCTATGTCCAATCAACAAATCTGTCTACCAGTGCACTGTGCTCCCCCTCCTTTACCCCCCTTTTGGCATCCCTGTTCGGGCGCCACAATGTTGGATTCATTTATTTTAAGATTAATCTGAGACAAAAAAAACTCCCCCAAAAAATAGGCAGGATGAAAAGTTGTGAGTAAATTTATTCGTCTTGCCAGGAGAAGTTACAGGATGTAGCCCCAAGCCTAAGCATCCACACACTTCTGAATCAGTCATCCATTGTTCAAACTTTAAAAGCTGTGTTATCCATGGGGAGATGGAGAGACCACGGAGAAACTGTCCTTGAGTACATCTGGCGAGACAGGACATATAGTTCTTATCTTTGTTCCCAGGAAACAAGGAGCAAGTACATCTTCTCAGTCACACAGAAATAAACATCCAAAACAAAAAGGTATCAGTACAGCTGCGTGATTAAAATTGCTAACTCAGACACACTCACACACAGATCAGGGCAACTGAAGGCCACATGAAGAATAGGCACACATCAATAATATAAAATGCACAAATATATATCAGACATGGAAATATAAAAGAATAATATGGAGTAACATGGAATTATTCATTCATTCCCCTTGATGCTTATAAAAGCATCAGAGATGAACTGTTATAATCTCTAAAACCCCATCTGGAAGCCTTGCTAATTTCCATTGTGTTTTATGCAAAAAGCATTTTATTGCAAAAGATCCTAACTAGCTTTTCGATGGGGAAAGTTGGCCATCGTCCTTGCTGCCCTCCCAAGTGCTATTTGAGCATTTCATCCCCTGGGGAGCATGGGACAATAAGGTTCTTTAGTCAATAAAAGAAAAGAAATGAAAGAAATCAATAAAAACAAAGTCACAATAAAGAAAAACAAAATGATAATCATGAATAAAATAGTAACATGATGAAAAGATAATATGGATTTAAATATATATGTGTAATGAGGATATATGTGTGTTAGCAGCTTAAATCTATGAGTATTAGCAGCAATTTAAAAGATATGAGGTAGTTTAGGTGATTAAACAAAACTAAATAGTAATGAGTTGTGTAAAGTCAGATAGTGAATAAGTACTGATTAATCATCATAGCAGTCTGTTGTGGGCGACAATGACTGTTTCATTTAGGTCTGATCAGATTCCTCCACACAGCTCTGTCCTTAGCCTTCCGCTGCCAGGAACTCCTGTCTATATATCCAACTTCTTCAAGTTTCTTTTTACAGTGCCTTTAAATCTGAGCCTTGGTCTACCCTGCTTGCGTTTGCCCTGCATAACTGTGAGTAGAGTAACTGCCGAGGGAGATGCTGGTGGTCCATCCTCTCAACATGTCCGAACCATCTCAGGTTCATCTGTATTAGCATGTCCTCCATTGATGGTAGACCAGCTCGTTTCAACACTTCCATGTTGGTTATCTCATCTTTCCATGAGATGTTCATTATGGCTCGAAGGTGTCTCATCATATACGCGTGGAGTTTCTTCACCTGCAATCTGTAGACAGTCCAAGTTTCAGCACCGTACAATAGAGTAGGCAGTACTGTCGCTCTGTACACTTTGCATTTCACATGGATAGACACATGTCGATTGTTCCACAGTCTCTCCCTCAAGTTTCCAAACACAGCACTCGCTCTTCCCATTCTAAGAGATAGTTCATCCTCCAGCCTAGCATTCTCTGAAACAGTACTCCCTAGAAACTTGAAAGTCTTGCACTTGACTAGTGGCTCTGTACCAATACTGATCTCTTCTGGTAGTGATGTTGATAATTGGAAGTTTGGTGGTTGATAAAGGAACTCTGTCTTCTTGATGTTGATTTGGAGACTGAATTGGCTAGCTGCTCTTGCAAATTTCTCCATTAAAGATTGCATATCTTCCACACTGTGTGCAACTAGAGCACTGTTGTCGGCAAAGAGTATTTCTCTCACTACCTTTATCGATGTTTTACTCTTGGCTTTAAACTGTGTCACATTGAACAAGTCTGCTTCTTTCCTTGTTTGAATGTATACTCCTTCTGAAGTGTCTTTGAAGGCCACCTCAAGCATGGCTGCCAGATATCGCGAGAAGAGTGTAGGTGCCAGCATACACCCTTGTTTCACCCCATTGCTTACTGAAAAGTCTTTAGATATTGAACCACTCATTGTGACGTTTGCTTGCATACCTGTATGGAGTTCCTCGATCAGGCTGACAAACTTCTCTGTACAACCATATTTCTTGAGTACCTGCCAAAGTCCTTGTCGCGAAACAGCATCGAAGGCTTTACTGAAGTCTCTGAAGACTACATAAAGCGCCGTGTTCTGTTCAATACACTTTTCTTGAACCTGTTTCAAGCAGAAAATAATGTCCATTGTGCTTCTTCCACTTCTAAAGCCGCACTGGGTTTCCGGTAGTACATTCTGCGAGATGTGTTCATTGAGTCTGTTCAGTAGTACACGTGAGAGAATCTTACCAACAGTGGCTAGCAGTGAAATACCTCGGTAATTTCTACAATCTTTCCTGTTACCTTTCTTGAACAAAGGCACAATACTTGCATCCTTCCAGTCTTGAGGTACTTTCTGGGCATCCCATATCTCTTGGATGAGCTTGTGTAGGCAGTAGGTCAGCTGAACACCACCAAATTTTGACACTTCTGCTGGAATTCCATCCCTTCCTGAGCTTTACCATCCTGTGTTGTCCGATAGCTGCCATTAGTTCATCAAAAATTTGGTGTTCACCCAAACTTGATACAGCTGGTCGCTGCACTAGAGCTTCTTTAGCCTCTTCATTGAGATCTCCAGGGTTGTTTAGTAGTTGGTCAAAGTGGTCTGCCAAATCTGTCCAGGATCTTGTCTTTCTCCTGCAAAAACTGTTTTCACCATTCATATCCTATAATTGGATAAATCCTCTTGTTTTAGGGCCATAGTTTCTCTCAAAACCTGTGAAGAATGTTTTCATGTCCATCCTGTCCTGCTGTACTTTGAAGTTCCTCCGCTTTTTCATCCCACCAGTTGGACTTCATCTCTCTGGTGTCCTTCTGTAGCTCATTCTGAGCCTTTGAGTATTTCTTCTTCTTTGACTTGTGTTACACTGTAGGTTTTCCTTCCTAGCTGTATTCCTCACTTCTAGTAGCTTCTTCAGGTGTTCAACATGCTCTTCAACCAAACTTGATGTTTCCTCTCAGGGTGGCCTAATACATCACTTGCAGTCTGATACACCGTATCCTTCAGTGTTGCCCCATTTCTCTTCTACGTCCATTCTCTGAGTTGTTGCTGTCCCAGTCTTTCAAGTTTTCATCAATTTCCTGTGTATGTTCTTCCTGCTTCTTTTGGCCTTTCAGTGCACTAGTGTTTAGCTTCTGTGGTGGCTTTGCACCCATCCTGCAGTGCTCTTTTCATCTCCAAATCATTAATTTAGATCTCAGCATGGACATGATCAGTACCACAGTCCGCGCCTATCATTGCTCTGGTGTCCAGTACATCCCTTATGTCTCTGCCTGACTATGATGTAGACTAATAAGTTCCAGTGCTTGGATCTTGGGTGCATCCATGTCTTCTTGTGTGTGTCCTTGTGCTTAAATAGAGTGTTGGTTATCACAAGTTGTACTCTGAACATAGTGCAAGTAGAAGTTCCCATTAGCATTGCACTTGCTACTCCATGACTGCCTAGCACTCCTTTCCATTTCTCAGTATCCAAACCAACTCTGGCATTAAATCTCCATCGAGTATCAGCCTGTCATCAGTCGGTACATGCCTGATCATTTCACGTAAATCAACTGTAGAACTCTTCCTTCACCTCCTCTGTGTTGGTCATTGTTGGGGGCATATACACTGATGAGTGTGGCATAATCTTCCGCTGTAGTGGGAGTCTCATAGTCATTATCCTGTCGCTGATTGGCACCGGTTCCTCATCAAGCATTGCTGCTATCTCCTTTCTAACTGCAAAGCCCACTCCTGCTTCTCTCCTTTCTTGAGTTGATCTCCCACTCCAAAAGAAGATGCACCCATGGTCTTCCAAGCTGTCATATCCAGGCAATCCTGTTTCAGTAAGTGCAGCTATGTCTACATTGTACCTGTTCATTTCCAGGGCCACAAGCGCAGTCTGTCTTTCTGGGCGGTGTGATGTTGTTCTGTCCAACAGAGTGCGTACATTCCATTCTGCTACACACAAGACTGCTGTTTTCCTCTTCTTTTGTCTTCCTGCTTCTAGCTTACTTTCCGCTGCCTGAAGGAGTGTGAACAGATAAGCGCGGACCTTGTAAGCCCGGGCAACGTCCGAGCCAGTATGAGTTGCTTTCTGATTGACCATTTCATGAAACTGCTTGCAAAGTATTTGAGTACTGCTAGCTTTTGCTGGACTAGCAGCACATTCTTGGCAGATAGAGATATTATCAGTGGCAAGGACAAGCCAAGACAACTGACTCCAGTATTTGTTGCAGTGACTGACAGATGACAGGTGTGTTTATCTCTGCTCTTTGTGTAGTGCATGTCACAATGCACCGACTGGCACAGTCCACCACAGACCTAGAGACAGATGTGTTTATCTGCAGGATGTCCAGTCTCACCCCGTGTAACTGGGAGTGGTTCCACCACAGACCTGTGGCAGATATTGTTTTTAATTCTGCCAGGATGCCCTCTTTCACCCTCCACACCCTCGGAAGGGCAGGGATCCCGGCTGAGTCGCCGACGGCCCGACCCATGAGACAGGTAGTACCGGTTTTCATGGTTACCCGGTATCAAGCAAGCCAATGCCTGACCTGACAAAAAAAAAAAAAAAAAAAAAAAAAACAACAACAAAGCAAAACCAAGGAATGTGTGTTGTGTTGAACCAAGGAGTTAGAAAACTCTGATTAGACTTTTTCTTTTTTTAAAGGGGCCACCATGTCTAGAGTCTGATGCAGAGAAGCTGTAACACTATCTACCATGCTATCGATTACAGAAGGAGCAAGCTGTCTATAGCTTATTTCTGTTGTGTTGACACATGGCATAGAGGAAACAATCTGCATAAAATTGGTTACAACATCATCTGAGAGGCATCTACTGTATTAATATTTTTCTTTAGGAGCCAAATAGTCAGAAATAGTAAAATCCGAGGTTAACAGACAATGGTCTGACAGTACAGGGTTATGAGGAGACACTACAAGATTTTCTATTACTATGCCATATGTCAGAACAAGGTCCGACGTACGGTAGAGATAATGGGTAGAATTTCCTACTTGTTGAGAAAACCTCATCGAGTCTAACATTGAATTAAATGCCATATTAAGGCAATCACTATCTACATCTACATGTACATTGAAGTCCCCTACTATAATTATTCTATCTGATTTCAGCACTAAATCAGCTAAGAATTCAGCAAATTCGGACAAAAAATCTGAGTAGGTTGATGGAGGATGATAAACTATGGCAAATAAAACTGGGTTTAGCCTAAAATTGCTAAAATACCCAATACTGAGGACCAGGCCCTCAAAGGAATTATAACGTGTTTTTTGCTTTACATTAACTAGTAATTTGGAATGGTAAATTGTTGCTACTCCTCCTCCACGACAGTTTAAATAACCAGAGGGAGTTGATTCATTTAAACCAACATAATCCTCTTGCCCTAACCAAGTCTCTGTAAGAGATATTAAATCAATCTGATGAACAGTTAACAGATCATGGACTAGCAGAGACTTGGGAGTTAGAGACCTAATATTTAACAAACCGCATTTAATTTTTCAATTATGAGGAGGAAAAGAGGCCGAATCATTCAATTTAGAGGCTTCATGTTTAATTTGAGTTTTACCAACTTTTTGTTTAATCACTTTGGGATGCTTACACATTATGTTTTTATTTACTTTGGAGGAAGCAGACAATGATTCTCTGATGGGGAAGACAGGGGTTAAGTTGAGGGGTGGTGGATGAAGAGGAGTTGGAGAGAGGCATGTAAGACTGCGACTCTGCTTCCTGGTCCCAACTCTGAGTTGTCAAGGTTTCGGAAATTTGGATAAAAATGATGCCAGACTGTTAGATAAATGAAACGCACCATCCAAAGTGGGATGGACGTCGTCTCATCTCATAAGACCAGGTTTTCCCCAAAATGAGCTCCAATTGTCTATGTAGCCCACATCGTTTGTAGGACACCACACAGAGAGCCAGCGGTTGAAGGATGACAAGCGGCTAAACATGTCATCACTGGTCAGATTGGGGAGGGGAGCAGAGAATACTACAGAGGCAGACATTGTTTTGGCAAAGTCACACACCGATTCCACATTAAGTTTTGTGACTTCCGACTGCCAGAGTTGGATGTCATTAATGCCGGCGTGGATAACAATTGTGCAGTATTTACAGTTACTTTTAGCCAGCATTTTCAAATTTGACTAGATGTTGCGATTTACATCTTTTTAAATATAATTTTTCTATTTTTCAATTAAATTTGCAACTTTTTTTCATAAATTTGAAGCTTTTTTCCTCTGAACTTCTGACTTTTTCTCTCCCAAATACAAAGTAAATTTATTTCTAAAAACTAACAATTGTTTCTCACAAATTTACAGCTTTTTCCTTTAAATTTGTGGCTTTTTCTCACAAATTTGCAACTGTTTTCCTAAAAATAACTTATTTCGTAGAAATTTGCAGTTTTTTTTTTTTTTTTCTGGGATCTGTTCTGGGATCGTCACTTCCTTGTGGTAACGTATAATCACTTCCTGTTTTGCTGTCTGCCTGTGTGGTTTGCTCTCCAGCCACTAGCTAGCCACTAGCTATGGCTACTAGCTCTCCTTCCTCTCCTCCTCTGGTGTGCTCTCTCTGTCAGATGTTTAGCTACACCTCTGCCTATTTTAGTGATAACGGTAAATGTAATAAATGTTGTCTTTTTGAGGCGCTCGAGGCGAGGTTGTCTGATTTGGAATCCCGGCTCCGCTGCATTGAAACACCATCTGCGCCAGTTAATCTCGACGGACGCCCCTTAGCTGCAGCGGAGCTAGCTAGCTTAGGCCCCCCTGTCAGCGGTCCCTCGGCTCTCCTCAGCAGCGAGGAGACTGGGTGGGTGACGGTGAGAAGGAAGCCTAGTCGCAAAGCCCCGGTACACCACCAACCTGTTCACATTTCTAATCGTTTTTCCCCGCTCAGCGACACACCCGCTGAGGAAAAAACTCTGATCATTGGCGACTCTGTAGTCAGAAACGTGAACCTAGAGACTCCAGCGGCCATAGTCCAATGCATTCCTTGGGCCAGAGCAGGAGACATCGAGTCAAATTTGAAAATGCTGACTAAAAGTAACTGTAAATATTCCACAATTGTTATTCACGCCGGCATTAATGACATCCGTCTCCGGCAGTCGGAAGTCACGAAACTTAATATAGAATCGGTGTGTGAGTTTGCAAAAATGATGTCTGCCACTGTAGTATTCTCTGGGCCCCTCCCCAACCTGACCAGTGATGACATGTTTAGCCGCTCGTCATCCTTGAACCGCTGGCTGTCTGTGTGGTGTCCTAAAAATGACGTGGGCTACATTGACAATTGGAGCTCTTTTTGGGGAAAACCTGGTCTTATGAGACGAGACAGCGTCCATCCCACTTTGGATGGTGCTTCTCATTTATCTAACAATCTGGCATCTTTTTTATCCAAATTTCCAAAACCCTGACTACTCAGAGTTGGGACCAGGAAGCAGAGTTGCAGTCTTACACGCCTCTCTGCAGCTCCTCTTCATCCGCCACCCCTCAGCTTAGCCCCTGTCTTTCCCATCAGAGAATCGTTGTCTGCTCCCTCCAAAGTAAATAAAAATATAATGCATAAGCATCCCAAAGTGATGAAGCAAAATATTGGTAAAACTCAAATTAAACATAAAGCCTCTAAATTGAATGAATTGGCCTCTGTTCATCCTCATAATTTAAAAATTAAATGTGGTTTATTAAATATTAGGTCTCTAACTCCCAAGTCTCTGTTAGTCCATAATCTGATAATTGATCATCAGATTGATTTAATTTCCCTTACAGAGACTTGGTTAGGGCAAGAGGATTATGTTGGTTTAAATGAATCAACTCCCTCTGGTTATTTAAACTGTCAAAATCCCAGAAGTTCTGGTCGTGGAGGAGGAGTAGCAACAATTTACCATTCCAAATTACTAGTTAATGTAAAGCAAAAAACATGTTATAATTCCTTTGAGGGCCTGGTCCTCAGTGTTGGGCACTTTAGCAATTTCAGGTTAAACCCAATTTTATTTGCCATAGTTTATCGTCCCCCATCAACCTATTCAGAATTTTTATCCGAATTTGCTGATTTCTTAGCTGATTTAGTGCTGAAATCTGATAGAATAATTATAGTAGGGGACTTTAATATACATGTGGATGTAGATAGTGACTGCCTTAATGTGGCATTTAATTCAATATTAGACTCGATTGGGTTTTCTCAGAAAGTAGGAAATTCTACTCATTACCTCCACCATACATTGGACCTTGTTCTGACATATGGCATAGAAATAGAAAATCTTGTAGTGTCTCCTCATAACCCTGTACTGTCAGACCATTGTCTGTTAACCTTTGATTTTATGATTTCTGACTATTTGGCTCCTAAAGAAAAATATTATTACAGTAGATGCCTCTCAGATGATGCTGTTACCAAATTTATGCAGATTGTTTCCTCTATGCCATGTGTCAACACAACGGAAATAAGCTATAGACAGCTTGCTCCTTCTGTAATTGATAACATGGTGGATAGTGTTTCAGCTTCTCTGCATCAGACTCTAGACTTGGTGGCCCCCTTAAAAAAGAAAAAGTCTAATCAGAGATTTCTAACTCCTTGGTTCAACACAGAAACTCGTAGCTTAAAACAGAAGACTTGTCAATTAGAAAGAAAATGGCGCTCCACTAATTTAGATGAAATCTATTTAGCTTGGAGAAATCATCTTTTAATTTATAAAAAATCTCTTAGAAAAGCTAGAACAAGTTATTACTCTGCATTAATAGAAGAGAACAAGAATAATCCCAGGTTTCTTTTCAGTACTGTAGCCAGGTTGACAAAGAGTCAGGACTCTGTCAATCCTAGCATTCCCTTAGAGCTTACTAGTCAGGACTTTATGAACTTTTTCAATAATAAAATTTCATCCATCAGAGATAAAATCAATCAGATTCTTCCCACAGTTAACTTAAATACTGTAACTACTACAACTCCTTCTATTGATGTCTGTCTTGATGAGTTTACTCCAATCGACCTTTGTGAGTTAGACAAAATAGTTTCCTCATCCAAGCCTTCAACTTGTCTTTTAGACCCTATTCCTACCAGGTTATTTAAAGAAGTCTTCCCACTTATTGGTAGCCTTATTCTTCATATAATCAATTCTTCATTAACTTTAGCTAACTACTACTAACTAACTAACCTGCACTTATATAGCGCTTTTCTAGTCACAAAGACCACTCAAAGCGCTTTCATTAATACTAACCCTCTATTCTAAGGGCCTATAGGAAACAGATATCTAGGGACAATTTAGAACAGCCAATTAACCTAACATGCATGTTTTTGGCATGTGGGAGGAAACCGGAGAAATCCCGGAGTAAACCCACGCAACACGGGGAGAACATGCAAACTCCACACAGATCACTGTTGGTCGGGGGCTGGGATCGAACCCACGATCCCACGATCCCCACAATCCCCCGGCCAAGGGTAAACTGTGCTGCCGCAGTGCTAACCACTGCGCCACCGTGCAGCCATTTAGGCCATGTAGCCTGCGGTACATGGCCGTTTAGGCCATGTACCGCAGGCTTTTAAAACAGCTGTAATTAAACCCTTACTCAAAAAGCCAACGCTAGATCCAGGAGCTTTAGCTAACTATAGACCAATCTCTAATCTCCCTTTCATTTCAAAAATCTTAGAAAGAGTTGTTGCTACGCAATTATTTGACCACCTGCAGGGAAATGGTTTACTTGAAGAGTTTCAGTCTGGGTTTAGAATCCATCATAGTACTGAAACAGCCTTAGCGAAGGTCACTAACGACCTCCTCATTGCATCTGATAATGGACTAGTTTCTGTACTTGTCCTTTTAGACCTTAGTGCAGCTTTTGATACTATCGATCATAATATTCTACTTGATAGATTAGAACACTATGTTGGACTTAATGGAACTTCGTTGCAGTGGTTTAGATCTTATTTATCTGATAGGTTCCAGTTTGTTCATGTAAATAATGAGTTTTCTTTCAACTCAAAGCTCAGTCATGGAGTTCCACAGGGATCTGTGCTAGGCCCGACTCTTTTTAGTTTATATATGCTTCCGTTAGGCAACATTATTAGAAAGCACTGTATACATTTTCATTGTTATGCAGATGACACACAATTATACCTGTCAATGAAGCCAGATGATACTAATCAATTAGCCAAGTTAGAAGCCTGTCTTAAGGAAATCAAAGCTTGGATGACTTGTAATTTCCTGCTATTAAATTCAGATAAGACTGAAGTAATTCTTGTTGGTCCAAAAAACCTTAGAAATTCCTTTCTAAATCAAACTTTCAGTTTGGATGCGGTTACTCTTTCTCTTAACAGCTCTGTGAGGAACCTTGGAGTTATTTTTGATCAGGATTTGTCCTTCAATTCACATATTAAATTTGTTTCTAAGACTGCCTTCTATCATTTGCGTAATATTGCCAAGATTAGGAGCATCTTGTCTCAGAGTGATGCTGAGAAACTGATCCACGCTTTTGTTAGCTCGAGATTAGATTATTGTAATTCTTTATTATCAGGCTGTCCTAAAACATCTTTAAAAAGTCTTCAGCTGATCCAAAATGCTGCAGCAAGAGTTTTAACAGGTACTAGAAAGAGAGATCATATCTCTCCGGTTCTGGCCTCCCTTCATTGGCTTCCCATAGAGTTTGGAATTAAGTTTAAAATCCTTCTTCTTACTTACAAAGCTCTAAACAATCAGGCCCCTTTTTATTTAAAAGATCTGATACTACCGTATTATCCTAACAGAGCACTACGCTCCCAAAATGCAGGATTACTTGTAATACCTAGAATCTCCAAAAGTACAATGGGAGGCAGAGCCTTCAGTTATCAAGCTCCTCTCCTGTGGAACCAGCTGCCAATCTGGATTCGGGAGTCAGACTCAAGCTCTGTTTTTAAGAATAGGGCTAAAACCTACCTTTTTGATATAGCCTACAATTAGGGAGGGATCCTGTGTTTCTGAACCCTCCCTTAGTTATGCTGCTAATAGGTTTAGTCAGCCGGGGGACCTCCAGTAATGCACTGGGCCTCACTCCTTTTCTCACTCTCTATGAAATATTTTTTTTGCTGGTCATTAACATTTGTTTGTTCTCTCCCATAGATTGAGTCCCCATTATGCTGTTTGCTCTCTACATGTCTGTTCTTTTCTTCTTCTCTATCCCCTCACCCCCCAGCCAGTCGCAGCAGATGACTGCCCCTCCCTGAGCCTGGTTCTGCTGGAGGTTTCTTCCTGTTAAAAGGGAGTTTTTCCTCTCCACCGTCGCCAAGTGCTTGCTCACAGGGGATCGCCTGATTGCTGGGGTCTTTCTGCAACTGTGGGGGTTCCCCCTACAGTTGATAGTGCTATGAGATGACTGTTGTTGTGAAATAGCGCTATATAAATAAAGTTGAATTGAATTGAATTGAATTATTAATTTGCAACATTCTTCTTGTGAATGTGCATAATTTTTCGTTCAAATTTGTGAACTCGTCCTCTTTAATTTGTAGCTTTTTACCGGTAAATTCGCAATACTTTTCCCCACATAAATTTGTGACTTTTAAAAAAAAAAAAAAAATGCACATTTTCTTATACATCTGTTGCTTTTTTCTTGTAAATTTATAGTTTTTTCTCATTTTTTTAAAATTTACAACTCTACCTCTCAATTTGCCTTTTTCCTTTTAAAATTTTCTTGTAACTTCACCATTTTGTTCTTATAAATAAGCAACATATTTTCATAAGTTTTGTCATCTTTTTTTCTCTCATATTTTAGAGTTATTCTTCTTTAATTAGCAGCTTTTTCTTGAACATTAGTGAAATTATTCTATCATAAATTTGTGACCATTTTTTTGTAAATTTGTGAGTTTGTCAAAATCATAGAGAGCCACTGAATATGGGCAAGGGAGCCATAGGTTGCAGACCCTTGGTTTCGATGTTCTCCGGGATCCTCCCGCCTCTGTTCTCATGTCACAGCCAGAACAAAATCAAAACCTTTCATTTAGAGAGAGGTACTGACACAAAGGCCAACCCTAACAAAGTGACAGGGATATGTTTTTTCCAGTTTTTCCACTAGTAGCCATTCCAGGTACCTAAGTAGATGCATAAAAGCACTTAAAAAGTGAAATTGTCCTACATTCCCTTTAATGGGGTGTCCTAACTTTTTCAGATGACTTACACATTGGTACCATTCTCCCCATAATGTTTACATAATGAAAATGTATCTGAGGAGAAATATTTCACTATCACTTTGTAATAAAGTGAAAATACAAAGGTTGTAGAGAAGGTTAGGCCACGCTGACTTTGAAACTCTGTGACCTCTGGACTAAGGAAAGGTTTGTGTAAACCCAAGCTGATCTTTCAGATGATTGTTCCTCATAGTTTTGGCAACTGATGCAGGTGGTAGGAGGAGGCTCCTGACACTGCAGTCAACTGTCACAGTTGTGGTGTTGGCTTCCTGTGTGACATCACAGCCGGCCATGTTGTCCTCATTCTGCAGCACTTTTCTCCATAAATTTATCTAAATTTGAAACAATTTTCCTCAAATTTGTAATTTCCTCTTGTAAAATTGACTTTTCTTGAACATTTGAAACTTTATTATAATTTTGTGGATTATTTTATGGCTTATTTTTGTCTGTTTTTAAAATAAAATTACTGTTTTTAAATAAATTTGAAACAGTGTTTGTTTGTTTGTTTGTTTTTTTTAAACTTTTTCCTTATAACAATTTGTACTTTTGACTATAACTTTGCAGTCAGAACAGAACAATAATTTAACTCTCATTACAAAAAAAATATGAATAAAATTGTATTTAATGATTTAAATTAACTTAAATGACCAAGGATGCAGTTATTTCTGTTATAATATTTCTATATATTTATAGTTTTTAAGAAATCTCCTCACTACCCAGACAGCAGGAAAAACCTCCCTTATTTTGAAATCCAAATATTGGCACATTTAGTTTGTCTGAAGGCTGGCTGCTGACGGATTACTGACTTTGTGAATTTCGGTCATCTTAACTTGTCAGGTACATAATAGGGAACATAACTTCTTCTTCTTCTTTTAGATTTGATTGGTGGTTGGCAACCAGCTCACAGGTGCGTCACTGCCACGCACCTCACTCCACACCACCACTCTATCTGGTCAGGAGCTGTAGTCCTATCATCATTGCTGTGTCCAATCAAGCCTCAACTCCATCTTCAGACATCACTCTTCTTCGTCTCCTCATACTTCACTCTATATCATAGAAGTGGAACTCCAAGTGGATTGGAGATCGTCACTTCCTTGTGGTAACGTATCGTCACTTCCTGTTTTGCTGTCTGCCTGTGTGGTTTGATCTCCAGCTCTCCAGCCACTAGCTAGCCACTAGCTATGGCTACTACCTCTCTTTCATCTTCTCCTCTGGTGTGCTCTCTCTGTCAGATGTTTAGCTACACCTCTGCCTATTTTAGTGATAACGGTAAATGTAATAAATGTTGTCTTTTTGAGGCGCTCGAGGCGAGGTTGTCTGATTTGGAATCCCGGCTCCGCTGCATTGAAACATCGTCTGCGCCAGTTAATCTTGACGGACGCCCATTAGCTGCAGCGGAGCTAGCTAGCTTAGGTCCCACTGTCAGCGGTTCCCCGGCTCTCCTCAGCAGCGAGGAGACTGGGTGGGTGACGGTGAGAAGGAAGCCTAGTCGCAAAGCCCCGGTACACCACCAACCTGTTCACGTTTCTAATCGTTTTTCCCCGCTCAGCGACACACCCGCTGAGGAAAAAACTCTGATCATTGGCGACTCTGTAGTCAGAAACGTGAACCTAGAGACTCCAGCGGCCTTAGTCCAATGTATTCCTGGGGCCAGAGCAGGCGACATCAAGTCAAATTTGAAAATGCTGGCTAAAAGTAACTGTAAATACTCCACAATTGTTATTCACGCCGGCATTAATGACATCCGTCTCCGGCAGTCGGAAGTCACGAAACTTAATATAGAATCGGTGTGTGAGTTTGCCAAAACGATGTCTGCCTCTGTAGTATTCTCTGGACCCCTCCCCAATCTGACCAGTGATGACATGTTTAGTTGCTCGTCATCCTTGAACCGCTGGCTGTCTGTGTGGTGTCCTAAAAATGACGTGGGCTACATTGACAATTGGAGCTCTTTTTGGGGAAAACCTGGTCTTATGAGATGAGACAGCGTTCATCCCACTTTGGATGGTGCTTCTCATTTATCTAACAATCTGGCATCTTTTTTATCCAAATTTCCAAAACCATGACTACTCAGAGTTGGGACCAGGAAGCAGAGTCAATTCAATTCAATTCAATTCAACTTTATTTATATAGCGCCATTTCACAACAACAGTCATCTCATAGCACTATCAACTGTAGGGAGGACCCCCACAGTTGCAGAAAGACCCCAGCAATCAGGCGCAGTCGCAGTCTTACACGCCTCTCTGCAGCTCCTCTTCATCCGCCACCCCTCAGCTTAGCCCCTGTCTTCCCCATCAGAGAATCGTTGTCTGCTCCCTCCAAAGTAAATAAAAATATAATGTATAAGCGTCCCAAAGTGATAAAGCAAAATATTGGTAAAACTCAAATTAAACATAAAGCCTCTAAATTGAATGATTTGGCCTCTGTTCCTCCTCATAATTTAAAAATTAAATGTGGTTTATTAAATATTAGGTCTCTAACTCCCAAGTCTCTGTTAGTCCATGATCTGTTAATTGATCATCAGATTGATTTAATTTCCCTTACAGAGACTTGGTTAGGGCAAGAGGATTATGTTGGTTTAAATGAATCAACTCCC
Organism: Pholidichthys leucotaenia; assembly: GCA_020510985.1. Taxonomy (NCBI): domain Eukaryota; kingdom Metazoa; phylum Chordata; class Actinopteri; order Cichliformes; family Pholidichthyidae; genus Pholidichthys; species Pholidichthys leucotaenia. Next base: position 158,293,707 of record CM035843.1, on the reverse strand, counting down.
TCTGGTTATTTAAACTGTCAAAATCCCAGAAGTTCTGGTCGTGGAGGAGGAGTAGCAACGATTTACCATTCCAAATTACTAGTTAATGTAAAGCAAAAAACATGTTATAATTCCTTTGAGGGCCTGGTCCTCAGTGTTGGGCACTTTAGCAATTTCAGGTTAAACCCAATTTTATTTGCCATAGTTTATCGTCCCCCATCAACCTATTCAGAATTTTTATCCGAATTTGCTGATTTCTTAGCTGATTTAGTGCTGAAATCTGATAGAATAATTATAGTAGGGAACTTTAATATACATGTGGATGTAGATAGTGACTGCCTTAATGTGGCTTTTAATTCAATATTAGACTCGATTGGGTTTTCTCAGAAAGTAGGAAATTCTACTCATTACCTCCATCATACATTGGACCTTGTTCTGACATATGGCATAGAAATAGAAAATATTGTAGTGTCTCCTCATAACCCTGTACTGTCAGACCATTGTCTGTTAACCTTTGATTTTACTATTTCTGACTATTTGGCTCCTAAAGAAAAATATTATCACAGTAGATGCCTCTCAGATGATGCTGTTTCCAAATTTATGCAGATTGTTTCCTCTATGCCATGTGTCAACACAATGGAAATAAGCTATAGACAGCTTGCTCCTTCTGTAATTGATAACATGGTGGATAGTGTTTCAGCTTCTCTGCATCAGGCTCTAGACTTGGTGGCCCCCTTAAAAAAGAAAAAGTCTAATCAGAGATTTTTAACTCCTTGGTTCAACACAGAAACTCGTAGCTTAAAACAGAAGACTCGTCAATTAGAAAGAAAATGGCGCTCTACTAATTTAGATGAAACCTATTTAGCTTGGAGAAATCATCTTTTAATTTATAAAAAATCTCTTAGAAAAGCTAGAACGAGTTATTACTCTGCATTAATAGAAGAGAACAAGAATAATCCCAGGTTTCTTTTCAGTACTGTAGCCAGGTTGACAAAGAGTCAGGACTCTGTCAATCCTAGCATCCCCTTAGAGCTTACTAGTCAGGACTTTATGAACTTTTTCAATAATAAAATTTCATCCATCAGAGATAAAATCAATCAGATTCTTCCCACAGTTAACTTAAATACTGTAACTACTACAACTCCTTCTATTGATGTCTGTCTTGATGAGTTTTCTCCAATCGACCTTTGTGAATTAGACAAAATAGTTTCCTCATCCAAACCTTCAACTTGTCTTTTAGACCCTATTCCTACCAGGTTATTTAAAGAAGTCTTCCCATTTATTGGTAGCCTTATTCTTCATATAATCAATTCTTCATTAACTTTAGGCCATGTACCGCAGGCTTTTAAAACGGCTGTAATTAAACCCTTACTCAAAAAGCCAACGCTAGATCCAGGAGCTTTAGCTAACTATAGACCAATCTCTAATCTCCCTTTCATTTCAAAAATCTTAGAAAGAGTTGTTGCTACGCAATTATTTGACCACCTGCAGGGAAATGGTTTACTTGAAGAGTTTCAATCTGGGTTTAGAATCCATCATAGTACTGAAACAGCCTTAGCGAAGGTCACTAACGACCTCCTCATTGCATCTGATAATGGACTAGTTTCTGTACTTGTCCTTTTAGATCTTAGTGCAGCTTTTGATACTATTGATCATAATATTCTACTTGATAGATTAGAACACTATGTTGGACTTAATGGAACTTCGTTGCAGTGGTTTAGATCTTATTTATCTGATAGGTTCCAGTTTGTTCATGTAAATGATGAGTTTTCTTTCAGCTCAAAGCTTAGTCATGGAGTTCCACAGGGATCTGTGCTAGGCTCTACTCTTTTTAGTTTATATATGCTTCTGTTAGGTAACATTATTAGAAAGCACTGTATACATTTTCATTGCTATGCAGATGACACACAATTATACCTGTCAATGAAGCCAGATGATACTAATCAATTAGCCAAGTTAGAAGCCTGTCTTAAGGAAATCAAAGCTTGGATGACTTGTAATTTCCTGCTATTAAATTCAGATAAGACTGAAGTCATTCTTGTTGGTCCAAAAAACCTTAGAAATTCCTTTCCAAATCAAACTTTCAGTTTGGATGCGGTTACTCTTTCTCTTAACAGCTCTGTGAGGAACCTTGGAGTTATTTTTGATCAGGATTTGTCCTTCAATTCACATATTAAATTTGTTTCTAAGACTGCCTTCTATCATTTGCGTAATATTGCCAAGATTAGGAGCATCTTGTCTCAGAGTGATGCTGAGAAGCTGATCCACGCTTTTGTTAGCTCGAGATTAGATTATTGTAATTCTTTATTATCAGGCTGTCCTAAAACATCTTTAAAAAGTCTTCAGCTGATCCAAAATGCTGCAGCAAGAGTTTTAACAGGTACTAGAAAGAGAGATCATATCTCTCCGGTTCTGGCCTCCCTTCATTGGCTTCCCATAGAGTTTAGAATTAAGTTTAAAATCCTTCTCCTTACTTACAAAGCTCTAAACAATCAGGCTCCTTTTTATTTAAAAGATCTGATACTACCGTATCATCCTAACAGAGCACTACGCTCCCAAAATGCAGGATTACTTGTAATACCTATAATCTCCAAAAGTACAATGGGAGGCAGAGCCTTCAGTTATCAAGCTCCTCTCCTGTGGAATCAGCTGCCAATCTGGATTCGGGAATCAGACTCGATCTCTGTTTTTAAGAATAGGGCTAAAACCTACCTTTTTGATATAGCCTACAACTAGGGAGGGATCCTGTGTTTCTGAACCCTCCCTTAGTTATGCTGCTAATAGGTTTAGTCAGCCGGGGGACCTCCAGTAATGCACTGGGCCTCACTCCTTTCCTCACTCTCTATGAAATATTTTTTTTTTTTGCTGGTCATTAACATTTGTTTGTTCTCTCCCATAGATTGAGTCCCCATCGTGCTGTTTGCTCTCTACATGTCGGTTCTTTTCTTCTTCTCTATCCCCTCACCCCCCAGCCAGTCGCAGCAGATGACTGCCCCTCCCTGAGCCTGGTTCTGCTGGAGGTTTCTTCCTGTTAAAAGGGAGTTTTTCCTCTCCACCGTCGCCAAGTGCTTGCTCACAGGGGATCGCCTGATTGCTGGGGTCTTTCTGCAACTGTGGGGGTCCCCCCTACAGTTGATAGTGCTATGAGATGACTGTTTTTGTGAAATGGCGCTATATAAATAAAGTTGAATTGAATTGAATATCATCACTTCACTCTATATCATCACTCTACACATCCCTGCCATGTCTACATGATGTCTATTACACTCTATCTCATGGCGTTGCCTTGATTGGGGGTTGGCAACCAGCTTACAGGTTAATCACTCTATAGTAGTGGCTGTTGAAATATATACTCAGCAATTCATCAGTCCCCCTTGCCTTTCCCTTCATATGAAGCTGGCTGCATATGAATTCTAACCACATATGTTAGCTAAGGGACTCTTTCATTACTGATCCTGTTTCTAGCGGGTTAAAACCATGATAAACGCCTCCAGTGCTTACATACCTCTTCTGATTGTTTTCCATGTTTAAAGTACTTAGTGAGACACTGCTTGCTGACTGACTGGAAAGCTCACATGGGCGGTGCACTTCTAAACTCTGCGTGAATGACGGCCACGTGCGGTTCATGTGCATGCTTACGGAAAGTCATTGCTTCATATATTTTTCTTAAATTCATATCTCCTCATTGGCGTGGTGGTATTTTTTCTGGCGAGGCAAGCCACCACCCAGAAATGTTACCAGTGGAAACCCTGGATGTAATTCAAGAAATCTCTTCTTATTATTATTTTAGATTTGATTGGCGGTTGGCAGCCAGCCCACAGGTGCATTACCACCACGTATTTCACTCTATCTCCTGTCTGTCTGTCACGACCATAGGACTCATTAAAAGATCACAGGATCGCCTATGATGAGCCTATGACATCATATAGACACCAAAAGATTAAAGGCAGCCTTTACTCACAATCAGACTCACTATGACATCATTAAAGATCATAGGACTCGCTATGTCACGATCATAGGACTCGCTATGACATCTTCAAAGATAAAAGGCAGGCTTCACTCACGATCATAGGACTGTCATACAGACATCCGAGGCACATCATATGCTCAGTGATGCCTGATGTCATAGCTGAAATCACCAAATCCTGTCTGTCACAATGTCACGATCACAGGACTTGCTAAAAAATCATAGGACTCGCTATGTGATCAAAGACAGGCATCACTCATGATCAGGGGACTCCCTAAAGATCACAAGGACTTGCTATAACATCATCAAAGATCACACGAGCAGGCATCACTCACAATCACAAGGAATCACTATGACATCATCAAAGATAAGGAGCCATCACAGATCAAAGGCAGTCAACACTGAACGAGTGGTGACATCAAAGATCAACTGTCTCTCTGGTCACGACATAGGACTCGCTAAAAAGATCATAGGGATCGCCTGTGAGGTGCCTATGATCTCTACATGATGTCTATATGACGTCATATAGACACCATAGTATCGAGTGATTCAAAAAAATCTGTGTGTGTCTGTGTGTGATCAAAGGCAGGCATCACTCACGATCATCGGACATCAAAGATCAAAGTCAGGCACCACCCACGCCCACCCACGACCACAGGACATCAAAGATCAAAGGCAGGCATCACTCACAATCATAGGACTATGACATCATCAAAGATTATAGGACTCACCATAACACCATCAAAGATCAAAGGAAGGCATCACTGAACGAGTGCCGTTGCGCCTGCTTACACCCTTGCTTCTACCTGCTTTTGACAGGCATGCAGAAACACCTGTCCACACCTGGCCTCCACGGGCATGCGCAGCACAGGTATGCACTAGTATTTCTACAGTGCTGGAGGGTGACCAAACCTACCACACTGTGTAAAAGCTGTTAGGAATTATGATATGCTGAAAAGGAAAATTTTCAAAATTATTTCACTTGTGCACAATTTCATTTTGAAACTCACTAAGTTTTTTAAGAAATAAAAAAGCAGTTACTCACCTAAGCCTACTTTTTTTTAATTTAATAGCATTTTATTGCAAATCAGTTGATGTAATTTTAAATAGAATATATATTTAAATATTAAATATATATATAATTAAAAAAAACATCAACACATTGTACTATGCTTTCAGGCTTACTTCGGCATTTTTTTTTTTTTTTTGTCAGTGCAGTGGACTTTCTTTCCCTGAGATTAGTGCATTTTTGTACTGGACTGAGAGGCAAATGGGAATCAAAAGTCATTCTTAATCGAGACCCCAAAAATTGGAATCAAACTGAATCATGTGACTTCTAAAGATCCACAGCCTTACTTTTTACTTTTGAAGATACTAGTGTCTACCTGTGCATGCCCGTGCATACCTGTGCATGCCCGCAGAAACCAAGCACAAGCAAGCACCTCTGCATGCCCGCAGAAAGCAGGTGTGAAGCAAGCGCATCACAACTCATTCAGTGATGCCTCTAATCTTTGACTGTCATAAAGTCCCATGATCCTTGATGTCATAGCGAGTCCTATGATCGTGAGTGAATGACTGCCCTTGATCTTTGATGATTTCATAGTGAGTCCTATGAACTTTGATGTTGTCATAGCGACTCCTATGATGCCTGCCTTTAATCTTTGACGACCCACGATCGCAAGCGAGTGCGAGCGACGCCTGCATTTGATCTTTGATGTCATAGCGAGTCCTATGATCGTGAGTGATGCAGTCCAAGGACGGATAATTTATTCACACATAAGGAGTTGTTATACATAGGAACATCATAGGACATTTCACACATAAGGAGTCGTTATACATAGGAACATCATGCCGCCATCAGTGTGTGAATGTGTGTGTGAAGGGGTGGATAGCAGGATCTGTAAAGCGCTTTGTTCATCTAGAGGTGAGAATAAAAGCGCTATATAAGTGAATGCCATTTACCATTTACCATCATAGGCAGTCCTATGATCTTTGGTCGTGACACACACACTGACACACAGACAGAGATTTCTTGAATTTATAGAGTGATAGGCAAAACTTTAATGTCCGGGAGCATCGTGAACAGACTAGCAGCCAGAAGTTGCGGCAACCAACCACGTGTAAGCCTTGCAGGCTGCTAATTAGAATATTCAGAGATCCAAGCAATTCTAAGGCAATGAAAGTTTTTTGTGGGTAAAAAGTCACAATACACTATTCTGGGCAATACATATGTTTTTGATGTGGTTCTTCTTCTTTCAGATTTGATTGGCAGTTAGCAACCAACTTACAGGTGCATTATCGCCACATACTTCACTCTATAGAGCCACCGGAGTTTCCTCCCCCACTCCCGTTTTGTGTGTGTGTGTGTGTGTGTGTGTGTGTGTGTGTGTGTGAGAGAGAGTCAGTGAGTGAGTGAGAGTGTGCGTGTGTGTGTGTGTGTTTCTCATGTACTGGCCCTTTAAAATGTTGACTACCTGTGCGGCTATGTGATTCTGCTTCATCCAGTCTGCAGCTTGGAAGCAGCACAGAAAAATTAAAGCAGGTTTTCAAAAAGATAAGCAGTGTCTGTCATTTGGGCACATTACTACATGGTATCAGTGAAATGAATTTTTATCAGTTATCAACTTATGATTTCACAAAGTGCTAACAAATGCTTTCTTTAGTGAAAAGGGTGTGTAGTGTACGGCTACACAATTGTGGTTAAAATGATGCTCTGATCATTTTTGATCAATATTGAGTATCACGATTATTAATGGCGATCATTCATTAACTTTAAGAAAAACACATTACGTATTTTTTTTTTATTCATCCTACTTACCAATTGTTAGATGAAGCCTGTGGCCAAAGCACTGGATGAAGCCTCATCCATTTATTTAGAGAAGCTGCCTTGATGACGTAATGCACCTGGAAGATTTCCTGACCAGACAGAGTGATGATACAGAGTGAAGCACGCAGCGGCAATGATTAATGATGTGCTGAAAATGAGTGTAATGTGATAAAAACAAAGTGAGAGGAATATAAGAACCCAAAACAAGAATAAAAACAATATTTCAAACTTTATAAAGGTGTTTGCAAATAGTACTTTTCAACTTCACATTGTGATCATGCATTTACCTCGTGTTTTCTGCATGTCAGTCATACTTTTACTCTGTACTTTTGAGTCATAGAGAGACACTTTGGGTTGGTACTGCTTCTCCATCATCTCCATCACCTCCGGTGGTTGCATCATGATACATCACCAAGTTAACATGAACAAGCCTCATCATCATACTACAGATGCAGGGAATGACACAGGAAAAAACCAAGACTATCACCACAAGAATCACTTGCCAAGTTTATGATGAGACCTCTCCATGAAGAGAACAACCAACTTAATCATTCTGTGCATCAGTAACATTATCCTTGGCCTAAGCACCTGTAAGGCAGTAAGGTTGCATATGGGTGAAGCAATAACATGGCCATCTGCATTATTTTCAGGGGATAAAAGTACAACAATATTCACCCCCACAATAGCACACAACGCCCCCACGGCGGCAGTCAACTGATCAAGAACCATTCTATTTTGTGTCATCATAAGCCTCATAGCTGTCATCTCTTCCCTTTCACCTAACAAGCAGATAAGGAAAATTTCACAAAGGGATTGTAGCCTACAATTAAGTGTTTCAATCCATAAAAAGTTTCTTGCCTCCTATCTACCCAAGGAAAAAGTAAATGAAGGACCTTTGCTCCTGTGCTTTTTATCTTGAATTGCTCTGGCACGTCCATGCCCCAAATGGCATCATGGGGCGCAAAGGTAGCATTTTGTGGTAAAAAGCATCTCTCTTCACACTGCCCCACCTGGCCTGCCGACATAATGAGGGTATGGTCAGTGGCAAAAAACGAGGGGCACAAATTCTTCCCCACTTCATGGACAGGTGTGAATATGCCCGATGACCACATAGCCACCAATCCCGTCACCATGTGTGTGCCATATTTGTGAGAGATTCAAATGGCAGCTCCACAGAGCTCTTGTAGGGTGACAGTTCCAGAATGACAAAGAGGATATTCAGGGCAACACTTGCCCGCTTCGTTGGTCAAGCAGGTAGCAGTACAGGGGCGAGATGCACTGTGAACCGTTGCACACTTAGAAGAGGTAGTTGCCCAGGGAAACATCACCATTTCCGTTTAGACAAAAGGAGAAGTTTCTTGATGAAATTAACCTTGCCTTCACAGAGTAAGAAGTGTCATCGTGTTTCCGATCAGTGGAGTGATAAGTAATGTGACAAGTGTGATTCAAGATAATGTTTATTGTGTTATCTCTGTACATGGCCTCCTGTAAGAAGCAGACAGCTTGTGGTAGCTCCATTATTTTAGCCGTGAAAGAGATTTGTCCAGCTGATAGTGGCATCAAGGAACAAACATAACAATTTGAACGATTAGCCGATTTGGCTGTGTAATTAATATATCTCCACCAGACATTGCCAGCATAAACATGATCATGATGTCCTGGAGCTTCCAGCCATTCATGGTGTGTGTGCATGTGTAACATATCTGGCTCTACGGTGTATAGGCTTTGGAGCAACTAAAAATAACAAAAACAAAAGTGTTACCACAAGAATGATGGTGATGAAAAAGCAGCAATAGCAATCACACCCTTCAGTCGCCAACCTTCTTTCTCTTGCATTTTGTCCCTCTATGATAAACAAACAGTTGCTTCATTATTCAAGCAATTACTGGACACCAGCGGGCACCATCAGCCGACACTTGTATGGTGAAACAGTTAAACAGTCACTCTGCTGAAGATTTTTAATGAATAAAGTTGTAGTGTGTATAAACAGTCTCTTGCTGAGAGCTCTGAGTGGGGTAAAGTTTGCAATGTGTTAAATGTACCCAAGATCATGTCCGTCGACTTTTACAGCTGTTGGTGTTGACAAGCCAACTTTATGTGGTCCTTGCCAGGGGCGCATCAGTCCCAATTCTTCTTTTGGATGACCTTGATAAGGACGAGGGTCCCCCTGGGCTGGCCCAAGATTGGTGCAGCTGCCTCGTGAACCCTCTCTGGGGAGCATGGCAGCAATATGATCTCTGTTAGTCAACATCCTTCGCATGTCATCAACTAAAGCATGCTCTCCTCATCACTTGAGTTTGAATGGTCGTTTAATGTGGAAGCAAAATAATGGTTTGCCATAAATAACTTCAATTGGAGATAACCCCCCCCTTTGGTGGGAATTATCCTCATGTAAAACAAAACTAAAAGGAAGGCAAGTATCGACCAATTTTGCCCTGTTTCTGCCATTGTTTTTCTAAGTATAACCCTGTGACACTGTACACACAGGGTAATACAGGCGGGGTATAATATCACTGGGACTGGGTAATACCAGGGTAACACCCACACCTGCGCTTGCCAGATTTTTGTGGTGTAACCCTTACTAACACCCACTCACCCTACTCATTTTAGTGTGTATACCCTTTTGGTAGTGTTGTGTTTATGGCAGTGTAGTTACCTTAACTTTACTACCTGAGGGAAAAGGGATAATTGGGGCCAGGGTCAGACCGACTCTGGGTTCGTAGGAGCCAGGGAGGTGCAACAACAGATGACACCTACACAGCCGTATATGGGAACTTGCAACTATGTACACTACGTTCAAAAGTTTGGGGTCACCCAGACAATTATTTTGTGTTTTCCATGAAAAGTCACACTTAGTTACCACCATGAGTTGTAAAAATGCACGGTGCACGGTGGCGCAGTGGTTTAGCACTGTGGCAGCACAGTTTTACCCTCGGCCGGGGGATCGCGGGGATCATGAGATTGTGGGTTCGATCCCAGCCCCCGACCTACAGTGAGCTGTGTGGAGTATGCATGTTCTCCCCGTGTTGCGTGGGTTTACTCCGGGATTTCTCCGGTTTCCTCCCGCATACCAAAAACATGTAGGTTTAGGGCGCTCGCGCACGCAGCGACCAGCAGCCGGTGGCTTGTCACCAGACTGCAAACCAAGTCTACCTACGGGTACAAATAAGTAACAAAAAAAAAAAAATGAATAGAAAATATAGTCAAGACATTGACAAGGTTAGAAATAATGATTTGTATTTGAAATAATAATTTTTTCCTTCAAACTTTGCTTTTGTCAAAGAATCCTCCATTTGCAGCAATTACATCATTGCAGACCTAACATGATTGCACAAGGGTTTTCTAATCATCCATTAGCCTTCTGACGCAATGAGCAAACACATTGTACCATTAGAACACTGGAGTGATAGTTGCTGGAAATGGGCCTCTACAGTGGGGGAAAAAAGTATTTAGTCACGCCACCATTTGTGCAAGTTTCTCCTTACCTTAAAAAGGTGAGAGAGGTCTCCAATTATTCATCATAGGGGATACCTCAACGTTGAGAGACAAAATGAGAAATAAAATATCCAGATAATCACATTGAAGGATTTTTAATGAATTAATTGGTAAATTCCCTCGGTAACACAATAAGTTTTTGGTCACCTACAAACAAGCAAGATTTCTGGCTCTCACAGACCTGTAACTTCTTCTTTAAGAGGATTCTCTGTCCTCCACTCATACCTGTATTAATGGCACCTGTTGAACTCGTTACCAGTATAAAAGACACCTGTCCACAACCTCAAACAGTCAGACTCCAAACGCCACTATGGGCCAAGACCAAAGACACTGTCAAAGGACACCAGAAACAAAATTGTAGGCCTGCACCAGGCTGGGAAGACTGAATCTGCTATAGGTAAGCAGCTTGGTGTGAAGAAATCAACTGTTGGAGCAATTATTAGAAAATGGAAGACATACAAGACCACTGATAATCTCCCTCGATCTGGGGCTCCAAGCAAGATCTCACCCCGTGGGGTCAAAATTATCACGGGAACGCTGAGCAAAAATCCCAGAACCACACGGGGGGACCTAGTGAATGACCTGCAGAGAGCTGGGACCAAAGTAGCAAAGGCTACCATCAGTAACACACTACGCCGCCAGGGACTCAAATCCTGCAGTGCCAGACGTGTCCCCCTGCTTAAGCCAGTACATGTCCAGGCCCGTCTGAAGTTTGCTAGAGAGCATTTGGATGATCCAGAAGAGGATTGGGAGAATGTCATATGGTCAGATGAAACCAACATAGAACTTTATTGTAAAAACTCAACTTGTCGTGTTTGGAGGAGAAAGAACACCATACCTACTGTGAAGCATGGGGGTGGAAACATCATACTTTGGGGCTGTTTTTCTGCAAAGGGACCAGGACGACTGATCCGTGTAAAGGAAAGAATGAATGGGGCCATGTATCGTGAGACTTTGAGTGAAAACCTCCTTCCATCAGTAAGGGCATTGAAGATGAAACGTGGCAGGGTCTTTCAGCATGACAATGATCCCAAACACACGCCCCGGGGCAACGAAGGAGTGGCTACATAAGAAGCATTTCAAGGGTCCTGAGTGGCCTAGCCAGTCTCCAGATCCTCAACCCCATAGAAAATCTTGGGAGGGAGTTGAAAGTCCGTGTTGCCCAGTGGCAGCCCCAAAACATCACTGCTCTAGAGGAGATCGCATGGAGGAATGGGCTAAAATACCAGCAACAGTGTGTGAAAACCTTGTGAAGACTTACAGAAAACGTTTGACCTCTGTCATTGCCAACAAAGGTTATATAACAAAGTATTGAGATGAACTTTTGTTATTGACCAAATATTTATTTTACCGAGGAATTTACCAATTAATTCATTAAAAATCCTTCAATGTGATTTTCTGAAATTTTTTTTTTCCTCATTTTGTCTCTCATAGTTGAAGTATACCTATGATGAAAATTGGAGACCTCTCTCATCTTTTTAAGAGGGAGAACTTGCACAATTGGTGGCTGACTAAATACTTTTTTTGCCCCACTGTATACACCTATCTAGATATTGCACCAAAAACCAGACATTTGCAGCTAGAAGAGTCATTTACCACATTTAGCAATGTATAGAGTGTATTTCTGATTAGTTTAAAAGTTATCTTCATTGAAAAAAAGTGCTTTTCCTTCAAAAATAGGAAATTTCTAAGTGACCCCAAACTTTTGAACGGTAGTGTGTATTATTTACAATTATGAACACAAAAATAAATACATAACGCATAAAATAGAAAAAAAAAATAACCCATAAACTCAAACTTATATTACAAAATTCACAAGTCCTGTTTTGGCCTTTCCAGGTGACTAGTGGAGTCACACTTTAGCAGTTCATAGGGTTCGGGCTTCGGCTCACCATCCAGATCTGGAGAATCCACGCTCTGGTCAAACCAGTCCAAAGGAAGAAAAAAAAAAAGAGAAAAGAATCTGACTATAAAATAGGTCAGAACACAAAGAGCTTAGTCCATCTAAGTCAATTTCCCCAAATCAACAAATGTGCATTAAACAAACACATCTGAAGAGGATTGATAAAATAAAGACAGCGGTTGGATTTTTAAATGGGCTTTATTATCACCCGCATTCATCAGAACTCGGCTACAGCCCATGGTTTGAGCAGGCTGCCGCTTCGTTCCTCCAGCTCTCAAAGAAGAGACAGTGTGTGTGTCTCGGCAGCAGATGCAGAATCAGAGTAAGAGAATGAGAGCAGATTTACAGCACAGTGCAGCTTATATACCAACTCAAACAATAGTTCAAAGACATTCACAGCAGTCAATCTGGGCATTTGCATATCAGAGGTACAGACAGGATGCATGAACACAATGCATGGATGACACTTTAACCCTCATAGCTGTAAACGCAGCATCTGCAGCGGAAAAAACCCCAGGAGTGCGAGCTGACTGTCTCTGTTCTGTCTCTGTTGTGGGGGTTAGAAATCAAACCGCTACACTGCTCCCCCCCAGAGGGAATGGTAGGGGACCTGTGACCTCGATGTGCATGTTTGGGCAACGAGCAGGGAAAAGCTCTGTGCATGGGGGTGGGGGGGTAGTACATGGCTGACGCGGTGCGCGGGAAAATCGTTCGAGTCGCGCCAAAAGTGTTTTGCTGCTGCTGTAGCCGCGATGTCCCGTCTGAACATGCGGAGATCAGAAGAAGAAAAAAATTTGTCTCTGACTCCTCCCGTGGCCATGAAGAAAAGCAGGGGGGCGGCTGTAAGAAAAAAAAGAAAAAAAGAAACAAAGGCAGAGGGACTGCGTGTTGGCTTTAGGTGCACGGAGGCAACCCCAAAGCCCCCCGGGAACAGCTGACGGCTGATTCCCCTTGTGTGCGTGGCTAAGACCATAAAATCCAGTGAACAAGCTGCGGGCCTCAGGTGTACAAGCAAGCCTGAAGGGCCAGTGAGCGCAGAAGGAAGGGCGTCAGTGAAGCCATTCTTGCCCCGTGCGTGGTGTGCCGTCTCGTAACTCCCCGGTGTGCGCACGGGGGTTCCGTGCTTGGGTGGGCCGCTGGAGAGGAAATCAGGGTCAGAAACTTGGTGGAGATCGGCGCAGTCTGCGCCGAAAAACATCTCTGACGAGCCGTGGCTGCAGATTAGTCATGGTGCGTTCAGGTCCACGTGTGCTCCGTCGGCCATGGGAGTCGCCCCGCCTGTGCTCTGATGTGGAGGAGCTGCGCGGCGGTCCTGCGTGGATGTGCCGATCTCGGCGAGGGCGCGCCATGACGTTCTCTGCCGCTTACCCGGTCTTGGTTGACGTCCTGAGAGCAGCTCGCCCGCCGTGGGCTCTGCGTCGAGGCGGGCAGACCAGTCAGGCCGCTGTGACAGAGCATTCATGCCCGGGTGCTGCGTTCGCTGGCCGCTCATTTTCTTCAGTCTCGGGTCGCCCAGCGTGGGCTGTTCAGATCAGAAGGCTGCGTTTGCCACAAAACATGTGCGTCCTTGGGGTCACCAGTGAAGGAGGATGATAAAATAAAGGCAGCGTTTGGATTTTTAAATAGCTTATTATCACCTGCCTTCATCAGAACTCGGCTACAGCCCATGGTTTGAGCAGGCTGCCGCTTCGTTCCTCCAGCTCTCAAAGGAAGAGACAGTGTGTGTGTCTCGCAGCAGATGCAGAATCAGAGTAAGAGAATGAGAGGCAGATTTACAGCACAGTGCAGCTTATATACTCAACTCAACAATAGATCAAAGACATTCACAGCAGTCAATCTGGGCATTTGCATATCAGAGGTACAGACAGGATGCATGAACACAATGCATGGATGACACTTTAACCTCATAGCTGTAAACGCAGCATGCAGCGGAAAAAACCCAGGAGTGCGAGCTGACTGTCTCTGTTCTGTCTCTGTGTTGTGGGGGTTGAATTCAAACCGCTACAACATCTACCATTCAAACTCATCAGCATGGTGCTACAACAATGAGCAAGTGTATTTGGAAGGCACCTGACATCACAGGACATTGGTGCAGTGTGCTGCACCAAGCTAACATCACATCTAGCACAACAATTTATCACAATTTTGGCACTTTAAAACACATATCAACCACAGATATATCATTCACCATCAAGTAGCAATTAATGGCAAGGGAACTGGGACCTTTGCTAACCATTACAGCCTTGAAAAATAGCTTTTTCTGATGAAAAACTAGCTGAATTTAGCATCGGTGGCTAGCGTTTTTAAGCTAGCGGTTAGCATCCACATACACAATGAATAAATAGCACTCACCATGCCAAGTGGCTCGTGCTTCAATGGGGTTCCCGCGCTCAACGGCGCCGACAGCCCCCGGATCCCAATCTTAAAATTTAATAGACGAGGCATTAGAATTTGGCAATACCGCAATGTCTCATTTCTCATTTTGGTTTAGGCTTACCAACTTCAAGGGTTTTATCCAGGCAAAGGCTGCTACCAGTACGCTAGCGTCGCCATATCACCAAGGACCGTCTCTCTCTCTGGTCTGTGTCTTTCGGCATCTGGCATGACTGAGCCAAAAATGCAAGTCATCCCAGACCCAGGGAGAGAGCGCTTAACCCACTGGGTGGTGTGACCCAGCAACGGCGCAGCCATTGGTTACTCGAAATATCAACACACAATATTAGGAACTTTATCAGAACCTTCTAGAAAATGTTCCTACTATTTATGAATATATATTTATTTAAATATTCATATTCGAATTATGTATTCCCATTGTGAAATGGGTGTTTTTCTTTTCTAAAAGCGGTATCAATATTTATAATTTAATTCACGTAAAACTATCTACTCCCATTGTGAAATGAATGTCCCCCCTTCTTCTTAAAGCGGTATCGACATTCATATTTTTAATCACGTTTCGAACACTGGGTTACACTATCCCCCCTTAGAATCATGCAAGTCCCTTTGCATGGGATTAGCTAAATGGTACTGGCGGGAGAACTCGTGTTCATGGGAATATTCTTAAGATCTGACTCTATTAAGGCTCTGGTAAAAGCCAGGTTTGAATAACCTTAGGATCTGTCTCTGCTAAGGCTCTGGTAAAAGCCAGGTTTAATCCTTGAAACAGGGACTGGGCAACAGTTAGGAGAGGGTTTCCCAACTGACTATACTGTAGTCTTTTCTGGCTGGGAGGTTGTCCTCTCGGAACATCTCACAGTCTGTGGGACTTCTTTTTCAGGTTCTTTTTCTTCCACAGGTTCATCACAGGTACCTTTATCAGGTAAGTTGGTTGCACTTCCAGTTCCATTCTCGTTGTTCGATGGTTCCACATTTGTTTCAGTTTCCCCCAGGTTTCCATCATTCGGTAAGTTGTCGCATCCAGGTGAGGTGACATTTTCTATTTGGTTGTCATTCTCAGGTGACTGAGTTTCAGCAGGAATGTCTTTTTTAAAGAATGTCTTTGGAAGGGGAATTTCATAAACTCGAGTGAGCTTTATGGGCGTTTGGATTGGTGCTTCTCTGTACCAATAGACATCTTCATTTTCCGGTTCTGAATTCTCACATTCCTCACTTTGTTCAGGTGACTGTCTTGTCTTAGGTTTGCGGACACGTTTTTGGTTGGACAGGTTCTTCTTCAACAGGGGCAAGAAAACCACAGGGAAGCAAGAGGTCGCGGTGAACGGTGCAAACAGGACCATCTTTTGTCTGAGGTCTTATAGTGTAAACAGGCAAGTCACCTGCTTGGTTCACCACAATGTGAATTTCAGCTTCCCACATGTCTGCTAGTTTGTGCTTGCCTCTGAGGCGGACTGCACGTACCAAAACTCTGTTGCCTGGTTCTAGTTTTGAGGGTTCACTCGCATATCAAATCTTGTTTTGTTTCTTTCAGCCATCTTGTTAGCATTTTCTGTTGCTAGTTTGTAGCTTTCTTGTAGAGTTGTCTTCAGTTTTTCAATGTACTGGGAATGTGACTTGAAACTTTTGTTGTGAAACGGGAGCCCAAATGCAAGGTCGATGGGCAATCTCGGCTGACGACCGAACATTAACTCATACGGGGCAAAACCAGTAGTGTCACTCTTGGTACAATTGTACGCATGTACAAGTGGTTTCACATAGTTGTGCCAATGAATTTTGTTCTTTTCCTCCAGAGTACCCAGCATGCTCAATAATGTTCAATTGAAACGTTCTACCGGTTTACCTCTGGGATGATAGGGTGTCGTCCGGATTTTGCGAATGCCCATGATTTTGCAAAGTTCTTTTATAATATGGGACTCAAAATCGGGACCCTGATCACTATGTAACTGTTCGGGTATCCCGTAGTGGACTATAAAGTTGTCCCAAAGTGCCTTTGCAACGGTCTGAGCTTTCTGATTGCTGGTAGGGATGGCTATAGCGTATTTTGTGAAATGATCAGTTAGCACAAGCACAGCCTTTGTGTTGCTTTGATCGAGCTCAATGGACAGGATATCCATACAGACAAGTTCAAGCGGTCGGGTGGACTTGATGTTGACAAGCGGAGCAGCTCGCTCTGGAGCGGTTTTACGTCTTACGCAGCGATTACATGTCTTGATCTTCTTTTCAATATCTGCCGCCATGCGAGGCCAATAGAACCTTGTTCTGGTGAGATCCAAAGTATGCTCTGTGCCTAAATGGCCCATGTCACAGTGGAGGCTTTGAAAGACTGAATCGCGGAGCTGTTCAGGTAGGACGAGCTGGTAAGTAACATTTCCTCCGTCTTGGCGAGTGCGGTAGAGGATGTTATTGCACATTGAATTGAATTGAATTCAATGTGGGACCTCCAGTAATGCACTGGGCCTCACTCCTTTCCTCACTCTCTATGAAATATTTTTTTTTGCTGGTCATTAACATTTGTTTGTTCTCTCCCATAGATTGAGTCCTCATCATGCTGTTTGCTCTCTACATGTCTGTTCTTTTCATCTTCTCTGTCCCCTCACCCCCCAGCCAGTCGCAGCAGATGACTGCCCCTCCCTGAGCCTGGTTCTGCTGGAGGTTTCTTCCTGTTAAAAGGGAGTTTTTCCTCTCCACCGTCGCCAAGTGCTTGCTCACAGGGGATCACCTGATTGCTGGGGTCTTTCTGCAACTGTGGGGGTTCCCCCCTACAGTTGATAGTGCTATGAGATGACTGTTGTTGTGAAATGGCGCTATATAAATAAAGTTGAATTGAATTGAATTGAATTTCAAGTTTAGCTTGGGATCAGTCCGCCAAGGTCTCCGCCTTTGACTGCCACCTAATCCACATAGCACCGGACTTCCATGATCCCTCCTGCAGGTGGTGAACCTACTGGAGGGCGGACCCATGTAACTCCTTCGGGCTGAGCCCGGCCGGGTCCCATGGGTGGAAACCTGGCCACCAGACGCTAGCCTTCGAGCCCCTCCCCCAGGCCTGGCTCCAGGGTGGGGCCCCGGTAACCCCATACCGGGCGGGGTACACTGAATCCTTGATATACAATTTATCATGAGAGTCTGTTGGATCGTTCTTAGTCTGGCCCTTCACCCAGGACCAGTTTGTCTTGGGAGACCCTATCAGAGGCAAATTGCCCCGGACAACATAGCTCCTGGGATCACTGGGGCACGCAAACCCCCCCACCACGATAAGGTGACGATCCATGAGGGGATCCACGCGTCCCTCGTGGATTTTTGTGGGGGGTGCTTCGGGAGTATGGGGTATCGGGCTTGTTGTTACGAGCTATTCGGTCTCTGTACGACCGTTGTGAGAGTTTAGTTCGTATTGCCAACACTCGGTCGGAGTCATTCCCAGTGAGAGTTGGACTCCGCCAGGGCTGCCCTTTGTCACCGGTCCTGTTCATAATTTTTATGGACAGGATTTCTAGGCGCAGCCAGGGAATGGAGGGTGTCATGCTTGGTGACCACAGGATCTCATCTCTGTTGTTTGCAGATGATGTTGTCCTGTTGGCTTCATCCAGCAATGACCTACAGCTCTTGCTGGGACGGTTTGCCGCTGAGTGTGAAGCGGCTGGGATGAGAATCAGCACCTCCAAGTCCGAGTCCATGGTCCTCAGCCGGAAAAAGGTGGATTGTCCTCTCCGGGTTGGGGACAGGCTCCTGCCCCAAGTGGAGGAGTTTAAGTATCTTGGGGTCTTGTTCACGAGTGAGGGGAAAATGGAGCGAGAGATCGACAGACGGATTGGAGCAGCATCTGCAGTGATGCGGACGTTGTACCGGTCTGTTGTGGTGAAGAGGGAGCTTAGTTCTAAGGCAAAGCTGTCGATTTACCAGTCAATCTACGTTCCTACTCTCACCTATGGTCACGAGCTTTGGGTAATGACCGAAAGAACGAGATCGCGGATACAAGCGGCTGAAATGAGGTTTCTCCGTAGGATTGCTGGACTCACCCTCAGAGATAGGGTGAGGAGCTCAGTCATCCGGGAGAGGCTCAGAGTAGAACCGCTGCTCCTCCACATTGAAAGGAGTCAGTTGAGGTGGTATGGGCATCTGATTAGGATGCCTCCTGGACGTCTCCCACTTGAGGTGTTTCAGGCACGTCCCACTGGGAGGAGACCCCGGGGCAGACCCAGGACTCGGTGGAGAGACTATGTCTCCCAGCTAGTCTGGGAACGCCTTGGTATCCCCTCTGAAGAGCTGGAGCAGGTGGCTGGGGAGAGGGAAGTCTGGGCTTCTCTGCTTGAACTGCTGCCTCCGCGACCCGGACCTCCGGAAAAGCGGTAGAAGATGGATGGATGGATGGATGAATTTCAAGTCGACCGAGCTCTCGGAGTAACAAGTTGATGTCAGGAAGCTCAGTTCGTACAGTTGGTGGAACTTTTAGCCCAGTTTCAATTTGTGCAATCACTTCTCTTAAACAGGGGTCAGTTCTTTGTTCGTTTTTGATCTGTTCAGGCGTCATGTGGGGTACAACTGGAAGACCACCACAGCCATCTTCATCGGCGTAGTCATCTGGAATGGCGGCTACAGAGAGGGCTAATGAGTGAACCAAACGGAAGGTGCTGTCTGGAGAGCTACAGACAAGGTGTTTTTCACATATAGCAGACACTACCTCGGAACTTAAACTGCTTTCAGGAAGAGACAAGTGAGTTTGAGTGAACTGCTGTATGCGGTCAAACTCCTTTTGGGACACTAAGACATTAAGTAACTCGCCATGTGGCCGTCTAGAGAGGCCGTCTGCATCTGAGTTAAGCTTGCCTGCTCTATATTGGAGCTTAAAGTTAAACGTCGACAGAGCAGCTAGCCACCTATAACTCATGGCATCCATCTTAGCAGTAGTCAAAATGTACGTCAGGGGGTTACTGTCTGTCACAACAGTAAAATGACTGCCATATAAATAGTCTGCGAACTTCTCCGTTACTGCCCACTTTAGAGCCAAAAATTCCAATTTATGGGCGGGGTAACGGGACTCACTTCTAGACAACCCCCGGCCTGCATAAGCTATGACCCTAGTCTGGCCCTCCTGCTCTTGATAGAGGACGGCGCCAAGCCCTGTAGTGCTGGCGTCAGTATGGAGGGTATATGGCAACTGAGGGTCAGCAAAACCCAGGACAGGCGCAGTACTGAGCTTTTCAATGATGGTTTTGAATGCAAGATCACAGGAAGAAGTCCATCGCTCACCAAACGGTGTCTTTGGGTCGTGGTACTGGGCAGGCTTAGCTTTGGGCTTTGGGCTTTTTCGCAAAGGAGGGCAGCCTGATGTTAAGTCAGTGAGGGGCTTAACGATGCTGGAATAGTTCTTAATGAACCGCCTATAGTACCCTGAAAAGTCTAAGAACGAGCGGAGTTGTTTGAGATCACGGGGCACAGGCCAGGTACTTAGGGCTTTCACTTTTTCGGGGTCGGTCTCAACTCCTTTACTGGACACAATGTGACCAAGGTATCTGACAGAAGTTTGAAAAAATCTGCATTTCTCAGGGGAGAGTTTAAGCCCGTACTCGTTTAGGCGATTAAGAACTTTCATTAAGCGAGCCTCATGTTCTTCGGGCATCTTGGAGAATACAATGATGTCATCGAGGAACACAATCACCTCATGCAGATTCATGTTGCCCACGCATTTCTCCATGAGGCGCTGGAACGTGTTGGGGGCGTTTGTAATGCCTTGGGGCATTCTATTGAATTCCCAAAAGCCCATGGGACATACGAACGCCGTCTTTGGTTTGTCCAGCTCCTCTACCTCAATTTGGTAGTACCCCAACTTTAAATCGAGGACGGAGAACCACTGCGAACCGGTCAAGGTGGAAAACGTTTCCTCCAATTTGGGGAGGGTGTAAGCATCTTTTACAGTCTGCATGTTAAGCTTTCTGTAATCAATACAAAGGCGGACATCGCCATTTTTCTTTCGCACCACTACAATAGGCGAAGAAAATGGAGAAGTGGACTCTCTTATCACACCTGCTTGTTGGAGTTCTTTGAGATGCTTACGGACCGCTTCCAGATCATTTGGATGTATGGGACGTGCTCTGTGTTTGAACAGTGTTTCATCTGATAATTTGATTGTGTGTTTCACTCGATCCGTTTTGCCAAAGTCAAGATCGATTTTTGCAAATACTTTGGGCATTTGACTGAGTTTTTCTGTTAGGCGCTCTTTCCATTCAGCGCTAATGGGGGAAGAGTCAAAGTTGAACTTCAGAGTGGACTTTCGTTCAGTTTTTTAGATCAGCGACTTCCTTTTTCAGTTCTTTCAGACTGTCCGACTCCACTTCACTGTTTGTACTTGTTTCGGTGACTGTTTGTTCGTAGGAGGCTGCTTTTGGTTTTGTGGCGCCCAAGTGTTATTTCATGCGTGTGTTTTTAACTTCTTGTCTGTTTTCAACAGTGCGAAGGTGAAGCAATAACTCTGCATACACAGGTGGATGTTTGTCTTTTAGTTCCAGCTGTAGCTCTTTGAGCAGATTATCATCCCAACAGCCTCTGTTAAACTGCTTGAGAAGCTGTTTGTTCACTTCCTGGGGCTCCAGACCGCCTCTACGCATTGTGAGATTGAGCACCACCTGCAAACGATGCAGATATGCAGAGGGTTTTTCTCCATAATCTTGAAAAGTGTTCATGAATTGCACAAGCAGTTCCTCACCGTCTTCAACTGTCCCAAAAGCTGAATCCAAAAGCTTAAGATAGTCTGCAGAGGTGGCTTCAGGCCCAAGAGAACGAATAACATCAGACGCAGGAGCAAGAAGACTTTCAAAGATCTTGCAAGATTTTTCCAAGTCAGACAAAGAAGTATCTTCCATCATCAGGTCAACATGTGAACGCCATGTTTCATAGTCAGCTTCAGTATACGGTCTTGGCGTTTTGCCAGAGAAAGCTCTAATTCTCCAAAAGGAATGGGCGTTTGACGGCTTCTCTGCATTTTTAATGACATGCTCGACTACGATTTTCTGAACCTCGGATGGGTTAAGATCAACTGGACTCAATATCTGAGGTGTCAAGTTTGGTCTAAGAGGGCTTTGGAAGAGTGCTTGAGTGGTTTTAGAGGTGCGAGGCACTTCAACTTGGAGTGGAGGAGAGACTCCACTTTGTGTGGGTTCTACAGTAGGGAAAGCAGGATCAACGTCATCAGAGACCGTTTCAGCTGTCTCAGCAGCTTCAATAGACTTCCCTATTGTGGACATAACCTCCCGCAACACCTCTTCAAAACCTTTTCCACTTAGCTTAGCTAAACCCCTCAGGTTGCTAAGATAAGCCTCAGTAACACTGCCCCCTACAGTTTTAGTGTAGACATCAGTTAAAGCTTGAATGCAGTACTTAATCTCAAGATTGTCAGTGGATGGAAAGGAGCACGGCAACATAGGTGCTAGCGCTTCAATGCTTAATCCAGACTCCAACTCTACAATATGACTTTTGTCAAAGTCAGATGAGTTATCATTAATGCTAAGCACCATACGAATAGTGCCATGTTGCTCTAGAAACTCAAAAACATCTGTGTCTCTTTCTTTGTCAACAACACCACTGACAATGACTGCGTTAGGAATTTTAACACCCTAAACTGTTTAGTCAGGGGTCAAAACAGAATTCACATCTGTTGTGCAACGCTCCAGGCTCCTGGCTGCGCTCGACAAATTTTGTAAAAATATACCACTGTAATACAACGGGGGTAATACAGGGTAACACCCACTCACTGTATACTAGTGGGTATATGGGGGACAGGACCCACTAACGCCTGCGCTCGCCAGATTTTTGTGTGTAACCCTTACTAACACCCACTCACCCTAATCACTTTAGGTGTAGTACCCTTTTTGGTAGTGGTGTGTTATGGCAATGTATTTACCTTAACTTTTCTACCTGATGTTACGTGTGGCTCTAGGGAGCCACACAATGAGAGCCAAGGGCGAGCCAGTGAGTTGTGATGCTTTATTGTAGGTAAGGGTGAGGGATGAGGGAAGCACAGATACTCAACACAGTAACACTCATGAGCAGTAAAGCGACAGAGAGAACCGTTGGCACCGGGCGTAGGGGTACACAACATGAGAGCTCACAGCGGGTAACACTCACGGGTTAAGCAGCCAGAAGAGTAGAGAGATGGCACTGGGAAAAGGACTCCAATGCGCAGGACACTCATACAAGGTGGTACTCCCAAGTGATACGGTAAGGCAAGTAGCGGGCTAGCACCGGACATGGGGGTACAAAGGCACAAAACTCCTTACGAGAAACACTTACGAGTAGTGCTGAAGATGAGGCAGGGACTGGCACCAGACGAAGGGGCTCCAGCCTAGCAGTGCTTATGTCGCAGCCCAGAGTGATCGAGGCTGCTCCTTTTTAAACTCATTAGCAGTGCCCCAGCTGATGAGGATTAATTGGCCCCAGCCGTCCCGTGGCACTGACAGCTGGGAGCCAGCTGAGACGCTGCCCAATGAGAGGCAGGGATAAGAAGGAGCATGGGCTGAGCGCCGAGCCGGCGTCTCACCCCATGGTGACAGAGCCTCCCCCTCACGGTCGGGCTCCGAACGACCAGGAACATCCCAGCCCCCCCCCCCACACACACACACCTAGGGTGGGTGGCAGGGAGGCAGGACCGGAGGGAGAGAAGCAGAGCGGAAAAGAAAAAAAAAAGAAAAGAAAAACAGACCATGAACAAATACAGAGTATAAGGCAGACAAGACGAAAAACCCAAATACAACACGCTGTACAGAAAATAACCGGGGCACAGATGGTGAAAAACGCTGAGTAAGGATAACAAAGAAAAACACGATACACAGCGCTATAAATATAAAACAACCCAAAGGAACGGAGGTGACAGGAACAAACGGACAATTACGGAGTACGGTAAAGTGGAAAACAAAACACATAACTCCATACAATAACACGTAATCAATGTCTAAGTTGGGGCTAGGGAAGGCCCCCCCACGAAGATAAGAAGGAGGGATAAGGTGATCAGAGTATGGGCGCAAAAGAAACCACACACACATTCCATGATGCACCGACAAGACTAAGGCTAAGGTAAAAGGTGATGAAAACGCTGAGTCAGATAAGAAAACACAATACACAGCGCTATATACAAGGAAGGTCACCTAGAGGAATAAAGGTGACATGACAGGATAACAATGAGGAAAAAATGCTGAGTACGATTAATAAAAAGAACACAATGCACAGCACTAAGAATACACATTCCCCTAGAGGACAAAGAAACTACACCCGGGTGACCTTAATAATAATAAAAAGATGACAGACACCCGAGGAGACGGCAGGCAGAGTCCAAAACGGCCGGGGTAGTTCTGGTAGTCTCCCCGCCCATTGTCCAGCCGGTGAGCCGGGGAAGACAAAATGTTCGGACGGCCGAGTCCAGACCCAGGTTCCAGGGAACCAGGCCACCGGTAGCCGTGCCAGGCCACCCAGAAGCAAATACAGTTCGTCGGGGGGTTGGACCAGCTCGCCGCACCAGAAGTCTTGCAGGTCGAGCCGTCGACCCGCATCACTCAACCACCAGGACCGTTGAGACGGGCGAAGGGTCAGAGCGGACCCCGGAGGAAGAGGCTTAGGGGAGAGCCGATGACGAGGTAGACGAGCGTCAGGCTGCAGGGAAACAGCCACCTCCTCACCGGACCTGGACAATACTGGCGTAGCACCCGCGTCGGACCCCGAATGGGCCTTAGGCGAACCCACGTTGGACACCGCTGGGGCAGCACCCACGTCGGACCTCGATTGGGTCTCGGGCGAACCCACGTCGGACACCGCTGGAGCAGCACCCACGACGGACCCCGACTGGGTCGGCACCGCACCAGAACCGACCTCCAACGTTGAGCCTGGACCCTCCAGCACCACGAGAGACGGCAATTCCTCACCGGCGACCCTGGAAACAGGCTCAGGAGAGAAAACAGAACCGGGATCAGGATTACCGGCAGCGCCAGAACCCGGCGAGACGAGCTCGGACGCAGCGGGCGGCTGCATCCGGCTCATCTCCCCTAGAGACAGGCTAAAGTGCTCAGACATATAAAGAGAGAAAGGGAAAGAGAGCACTCGCCTGATCTCGGGTTCTGACGCCGTCCAGGACTGCGAAGATCCAGGATCCGTCGTCAGGAGGTCGTTGTCAGGCTCCCACCCAGCTGCATCGGGCCCCGCAGCCGGCACGATGGTCAGCGCAGCTTGAGGTTCCTCCAGCGTTGGTAACCATGCCGACGGTCCACGTGGCGTGATGGCGGGAGAACCTCGTCCCGCTGGACCGAACTGCACCTCCGTGGAGACCCGGGGATACTTGGTCGTCGGCGCAGACTCCACGTAGCAGTCAGTCCCCCTCCTCCATCCACAACGTAGCTGCAGAGCCGCAGGCCCTCTCCTCGTCCCACGACATAGACCCGAAACCGGGGACCGCTCAGCGGAGAGAGACACAGAGGGTGCAGGATTAAAGACACAGGTTACAGCAGGTGGTGGGAGTTCAGGGCGCTGCGGACCCCGAACTCCACCTCCAGGAGTATAGCAGAGCAAATCACAACACTGATGTAAATAAACTGGGACTTGCCTGCCTCCTGGAGGTTGGATGGCTCCTGCTGTGGTGGACAACGCTTCTTCCTCTCCCCGCCGGGCGATAACGGAGGACCCCCTGGGAAGTCGTCTGGGGATCACTCGTGTCGTCTCCAGAAGAGGGATCGCCAGGTCAGGATTCCAAGCACACGCAGCAGTCAGGAAGCACGTCGAGGAGGAGGGGATAACAGCCGGGATGAGCCAGCCCGAATGCCTTGGGATGACAGCGGGGGAAAGAGGCTCGGAGAACAGGGCTGTGAATCCTCCATGCTGACGAGACAAAGAGGTGACAGCTGCGTGGGGGAAAAGGTCCTGGCAGCAACCTGGAAGTGGATCCGGACGGGGTTCGTGCTGATGCGTCTGGGCGTTGTGATGACGGCTATTCCCAGGGAGCGAAGCGAGGGGGGAACCCAGGAATCGCCGCTCCTGATCAGAGATCGAGGCGAGGAAGGCGTTGAACGTGGGAAAGCTTCGTAGCCCTGGAGTCCTCTCCACCAATCTCACTGCCGCCGCCACATGCCACAAGATGGTGAATAGATGCACAGCGGAGCTCGCGACAGCCGCTCGGTCCCGAACGTAACTGCTGTCAGCTGCGGCTCCTTCGGGGGAATCCCGAGTGACGTGGCGCAGCACGGGGGAAGCCCTCTGGGTGGCGCGAACTCCCAGGCTGGAATGGGAGCAGGAACGGGATCCCGAAGCAGGGGGCAACGTCATCCACTTCGGCTTCCTGCTGGGATTTCCACCCAACCCGCAGAGCTTCTCTCGCTGTGTAACTATGGCGTCTCTCCTGGCACCGGCCTCAGGATGGTAAAAATGACTAGGCAAAGTGTCCAGGAGGCTCTCAGCATGGTCCAGATGCCAGCGTCTCGCGTTGGAGGCGTCGTACAGGGTGAAGAGCGTCCTGTCGACAGCCTCCGGGATGGACCTCAGCTCGTCGCCCTGGCATCAGACGTGACTCCTGGGAGACGGCATGCTAACGGCGCTGACACCCGGACAGGAAGGTACGAGTCCACACAAACTCACGGCCGCCGGCAACTCGTTCTGGCTGCGACATACTGTTACGTGTGGCTCTAGGGCAGGGGTGTCCAACCATGTGCCGTGGAGAGCCAAGACCCTGCAGGTTTTACCTCCAACCAGTGTCTTCAACAGCAGATTTCTGTGAACTTCTTCCCACTGATTGCTGATAAGTGAAAACACCTGCTGAAGAGACTGGGTAGAAGAGAAAACCTGCAGGGTCTTGGCTCTCCATGGCACATGGTTGGACACCCCTGCTCTAGGGAGCCACACAATGAGAGCCAAGGGCGAGCCAGTGAGTTGTGATGTTTTATTGTAGGTAAGGGTGAGGGATGAGGGAAGCACAGATACTCAACACAGTAACACTCATGAGCAGTACAGCGACAGAGAGAACCGTTGGCACCGGGCGTAGGGGTACACAACATGAGAGCTCACAGCGGGTAACACTCATGGGTTAAGCAGCCAGAAGAGTAGAGAGCTGGCACTGGGCAAAGGACTCCAATGCGCAGGACACTCATACAAGGTGGTACTCCCAAGTGATACGGTAAGGCAAGTAGCGGGCTAGCACCGGACATGGGGGTACAAAGGCACAAAACTCCTTACGGCAAACACTTACGAGTAGTGCTGAAGATGAGGCAGGGACTGGCACCAGACGAAGGGGCTCCAGCCTAGCAGTGCTTATGTCGCAGCCCCGAGTGATCAAAGCTGCTCCTTTTTAAACTCATTAGCAGCGCCCCAGCTGATGAGGATTAATTGGCCCCAGCCGTCCCGTGGCACTGACAGCTGGGAGCCAGCTGAGACGCTGCCCAATGAGAGGCAGGGATAAGAAGGAGCATGGGCTGAGCGCCGAGCCGGCGTCTCACCCCATGGTGACACCTGAGGGAAAAGGGATAATTGGGACAGGTCAGACCGACTCTGGGTTCGTAGGAGCCTGGGAGGTGTAACAACAGATGACACACACACACACACACACACACACACACACACACAGAGAGTGTATGGAACTTGCAACTATGTATATTATTTATAAAGATGTACACATAAATAAATACACAGTGCGATAAAATAGAAAAAAAAATAATCCATAAACGCCAAATTATATTTACAATATTCACAGTTCTGTTTTGGTCCTTTCCAGGTGACTAGTGGAGTCACCTTTAGCAGTTCATAGGGTTCGGGCTTCGGCTCGCCATCCAGATCTGGAGAATCCACGCTCTGGTCAAACCAGTCCAAAGGAAGAAAAAAAAAAAAAAGAAAAGAACCTGACCTATAAAATAGGTCAGAACACAAAGAGCTTAGTCTATCATCTAAGTCAATTTCCCCAAATCAACAAATGTGCATAAAACAAACACATCTACCATTCAAACTCATCAACATGGTGCTATAACAATGAGCAAGTGCATTTGGAAGGCACCTGACATCACATCACATCTAGCACAACAATTTATCACAATTTTGGCACTTTAAAACACATATCAACCACAATATATCATTCACCATCAAGTAGAATTAATGGCAAGGGAACTGGGACCTTTGCTAACCGTTACAGCCTTGAAAAATAGCTTTTTCTGATGAAAAAACTAGCCGAATTTAGCATCGGCGGCTAGCGTTTTTAAGTTAAGATAAGATAAGATAAGATAAGATAAGATAAGCCTTTATTAGTCCCACAACGGGGAAATTCCAGGATTGCAACAGGACAGGGATAGCAACACTCAGAGCAACAATCAGAAGGCAAGAAAAAAAACAAGCAAGCAAGAGCAGCTAATAAACATATGTAAGTTAGCGGTTAACATCCACATACACAATGAATAAATAGCACTCACCATGCCAAGTGGCTTGTGCTTCAATGGGGTTCCCACGCTCAACGGCGCCGACAGCCCCCGGATCCCAATCTTAAAATTTAATAGACGAGGCATTAGAATCTGGCAATACCGCAATGTCTCATTTCTCATTTTGGTTTAGGCTTACCAACTTCAAGGGTTTTATCCAGGCAAAGGCTGCTACCAGCACGCTAGCGTCGCCATATCACCAAGGACAGTCTCTCTCTCTGGTCTGTGTCTTTTCGGCATCTGGCATGACTGAGCCAAAAATGCAAGTCATCCCAGACCCAGGGAGACAGCGCTTAACCCACTGGGTGGCGTGACCCAGCAACGGCGCAGCCATTGGTTACTCGAAATATCAACACACAATATTAGGAACTTTATCAGAACCTTCTAGAAAATGTTCCTGCTATTTATGAATATATATTTATTTAAATATTCATATTCGAATTATGTATTCCCATTGTGAAATGGGTGTTTTTCTTTTCTAAAAGCGGTATCAATATTTATAATTTAATTCACGTAAAACTATCTACTCCCATTGTGAAATGAATGTCCCCCCTTCTTCTTAAAGCGGTATCGACATTCATATTTTTAATCACGTTTCTAACACTGGGTTACATATGCCTTTCTCTAATGGTTCTGTTTGTGCGCTCCACCAATCCTGCAGATTGTGGATGGTAGGCTGAATGATTTTTTAAGTTAATGTTGAATGCTGTGCCTAAGTGTGATATAACTTGATTTACAAAGTGTGTACCGTTATCTGAGTAAATCTTTTCAGGTATTCCAAACCTAGGTACAATTTCGGCCAGCAATTTCTTTGCCACTGTGATTGCATTTGGGTGAGAGCAAGAGAAAGCTTCTGTCCATTTGGAAAACATGTCACAAAGGTGCCTGGATGGGGAGAGAACCGATATTTTGCTCTGGGACAAAATAACTGATACTGCATGCGTGACCTTTAGGGTCAAGGGATGAAAAAGATCAATCCCTGCAGATGCCTGGACTGCCGTTGATGTAGCTGTTACAGCCTGCACACATGGAGGTAGGGCCCTTGCAACAGGGTCAAGCCTTGTGGAGTAGTAGGCCACTGGACACATTTTTGTACCGCTTTTTTGAAGGAGCACTGATGTCATGTGTCCCTCTCTACAATCATCCATTTGTTCAAATGGCTTCTTGTAGTCAGGGAGTGCCAAAATGGCAGTGCTGAACAGAAGCTTTTTCATTCTGGCAAATGCCTCTTCTGCCTCAGGTGTCCATTCAATTTTGTCCACCTGGGCCATGGGCTGTTTGTAAATGAGATCTGACAATGGCTGCACTTCAAAGGAATAATTTGCAATCCAGGAGTGACAGTAATTTAGAGATCCCAAAAATGACATCATATCTCTTTTTGTAATTTGTTTTGGTGCTGATAAGATGGCTTTTTTCTGGGCTGGATCAACATGCCTGCCCTCTGCTGACAAAATGTGACCTAGGTATTTGACTTCTGTTTTCCACAACAGCAACTTTTCCTCATTGACCTTGTGACCCTGTTCAGCTAGAAATTTCAGTTGGGCAATTGTGTCCTTTTTGCACGTGTCTTCATCAGGAGATGCCAGCAAAATGTCATCAACATATAGGAGCAACTGGCTCCCATGAGGAGGAACAAACTGTGCCAAGTTTGCTGACATTGCCCGTGAAAAAATGGTTTGTGACTCACAATAGCCTTGTGGCAACCTGCTGAATGTGTACCTTTTATTTTCAAATGTAAATGCAAACCAAAAGTGATGATCTGGATGAATGGGAATGCTGAAAAGGCATTACTGATGTTGATAACTGAAAAATTTAATTTGTGGTTCTAGGTCATTTAACAAAGTATGAGGATCTGGGACTGAAACAGCTCTAGGGATAACAGCTTTGTTTACCACTTGAAGGTGTTGTATCATCCGCTAGCCGGAGGATGGTGCAGCCTTCTTCACAGGAAACAAAGGTGTGTTACATGGTGATGTTGGACATGGTACAATGACCCCTGCTTTTTTCAGTTCCTCTATGACAGGTTTAATGCCCTCTTGGGCTTCCAGGCATAGAGGATACTGTCTTTGGCACGGTCTAAAATGAGATTTTGCATTTATTGTAACCAATTCTGCATTTTTCATTAAGCCTACATCTGCCTTTCCTGTTGACCACAGGGAATTTGGAATTTCTGACAGTGCATCTTCCTCTCCTTCTGTCAGGGGAAATAGTCATGTTGGTGATTCTAGAACATCAATGTTGACTTCCTTCTGTGCTTGGGCCACCCAGTTCAAAGGTAGACAGTAGGTTTCAAGTTCTGGGCAGAATTGAATTCTTGGGTCATGTGTGTTTTTTTCAAGATTGACCACATTCTTCTGTTGTTGTTACAAATTGGCCCACATCCCTCCAGTGCATGTGTGTGGATTTAATCAGTGCAGTGTGTGGTGACTCCAAGTGTTTGAAGTGTCTGCAATCCTCATCAGACAATGTCACGGAAGCCCCTGCAAAACCCCTTGGTGACAAGTATAGATTTTTATCGACTATCCTGGAGGATGGGTTTGCAAAGAATTTTTTTTTTCAAATTTTTCATCTGGGCCACTCAGATGTCTGTCATACATGTTGCAATGGTATTGGTTTGTGGCCTGCTTTGTTGTAGGGATCTCTGATTTAAAATAGTGCATGGTTTTTGCTGCCAGGTTCTTGGTCACTTTGGCTAGTCCGGCCGATACTTCCTGAAGTGAGTATGAGTACCTTGGTACAGCAAAATCCTGTATGACATTGACTCCTGTCACATGTGGATAATGTGAAGCTCTCATAATGCCCTCTGTTGGGATTATGGTAATATGCAGAGTTGTGAGCAAATCTGCGCCAAAAAAAGGTAACGGGACATGCCTGTGATAACATGAATGAGCCTTCTGCAATGTCCCTGTGACAGGATCTTTTACTTTTACAATTTTGGAGAGGTATTCTCTTTTCAGTTTAGCGTTTGCTGATTTAACAGTTACCGTTTGATCTGATTTTTTTGAACCCCTCAACATCCATCCCTGAAATGACCTGATCTGCAAGCACCTGTGTCACAAAGAAACCTCAGGGGAACCCCCTGAACTTCTAATGTAACCTCAGGTAAACACTGTATGTCAACATTAGGTCAAAATCAGGCAAATAAAAAATGTCCGCTGTAACATTGTCATTGTCATCTGTTGTACTTCGCTTCGGGTCAGCTAGTCATATGTTGGGGTCCCTTGGTTGTTGTCTGGGTGGCTGGGCACTCCCCCCTCCTCCCAGTCCAGTGGTTGTGCAGGGCAATCCTTCTGCCAGTGCCCCCACTGTCCACAACATCGAAAGGTCTCATAGTCCCACAGTCGCGGGTAGGCACCCCCATGGCCTCGCCCCCTCCTCTATCTTCCCCCTGCACACAGTGGACCCTGGAAGAACACAGAGGTGGGGGAAGCTGAGGCCTCCCCCAGAGAGTCAGCAATTACATAAACAGGAGTTGGTCGTGACTTTTACTTCTTTTCCTCCCTCTCCACCTTGTCCTCCTACAGCCTCTCTGCGTGCTTAGCATAAGTTAACACATCTGCAAATGGACATGTGCAGTATGTCACCAGGTGTTTTCATATGTATTGTGCCAAATGTGGGTGTATATTCTGCAGAAACACACTTTTCAAATGTTGTCAGTAGGGTTCTGACCCTGTATCTCCGGCAGATTTATCCAAACCAGAATGATTATCAAAAACAACTTACAGTCTGCTTCTATAGGCCTCAAGACACTCCCCTTTGTTCTTTGTGGTGTTTTGAATTTGACTCCAGTCATGTTTTTAACCCTTTGAATGTAATATTTCGCGTGCCCCTAGTGGCAGAGCGTGGCGCTATGCCTGTAATCTCATTCTTGACATCCCCGCTGCACTAAGGATTTGTACTGATTTGTACTGATCTGCCAGTTTCAGAAGGTGGCAGAACATGCGTTGGAGGACCAAAGAAGAACTCCTCATTTCCTTTTCTTGTTTTCATCCATTTAGCCCAGAAAGCTAATGTGGCTGTCATCCATCGTCGTGCACTGTCACTTAGACAGATTCGTACACGGAAAATAGTCACGGGATACAAGCAAATTTTATGTGGGATAATCATAAGACTTTGAAGATGTGGGAGAGAGCATAAATGGCCGACAGAACGCAAATAACAACCGCGATGGGTAAAAATGCACCTACGACGGCAGCGAGCGAGTCCCCTTTGGCCGCTGGTAATTGATGAATTTCTTGTTTTTGTTTGGGTTTTTCTTTTACATTGTACTGATTTCTTGTTCTTATACTTTGAAGATAAGATGATAGCGTACCCCTGTACAAAAAAAACGGTGTCAAAAGACTGAACTATTCTTTGTGTAAATATGTCCAAAGTCCACGTTTGACTGAGTTATGTAATTCAATATAGCTGCTGCAGCATTATGCAAATTAGATGCATAAAATTACTCCTATTCTGAAACTTTGGATAATATTTTACATCTTTCTAATTGTCAGGAGTTCTTGGCAGCGGACGGCGAAGGACAGAGCTGCGTAGAGGAATTGAAAGTAAGCTATTATCTCTTACCACTTTCAAGTTATAGGCCTTGGGAAATCTGGAACTATTTTACTGACAAAAAAATCTTACCACTCTTGACCACGAGGGGTTATGTCACAATTTGGCACCAGTCACACTCAAAGCCTTAATCTCCACTTGTTTCCAATGCGTTCATTCAACTGTGTCACACGTCAGTGTAATTCTGCATCTGTCGGGTGGCAGAATATGACCTGTGTTGTCTTTTGAGTCCAGTCACCCGAGACTGAGTACCAATCACCCTTTAAAAGCATGGTCTGGTTTCATGGCCAGTAATTTAAAAACTTCAAGAAGGTTTGCCATCCCTTCAAAAAACTTCTGGTGGGTGTTTCTTTGGGGTGTGGTATTCTTTGACTGCTTCAGAAAATCAGCATCAGTCCAAGTCGATAGACCAGAAGTGTGGGTTGGTGTTCTATAGCCTGTGCATTATCAGCAGTTTTAGGTGGGCCGGTATAGGCCGGATTTGAAAGTTCAATCATAGGTACTGCTCTTTAATAATATACACATCATACTGCTCAGGCTTTAGGAATTGACTGTGAGGTGAATGTGGGACTGTGGTGGAATTGAATAGTGAGACGGTGCATAGATACTTAGCTCTTTGGCGTCCCTTGGAGGCTGTTCCCTTGAACCCCAGTCCTTCTTATCTTTCGTTTCACATCATATTCAGGGTTGTGGGGAAGGAGCGGCTGCAGGAGGAGGAGAGGAGGAGGAGGAGGGAACTGTTCAGTCGGAGCCGTTGTGGGTGCCACCTCATCGAGGGCTGGGTAGAGAGGAGGAGGGGTGATGCGCCACCCTTGGACCCCGTCACTGCTGTCACCCTCGGAAAGTGGAAGATATAGGACACACCTCACTTAAATCTTTTTCTTGCAAATGTCAGAATTTTTAGTCATTGTGCCTGCTTTTTTTCCGTTACCTGATCCAAATCTGCCTGCCGTTTCCTAACAACCTCAAGCCATTTCTCAGCCTCTTTGAGCCCATATTCCCGTTCCTTGCGTCTATTGACACCCACACTCAGGCGAATGGCAGAGAACCAAAGAGTCACAATCATGTACTTTAAGTTTCCCGGAAAAATTGAACTTTTTCCTCCACTTTGCCAGAAACCTTGTGCTGTCCTTGTCCTTTCGGTGCATATATTTACCGTCACCGGACAGGACAAAGATCTCATTCTAGCCTTCTACCACAACACAACAACAGGCTTGGAAACAAGTCCGTTTCTGTCTGCCTGAATGATTTAAGCTTCCACTGTGCTCAGCTGTTTGCTACAGCAGCTACCCATTTTCTTCCCTTTTTTTCCACTCACTCAGATCAACTGTTAGGCAACAGCCTTCAGACACACAGCAGTTTCAAACACACGGCCGGCAACACTCACACACACACATGCAGCTCTCTCTCACTCTGACTCACTCCAAGGTCACTCTTGGGGCAGCCGCGCACACACACAGAGTTGCAAGCTTCAGATTAACACACACACATATGTTAGTAAAACAGTCTGGAAATCACTTAAAACAAGCTGATATGGCAACCCATAGTTAGAAACATGCTCCCAAAACACTTATAAAATCAAATCTGGCAACCTTCTTTCTCCACTGCTGTGAGAACACAATTTATTTCTCCTCCCAAAATTATCACTTGCAAACTCCCATACACTGATTCACCACTTTATACTCAATGTTATCATTACCCTGTGAGACAATAATCATGTAACTGTCCTTTTACACTTCACAATGACCAAAAAACCACCACAGCCTCAGACCACTGTGGCAACTGCTTCTTCTGCCTCTGCGGAATCTGTCTTTTCTTGTTTCTCTTGCCAGGACAATCAATGAACACCAAACAACCAGACAAACAAACAAAACTGCAGTAATTTTAAACCAGCGCTATTTAATGGTCAACCCTCATTATACCGGTTCACTTCCGATCAGTGTGCATTACATTGTTATTGGAGACTCTTACACTGATCCAATCAATGCTCACTACAATCTTATTGGAGACTTACATTGATTTTCGTGCATTAACAATTCCTGGTCCACTTTCTGCGATACATAACATGTGCTATCCTTCACGGCCTTGACTACCGGGACCACCGAGCCTCTACCTCGTTAAACCGAACTCGTTCGGGGCTGTGCCAAACCGAACCTCATTCGGGTTGCGCCGAACAGAAAACGTCCAGACTTTGCAGTATCAAACACTTAGCTTCACATACACAAACATATGCATATTTAACCCCACTGGGACTCAAACCCACTGTCAATCATTATATAAATGTACTCATACTCAGTCCCATCTGTAGAGTTTTGGACCAGTCAACCACCAACAGCAGCTCCCAGCATCCTCGGACCCCATGGGGATGGTGCCTAACTTGCCCCAAAACCGGTTCTTTTTCAATCCGACGGAGGAGGTCTTTTCTTCCCCATAGACTGTACACAACCCGAAGCCTGAAGGCGCCGGAAGCCAAGGTGGGGTTTCTTGGGTCCCTGTTCAGGCACCAAAATGTTGAATTAATGTAGGCTAAGATTAATTTGAGTCAAAAAAAAATGGACGAGGATGAGGCGGAGGAGAGGGAAATCCGCCGCCTGGAGGATCCACCTGTGCACAGGTGAGAATACTGAAGAGCAGGTAAGGGAATAACAGCTTACGTGCATGAGGAACGAAGGTGCAGGCTGGGAAGGAACGGTCATGCACTGGAGTTGGGAGCGTAGACGAGCAGATGGCTCCAGGCCGAGGCTCCAGGCAGAGCAGGTTAAATAGTCCGAGGCTGATGAGGCGCAGATGTGCGCGCCGCTGAATCAGATGACAGGCGAGAGCGAGTTGTGACAGTACTCCCCCCCCCCCCCCCGAGCAGCGCCTCCCTGCCCTGGCTTACCTGGGTGCACCCGGTGGAACACCGTGATAAGTTGCTTATCCAGCACAAAGGAAGGGTGCACCCAGGATCTCCACTCAGGGCCATACCCCTCCCAGCCCACCAGATATTGTAGCCTGCGACCCCGGCGGCGGGAGTCCAGGATGGATGTGACCCTCCACGCCAGGTCGCCGTCAATCATCACAGGAGGGGGAGGCACCCTAGGAGGAGGACAGAGTGGGTCAGAGATCACAGGCTTAATTTGGGAGACGTGGCATGTTGGACAGACACGGAGGGAGGGGGTGGAGAGCCAAATCCACAGCCACCGGATTAATTACCTTCGTCACAGGGAAGGGACCAATAAAGCATTGAGACAGCTTCTTCTTCTCCACCTTCAGGTTGATGTCTCAGGTTGATAACCAAACCTGCTGACCCACCTGGTAACGAGGAGCGGCATTCCTGTGGCGATTTGCTGCATTGGAGTTGCGCGCCACTGTGCGTAATAGCGCTTGGCGCGTCTTGGTCCACAGGTGCCGGCAGCGTCTGAGATGCACCTGGATGGAGGGAACTGCCACCTCACCCTCCTCTTCGGGGAACAATGGAGGGTTGTACCCCAGGGACGCCCGGAAAGGAGACATCCCGATGGCCGACGATAAGGTGGAGTTATGGGCGTACTCCACCCAGGGCAGATGGGTGCTCCAGGAAGAGGGACTTGAGGAGGTGACACAGCGCAAAGCAGCCTCCAGCTCCTGATTGGTGCGCTCGCACTGCCCATTGGACTGTGGGTGGTGACTGGAGGACATACTCACCGTGGCCCCCAGGGCGTTGCAAAAACATCTCCAGACCTTCGACACGAACTGAGGCCCCCGGTCGGAGACGACATCAGTGGGGATTCCATATAGCCTGACCACATGCTGGACCAATAGGTCGGCTGTCTCCCATGCCGTAGGATGCCGTGGAGTGGCACGAAGTGGCAGCCTTAGAAAATTGGTCCACGATGGTCAGATGGTGTTGTAAGAGTTGGATGTGGGAAGACCGGTGATGAAATCTAGGGCTACATGAGACCAGGGCCTACCGGGGACCAGCAGGGGATGGAGGAGCCCCGCTGGGGGGGAAGTCGAGGTCTTGTTCGTTGCGCACTGGGGGCAGGCATGGACGTAATTGGCGACATCATTCTGAAGTCCGGGCCACCAGAAGGATCGTTGAAGGAGTTCCACCAGCCGGGAAATTCCAGGGTGACAGGCGAGCTTAGAAGTGTGCGCCCAGTGGATAATGTCACCCCGGACAGAAGATGGCATGAACAGCTTCCCAGCTGGGCCGCCGCCAGAATCAGGTTCGGCTTCCTGTGCTCTCTAGACCTTGTCCCTGATGGACCATGAAACGGCCCCCACGACGCACAAGGCCGGCAGGATGGTGTGGTCTTGCTCTTCCGGAACCTCTGGAGCAAACTGTCTGGACAGCGCGTCCGGTTTGCCATTCTTGGAGCCAGGGCGATAGGTGATCGTGAATCTGAAGCGGCCGAAGAACAGAGACCAACGTGCCTGGTGGGCATTCAGACGCTTGGCCGTCCTTAGGTACTCCAAATTTTTGTGGTCCGCCCAGACCACAAAAGGCTGCGCTGCCCCCTCCAGCCAATAACGCCACTCCTGCAGTGCAAGTTTCACTGCCAGGAGTTCCCTGTCACCGACGTCATAATTCTGCTCCGCTGCAGACAGGCGCCGGGAGAAGAAGGAGCAGGGGCGCACCACCCCGTCCACCGGAGAGTGCTGAGACAAAACTGCCCCCACCCCCGTGTTGGATGCATCCACCTCGACCAGGCACTGTAGAGTTGGGTCAACATGGGTCAGGACCCGGGAGGAGGAGAACTCCATCTTCAGCGTCTCGAAGGCCGACGCCCCTTCCTCTGTCCACCGGAACTGCACCTTGGGGGAGGTGAGGCGGATCAGGGGAGAGGCGATGGAGCTATACTTCGGTACAAAATGGCGGTAGGAGTTGGCGAATCCTAGGAATTGTTGCACCTGTTTCCTGGACGAGGGAGTGGGCCACTCGACCACCGCTTTGACCTTGGCAGGGTTGGGGAGAAGCTGGTTGTGGGATATGACGAAGCCCAGGAAAGAGGTCTTGTTGGTGGAGAATTCACACTTCTCTGCCTTCACGTACAACCTGTTCTCGAGGAGCCGCTGGAGGACCCGCCTCACGTGAGCCTGATGCTCCTCCCAAGATCGGGAGAAGATCAGGATGTCGTCCAGGTAGACGAATACAAAGACCCCCAGGAAGTCACGAAGGACGTCGTTTATGAGTCGTTGGAAAACGGCCGGAGCATTGGTGAGTCCAAACAGCATGACCAAATACTCGAAATGGCCGCTGGGCGTCCGGAACCCCATCTTCCACTCGTCGCCCTCCGCGATCCGAACAAGGTGGTACGCGCTGTGGAGGTCCAGTTTGGTAAACCAGGAGGCCTCCTGGAGGGAGTTGAAAGCGGAATCCATGAGGGGCAGCGTGTATTTATCTTTCGCCGTGATGTCATTTAAGGCCCGAAAGTCAATACACGGCCACAGGGACCCATCTTTCTTGGAAACAAAGAAGAATCCGGCTCCGAGTGGGGATGACGAGGGGCGGATGATGCCTGCACTGAGTGACTCCCTAATATATGCGTCCATGGCTTCCCGCTCCGGGGCAGACAGGCTGTAAAGTCGACCAGATGGCTAGAGCGCCCCCGGGTGGAGATTTATGGCACAATCATACAGGCGGTGGGGGGGAAGAGACAGCGCTTTGGACTTACTGAAGACAAGCCCCAGGTATTGGAGCTCCGAAGGCACCAAGGAGAGATCCGGTTGGGGTGAGTCAGAGACGGGGAGAGGCACAGACGGGGCGCAGGCAGCGGACTGGAGGCAGGTTCCCATGCAGAAGGTACTCCAGGAGAGGACGCTGCTGGACTGCCAATCAAAAACTGGGTTGTGGAGATGCAGCCATGAGTAGCCCAGGATGACGGGAGCAGCCAAGGTGGGCAGGACGAACAGGCTTAAGTCCTCCCTGTAATTGCCAGAGATGATGACGGAGATGGGTTTGGTTTGATGAGTGACCCTCTCCAGAGGTGTGCGGGAGAGAGTGACAAGGTTAAGAGCGGCTGGCAATGCTTGGCACGGAATGCCCAGGCGGGTTGCCAGGCTCTTGGAAATGAAGTTTTGTTCTGCCCCCGAGTCAAACAGTGCGTGAGTGACATGCCCGATGGGGTTATGACAGAACCTAATTGGAAGGAGGCATTTGGAGAGGGGATTAGACTGGGTTGCGTCCTGGAGGCCCCCTACAGCGACTCGCGGACTCCCCCTTTTGGCTTAATCGGGCAGGACTCCATGGAGTGCTGGTCGTCTCCGCAATACATGCAGAGACCAAGCTCCCTGCGGCACTGTTTCTCTGCCAGTGGAAGCTTGGTCAGCCCGATTAGCATAGCCTCAGATTCGTCGGCAGACTCCGGAGCGGGTAACGCCAGGGAGCATGACTGAGGAGCGCGGGCGGAAGCTCTGCTCGAGTGGCTGTAAGACTTCCGCTCGGCAGCCCACTCCCTCAGCCTGTTGTCAAGTCTAATGGCTAATGAAATTAATTCGGACAGCCGTTCCGGCTGATCCCAACAGGCCAGCTCGTCCCGCAGACTGGAATTCAGACTGCGGAGGAAGATGCTGCAGAGGGCGGCATCGTCCCAGCCAACTTCCTCCGCTGCCGCCCGGAAGTCGACAGCGTAATCGGCTGACAATCGACTACTCTGGCGAAGATTAAGTGGCCGATTGGTTAGCACACTGTCACGATCCGAGTGATCGAAGACTTTGTTGAAGTCGCGCACGAACTGGGCATAGGTCAGGTTCACGTAGCTGGGCCTCGCCATTACGGCGTAAGCCCAAGCTAATGCTCGCCCTTCCAGGAGGTTGGCTACATACCTAATCTGGCTATGATCAGTCGGGAAGTCCCCGGGGACGCGCTGGAACACCGACTCACACTGGAGGAGGAACCCGCGCACCTCGCCGAGTTTCCTGCTGAAGCGCGAGGGTGTTGGAATGGGGTGAGCCGGGTTGTCAGCCCCGGGCTAGCCTGGCTAGCTAGGGGAGTGACAGGAGCTGGCCCGCTATGCTGAGCCGGAGGGAACGCCTGCTGGGGATCCAGGCGGTCCAACCGGTGAGTATTGTTGGTGAGTTGGCTGAGAATTACCTGATGCTGATGAGCTATTAAATCCACTCTAGCCACGAGGGTGGATAATCTGCGTGCGAGCCCGCTGTCTGCTGGGCCGCTTTGCTGGAGCTGTACTGAAATAATGTTGGGGCCAGGGAACATGCACACAGGCTCGAGTGTGATTCAAAAGCTTTATTAAACAACAACAGGTGTTTGGATGCCTGAGTGGAGGTGTGGATGGATTGCTGGAGGACAGGGAGCTCCGAGGGCGGAACAGTGCGCAGTGCAGCCAGGCAACCCTAAGGGCAGAGCAAAGACAAGGGTGAGTAATGGCTTACACCTCGCAGGGTTAACACACAGTGTGCTGCTTACTTGCAGGTGTTGAGGTGGCTGGCGTTGGCTAGTCGCAGGACTCCTGCCTGGAGGACAGCGCCCAGATGCGCGCTCGGCGAAGCGAGGAAGGGATGGACGAGGATGAGGTGGAGGAGAGGGAAATCTGCCGCCTGGAGGATCCACCTGTGCACAGGGGAGAATACTGGAGAGCAGGTAAGGGAATAACAGCTTATGTGTGTGAGGAACGAAGGCACAGGCCGGGAAGGAACGGTCGTGCACTGGAGTTGGGAGCGTAGACGAGCAGACGGCTCCAGGCCGAGGCTCCAGGCAGAGCAGGTTAAATAGTCCAAGGCTGATGAGGCGCAGGTGTGCGCGCCACTGAATCAGATGACAGGCGAGAGCGAGTTGTGACATAAATATGCTGTGGATATGTGTCAAACTCACATATACAGTGAGAACATAGCTGACACGGTGCAAGCTCAGGTACAAAATATCTCTAGCTGGTACTTCAATCAAAATATAAGGGTATACATTGGTTGTGATTCACGAAAATTGCAAAAACAAATTACTATTACATCAAATTAAACCATTGGCTCTTCAATTGCACTGTTTTCTTCTTTTTCTCTTTTCAAATGACTGATGCACATGCACAACATACACCTTTGACTGTCAGCCAGTAAACGTCTTTGAGTCCAAAAGAGTATCCCTTCAAACCCACATGGGAAAAAAAAAACACAACTTACAGGGATGTCGGCCGGTAGAGCACTGAGAGGGAGAAAAAAAAAGGCAGTTCAGGTGGTCTACCAGCATCCCGATTTCAAATGACCGAGAGAAAAGAAAGCAGTTCGGGGCAGCCTATCCCAGTCCCAGGCCCGGGAGAAACAGTACCTCAGGCGGCCAGACCAGGTCACCAAACCAACAAGACAGTCCTTTCGGGTGGCCGACTCAGAACGCCTGGCGAAGCCATCTCCCGGGCGGGCCGACCCTCGGAGGTGAAAGCTCTGAGGCGGCCTCTCTACCGAGAGGGATAGCCAGGGCAAGCCTAGCCAAACACGGGGAACCCCAGCAGCACCCAATGGAGAAAGATTGGGGGGAAGATGAGGCATCAGTCCGGTGTCAGACGGCCGAGGATATGCAGCTCCTTCACCGACCTCAAACCGAACCGGCGCTGCGCCCTCGGTGGGCCCTGATCAGGCCAGCACTACACCCACGACAAACCCCGATTGGGCCTGAACAGCACCCACGTCGGATCCCGATTGGGCCGGAGCAGCACCCACGTCAGACACCAATTGGGCCGGCGCAGCACCAGGGATGACCTCCGAGCACGAACCTGGAACCTCCACGACAACCGAAGCTGTCTCGTCTCCGGTGACCCTGGGAAAAGGCTCAGAGGAACAGAAAGAACCGGGATCAGGATCACCGGCAGCGGCAGAGCCCGGCGAGACAAGCTCAGATGCAGTGATCAACTGCGCCTGGCTCGTTTCCCCGAGAGACCGGCAAGAATGCTCCAGAACAGAAAAGAGAAAGACAAAATAGAGCACTTGCCTGATCTCGGGCTCTACCACCGTCCAGGACTCCGACGATCCAGGCTCGAAGATCTGGAGGTCCATTCCTGGTTCCGACTCGACTGCAGCGGGTTCCGCAGCCGGTATGATGGTCGTCACAGTCTGGGAACTCCCCAGCGCTGAAGCCCATGCCAAAGGCCCGCACGGTGTGGTGGCAGGGGGTCCGTGACCTGCTGGGTCTGACTGCTCCTCCACAGAGACCCTGGGACGCTTGATCGTCGGCGCAGGCTCCAAACGGCAGTCCGCCCTCCTTCTCTGCCCATGACACAGCTGCGGGACTGGCACCCGGCTCTCCAGGGCCGCAGGCTCCTTCTTTGTCCGGCAGACTATTTTTGGCACCGGGGGACACTCACAGAAAGGGGAAGGAGACACAGGGGATGCAGGTTCAATATTTATGGCTATAGCAGGTGGAGGGAGCTCAGGAGACTGTGAACCCTGAACTCCACCCCCAGGAGTCATTCAAGGCAATTCATTATATGGAGTGAGAGAATGAAACAACAATTGCCTGTCCTCCTGAGGACCGTTGGTGACTGCTGTAGCGGACTTGATTCTCCCCTTTCCCCTATGGATGGTGACGGAGGCCCCCCCGGGAAGACGAAGAGGAGCCGCTCTCACCGGACCAGAGACGGGTGGAGCCAGAGCAGGACTCTCTGAGCTCACAGCAGCTGGAGAGAGCATCGAGGAGGAGGGGAGGGGCAGCCGAGGCAGTCCAGGGACGAGGAGCTGACAGAACAGTGGGGACCGATGACCCGGAGGCTGAGGCTGCTGTCTTTCTCTTCCGTTGTGACACAGGGGCAACAGCAGAGTTCTCTCGGTGGCCCGGAACAGGATCCGGACGGGGATCTCGCAGAGGCTGATTGTCAACGAGGTGGCGACGTCTTCTGGCAGAGGGCGAGGCTAGGTTTAAATCTGGAAAGCATTGCTGCTGCACAGAAACAAGTCCAGCAAAGCACTGCTGCTGCGCAGAAACGAGTCCAGCAGCTCGGTGTGCTCAGGAAAATCATAGAGTTCAGGATTGACCTCCACCAGTATAGCTGCCGCCACTACACTCTTCAGAATTTTACTGGAATGAGAGAATGAGCGAGCCTCAACCACACAACCCCTGATGAGCTCAGCTGCCCATTGCATCTCTTCACGGGGGGTCCCGGCTGTCCTCTTCCTCCGCTGTGGATGGGAACGGCACTTTGGTGATGTGGATTCCTTGGCTGGATGGATGACACAAACCTGATCCCAAGGCGAGCAGCGGGGATGCCTCACCTTCGACTTCCTGCTGGGATTCCTCTCCGGTCCACGGGTCTTCTCCCGAAGTGCCGTAATCTCCGCCATCCTCTTCCTGACCTCGGCGTGGTCGGCATGGTGAGGACTGCACTTAATTGCCGCCTCAGCGAGGTCCAAGTACCAGCGTGGTCCGTCGGGAGTGACGTTGCAATGAGTGTTGGAGAGGAGGCCATCTACCTCTATTAGGAACACAATCAGCTCGTAGCCCAAGTTCAAGGAATAACCCTTCCCTGGCAACGCCATTTCCCAACCACGCTGGTACACGGAAAAAAGGGGAAAAACTACAAGCCCCCCCCCCAAAAAAAACAAAAAAAAAAACAAAAAAAAACAAACTCACGGTGACCGGCATCTCGTTTTGGGCTGCAACCTACTGTCATGGATGTCCCTATAGACCAACCAGTGAGTTTGCATGTTTTATTAACGAAAGACACAAAGACAAAATAAACAGCCACGTGGGGCAAAAACATGAACAAAGGCTAAGGCACAGAATTGAAGACTCTGAGGAGGAATAATACTTACAGAGAACGAAGAATCCAAAAGGAGACTGGAGTCGGGGATAGGGGCTCCAGTCACATATGCGGAGGAGCCCGTACTGTTGTGTAGGTCGCAACGAGGAGTAAGCCTCAGCTGCTCCCTTAAATGATAACAAAACCAATCAGAAAAGGGGATTGTAATTAAATGAAATGGCAAACAGCTGTCACAACGTGACTCGGCTTTGACAGCCGGAAGTCCCGTCTTGACGCTGTCAAAATAAGAGCCCAGACAAAGGCCACAATAACAAGGCTTGAAATGGGATGAAACGGGAAAAATACTGGACAACCCGAGCGCGGATGGAATCAGCGCTCAGGCCATAACAAAAATGAGCAAAGTAGCACAAATTGATCTAAAAGTCAGTGCGAATCTATGGCTCATCAACTAGTTCTCATACAAACACCAGCACATGTCTCTCCCACCATCATTCTTATGTGATGAAGAAGAGGAATATTGATTGTTTTTGAGGATGCTGTGCTTATTCTTGTTAGACGTGTGTGGTGCACACATACAGTACA
The DNA here is from genome assembly GCA_020510985.1 of Pholidichthys leucotaenia. Lineage (NCBI taxonomy): Eukaryota > Metazoa > Chordata > Actinopteri > Cichliformes > Pholidichthyidae > Pholidichthys > Pholidichthys leucotaenia. The sequence goes on along the minus strand of CM035843.1, from coordinate 158,249,924 downwards.
TAAAGCCATAAGCAGACAACACTCACTACATTACAGTGATAAGTAATGAGTGACTACCGTGCGCTAGACCAGGAGGCAGACCGGATCATCATCACCACCAGGGCGATCACAGTCAACACGGCAGCGGCGGAGCCCAGTGAGACGACCAGAGGCGGCGAGGAGCCACCGCCGGTAGCAGCAACGGGGGCCAAGGAGCGCCAGAGAGACACGCTCTGTTTCTACCACCGCCGCTGAGAGAAGGCACGCAGATGTGTGCCACCGTGCCAATTCAAGCGCTCGGGAAAACGCCAAGGCCGGGGGTCGGTAGCAGCCACGACCCTCGGTGAAGAGAACAAGCTGCTCTACTTGACGGATGCACGCTCGGGAAGGCATTTCCTCGTGGACACCGGAGCCCAGAAGAGCTTCATCCGGCCGACCTACGCTGACCGGCTGGCAGGATCTAGTGGCCCCGGGATGTTGGCAGCAAACGGCTCGGATATTAATGACCTTTGGTGAGAGGACTCTGCTCTTATCTCTACACGGCCGTACATATGAGTGGACTTTTGTCGTAGCAGTACTGAATTACCATATACTGGGGCTGATTTTCTGTGTGCACATGGTTTACTGGTTGATGTTGCTAACAGGCGCCTGGTTAATGCACTGTCCTTTGATTCTCTCCCCTGTATAGCTCGAGTGACCCAGCCAACAGAACAAGCCAACGTCACAGCTACAGGCGGTAAGTTCCACACACTGCTCAATCAGTCCCCAGCACTCACGTCCCGACGTTTTCGGCGGCCATTGCTAAACATGGGGTGGAACACTTTATCACCACCACCGGGGCCGCCCGTTTTTGCAAGACCTCAGCGCTTGGACACAACTAAACTGGCCATTGTGCGCGAGGAGTTCGCCAACCTGGAAAGGTTGGGCATCATCAGGCGCACCAAAAGCCCATGGGCTTCCCCGCTACACATGGTCCCTAAGGCTGAGGGATCGTGGCGACCGTGCGGGATTTCCGCAGGTCGAACAACGCCACAGCGCACGATCGCTACCCAATTCCCCACATAGAGGATTTTTCCGTTCACCCTCGCCGGAGCACGCATTTTTTCCAAAATAGACCTGGTCCGCGGTTACCACCAAGTCCCAGTGCACGCTGAGGACATACCCAAAACAGCGGTAATAACTCCGTTCGGTTTATTCGAGTTCCTGCGCATGCCATTCGGGTTAAAAGGAGCGGCACAGACGTTCCAGTGCATGATGGATGCAGTGCTGCACGATCTCCCGTTTGTGTTCGTCTACCTGGGACGATATCCTGGTAGCCAGTGCATCCGAAGACGAACACGAACCCACCTCACGACGGTTTTCCGGAGGGTTGGAGTAGCACAGGTCAATAATCAACCCGGCGAAATGCCAGGGGCACCGCGTCTCTCCTGAAGGAGCGATCCCGCTGCCCGACAAAGTGCACGCCGTGGCGGATTTTCCCCGGCCTCAGATGATCAGGGCACTGCAGGAATTTTTGGGGATGGTGAACTTTTATAACCGTTTCCTTCCCCGCGCGGCACAGCTCATGCAACCATTGTACGCTGCGCTCAAGAAACAGAAACCCGCGGATAGGGTCGAATGGACCCCGGAGCAAGAGCAGGCATTCTCGGAAGTTAAAGCGGCCCTGGCAAACGCCGCACTGCTGGCGCATCCAGACCTGACGGCCCGCATAGCGCTCACCACCGACGGTTCAGACGTGGCCATAGGGGCTGTCGTGGAGCAGCGCGTCGCCAGGGCTTGACAGCCGCTCGCCTTTTTCAGCAGAACTTTGCGCGACAGCGAACGTAAATACAGCGCGTTCGACAGAGAGTTGCTGGCCCTCCACCTGGCCATACGCCACTTCCAGTTCTGGCTGGAAGGGCGCAGCTTCACCACGTTTGTGGACCACAAGCCGCTAACATTCGCGATAGCCAAGGTTTCAGAACCGTGGTCGGGCCGGCAGCAGAGACAGCTGGCCGCGATCTCAGAGTTTACTACCGATATTCAGCATGTGTCTGGTAAACTGAATGTAGTGGCGGACTGCCTCTCGCGAGCCGTGGTGGCCCCCGGTCTGCGTGGGGATAGATTACGCAGCCATGGCCGCGGAGCAGATTAGCGATGCAGACGTGCGCGTGCTCCAGTCTGGACCAACAGGGTTAAGGCTGGAGAGCAGGGTGCTGCAGGATGGCGGCCCCCCCCAATCTGCGATGGCTCCACGGGTCACCTGTGTCCAGTGGTCCCGGCCGCGTGGCGCCGCCGCATGTTTGAGACGGTTCACACTCTGGCACCCAGGAGTGCGCGCGTCGGTCAAAATGGTGGGGAGAGAAGTTTGTTTGGGCGAGCCTGCGCAAACAAGTGAAGGAGTGGGCTGCAGCCTGCGTGGCGTGCCAACGAGCCAAAGTACACAGATGCACGAAGGCTCCCTTAGAGCCGTTTCGTATTCCGGCCAAGAGGTTCGACCATGTTCACATGGACCTCGTGGGCCCCCTCCCGCCATCACAGGGGTGCATGCACCTCCTGACAATGGTGGACCACACCACGCACTGGCCAGAAGCGGTCCCGCTGGCGGCAACCACGTCCGCGGATGTAGCGCGCGCTTTTTTAACAGCATGGTTGGCGCATTTTGGAGTCCCGTCGGACATTACGTCCGACAGGGGCCCGCAATTTGTTTCTGAACTCTGGTCCGCGATGGCCCGCAGCCTGGGTGTTACAATTCACCGCACAACCGCGTACAACCCACAGGCCAATGGGTTATGCGAGCGTTTTCATAGATCACTGAAAGCGGCACTCAGGGCTTCATTGACGGATGCAAATTGGGTAGACAGGCTGCCATGGGTCTTATTGGGGTTGCGCTCCGTGCCTACAGAGGATCTGGAAGCTTCCCCGGCAGAGCTCGTTTTTGCACAGCCACTACGGCTGCCCGGGGAAATTTTGCCAGATAATCCCGCGCCGGGCAGCTCCCCGTCTCAGCTTTTGCAGTGTAGCACAAACACAGGCACACTGCCGGGCCCTGCCCACCACAGTTTTCCGCGTGTTTTCGTGCCTAAAACTTTGAAGAGCGCGGAGTTCGTTTTCGTCAGACACGACGCCCACCGCCCTCCATTGCGCCCACCCTATGATGGACCATTCAGAGTGTTGGAAACAGGGGATAAGCATTTTTTGCTAGACTTGGGGGGTAGGAGGGAAAAAAATTGGCATAGACAGACTCAAACCCGCTTTCGTTGTGGCGGACGAGCAAGTGCTGTTGGCTAGGGCCCCTCGGCGTGGAAGACCCCCACGGAGAGCTCCCCAGGGAGACAATTCTCTAGAGCAGCCACACGGACAGACCGAAGTGCCCCCCCCCCCAGCAACAGCCCACCCGCAGTCAGACACACTTCCAGCAGCCCCCCATCGGCACAGCAGCGCCGCGGAGGCAGTAAACCCCAGTTACAGCAGATACGGGAGGAGACGGAAGCCCAAGCAGCATGTGGACTGATGTTCAATTGTTCTATCACAGCATGTGGACTGTTATTCTATTGTCCTATCTAAGATGCTGGGGGGGGGGGGGGGTAGCACCTTGTGTGGGCCAGATTATCCAGCATCTCAGACTGGAGACAGTGATAAACTTGGGAGAACAAAGAGCAGGAGATTCCTGGTGAGACAGCAGGAAGGAGTCAGGGATGAAGGTTGTTGAATGCAGTGTGATGCAAATGTCATGTGTGTGATGGAAATGCCATGAAACTTAAGGGGAGAGTTTCTGCTTGAGAGTTCATTCTATTCTGTGCTTGAAAGATGTGTGTGTAATAAATCGTCTGAAATGAATCTGCCTGTGATTTCACACACTCCACAGTATATGAATATGTTCATTCAACTGTCAGAATGTAAAAACTTCAATTAATGAGCTCTCCAGTTTATGTGATAACCATGATATTGTGTTGTTGCAGGAACACTGGTTGTTTAAACATGAATTGTCTATTTTGAGCAGAATACATGGTGATTTTATAGGTCAAGGTGTTTCTTTTATGGATACAGAAGAACGTGTCATTTTAGGTCGCCCCTATGGCGGCGTTGGCATCGTCATGGCGGAAGTCACTTGCTGACCGTTGTGTTGTGAAAACTTATGAGCGTGAAAGAGTTACAGGTATTGAAGTTAACCTGGGTTACTTTCACTGTCTTATATTGTGTGTATATTTCCCCTGTGATAGTGTTGAAAACTTGGATGAATATTTGCATTGCATGATTCTTGTTAAACAAACCACTGAGGATTTTCCAACTCCATATGTGTATATACTTGGTGACTTCAATGCTAATATATTACGTTCAAGTAGTTTTGGAAATGAATTGTTGTCTTTTTGTGAGAGATATTCTTTATATATCTCGGACAGGATTATTTTACCAGATGATACTTTTACTCATGTTAGCATGGCCCATGGTTCTACATCATGGCTTGATCACTGTGTGACTACTTCCTCGGGTCATGATAATGTGTCCAACATCAGAGTTCTGTATGGTTATGTGAATTCCAATCATTTACCTTTATCTGTGAATATTGAGGTATCAAGTGTAAGTGGCTCTTGGGGAGCTTCCTCAGCCACAGCAGGTAGTAGGACATACAAATGGCGTGATGCCACAGCGTCAGACTTGTCCAGGTATAAGGAACTTACTCGTAGGAAACTCTGTAACATCCGTGTTCCTACGGATGCCATTAGGTGTCAGGACCATAATTGTGAGGCCCACAAGGATGATATCGATAGGTTTTATGGTGATATTGTTGGTGTTTTAAATTTTTATGTGAGTGAATGCATTCCTAGTCACAATGTATTCACCCAATATAATGTCCAAGGCTGGAATGATGTTGTTAGCGAGGCTCATACAGCTGCTCGGGATGCTTTCTTATGGTGGAGGAGTAATAGCAAACCACGTTACGGTCCAATATTTGATAACATGAAAAGTTGTAGGGCTAGGTTCAAATATGCTCTGCGTGCATGTAGGCGCAATGAAGAAAATATCAAATGTGACCAGTTAGCTAGTCATATGAGTGAACTGAACATGGTAGAATTCTGGAAACAAATGAAGCATATGAGTTCTTCCCAGTCTGTTAGATCAAACACTATTGATGGTGTGACTGGTGATGTTAATTATTGCTGAAAGGTGGAAATGTCACTATGAAGCTATTTTCAACTCAGTTAAGAATGTGTCTATGAAGGATTCTGTTATGCGTGATGTTCACCTGTATGATGACATGTTTGATATCTTTGATATTTCTGTTGTTACTCCTGTTGAAGTTGTTTCACTGATCAAAGTTCTTAAGAAAGGCAAATCAGCTGGCCCTGATTGTCTCACTAGTGAATGCCTTATCAATGCTGATTTCAATTTTGTGTATTATGTTGTCATTGTGTTTTAACTGTATATTTGTTCATGGTTACATGCCAGATATGTTGATGGATTCTGTTATTATTCCCTTGGTGAAAAACAAGTGTGCAAGTCTGTCTGACATGAACAATTACAGACCTATAGCTGTTGCAAATGTTATATCTAAATTGTTCGAGGGTTTACTCCTGAATAGAATTGAGGATTATCTGTGGACAAATGATAATCAGTTTGGTTTCAAGTCAGCTCATTCAACTGATAAGGCTGTTTATCTACTCCATGAATTTGTTGACTACTTCAGAAGTCAATCCACTAGTATTTATGTTACGTTTTTAGATGCTAGCAAAGCCTTTGATAAGATTAACCACTGGTGTTTGTTTAGAAAACTGATCGATCAAGGCATTTCTATTTATATTGTTAGCATCTTGTTATATTGGTACAGAAGGCAGTCTATGGTTGTTAGGAGGGGCAATGTTACCTCATCTAAATTTTGTGTGACCAATGGTGTTAAACAAGGTGGTATACTGTCACTCTTGTTGTTTAATGTCTATGTTGATGATCTCAATGTACTGTTGAACAATACTAATGTTGGTGGCTCCATCGATGGTGCATTGTTAAATCACATTTTCTATGCTGATGATCTTTGTTTGTTAAGTTTGTCTACTGCAGCTATGCAACATCTCCTCTCGGTATGTGAGAAATTTGGTGGAAAAAAAATGACATCTTGTTCAACTGCACTAAATCTATGTGTATGGCATTCAAACCGAAGGGTGTCAAAACTTCGGATCCTGTTATGCCACTTTGTGGTAATAGTTTGAACTTTGTTGAAAAAGCCAAATACCTAGATGTGTGGATTGAATGTGATAAGACCAATGTTGATTGTAATAGGCAACTCAGGAAACTCTATGCTCAAACAAATTTACTGTTGCGGAATTTTCATAGGTGTTCTCCTGATGTTAAATGTACACTACCGTTCAAAAGTTTGGGGTCACTTAGAAATTTCCTTATTTTTGAAAGAAAAGCACATTTTTTCAATGAAGATAACTTTAAACTAATCAGAAATACACTCTATACATTGCTAATGTGGTAAATGACTATTCTAGCTGCAAATGTCTGGTTTTTGGTGCAATATCTACATAGGTGTATAGAGGCCCATTTCCAGCAACTATCACTCCAGTGTTCTAATGGTACAGTGTGTTTGCTCATTGCGTCAGAAGGCTAATGGATGATTAGAAAACCCTTGTGCAATCATGTTAGGTCTGCAATGCTGTAATTGCTGCAAATGGAGGATTCTTTGACGAAAGCAAAGTCTTAAGGAAAAAATTATTATTTCAAATACAAATCAATATTTCTAACCTTGTCAATGTCTTGACTATATTTTCTATTCATTTTACAACTCATGGTGGTAAATAAGTGTGACTTTTCATGGAAAACATAAAATAATTGTCTGGGTGACCCCAAACTTTTGAACGGTAGTGTATGTTGTTCAAGACTTTCTGTACCTCAATGTATTGCTCGCCTCTATGGTTTAACCCCTTGCACTCTGGTCAATTTCTCTAAAAACGCCTAAAAATAATGTACCCAAAGTAAATCAAAAGCTGTTCTTCAACCCTTTGCAGCATCTTCATGGGGTTGGTCTCATTTAAAAGAAAACACTTTGAATTTTTTGGCAAAAGAGTCATAATCTCTCTAAGTGCTCCTGCCACTGAGTAACAGTCATCTAAACATACTGAACTTGAAGAAAATAAAATTCGCCTGGGTGTTTTTTTTGGATACAAATGCTTGCAAATAACACACAGCTGTCAGATCCGGGCTGGAAAATGCAACAGAAATGTAGAACCAAGTGTTATCCAGCTGAGGTCAAAATTTTGTAACAATACCACAAAAAAATGAATATATTACACAGCTTTATACTCAGGTTGTTCCCAGGCGTTTTTGAACTGTGCCAAATTGTGCCAAGTGGCACAGTTTGGAAAAAACGTCTATAACTTTTGAATGATTCAACATAGAAGCTTGATCTTGGGCTCTAATGAAAGGTGACACGCAGGGCTGTGTGTGTGTGTGTGTGTGTGTGTGTGTGTGTGTGTGTGGCGGGGGTTGTTTATTCATTCATGAATGAATGAATGACTCAATATAGAAGCTTCATCTTGGGCTCTAATGAAAGGTGAAGGGCTGTGTGTGTGTGTGTGTGTGTGTGTGTGTGTGGGGGGGGGGGTTGTTTATTCATTCATGAATGAATGAATGAACAAACAAGCCCCCACACACAAAGAAGCATACCACGTAAAAAATGTGTGGCTTTTTTTTTTTTTACAAGAAAAAATAACCTACAGTGCACTAAAAATTATACTAAAATATCTGTAATGTAGAATATAACAACTCCCACCCCCCCACCCCCCCTACAGAGGACGGACATCGCCCATCGCTACATGACGGACCGCGGGGACGGTGCGCCGTGGTCTACTACGCACAGTTGTACTAAAATATCTGCACTAATATCTGCAATCCGCTACAGAAGAGTAGCGGGGTGGGGGCCATTCACGGTCCGGACCATGTCCAGTCCGTGCGCCATGACGGTCCATCATGTTGCGATGACGCACAGTTGTAATTTACCGATCGGTCAAAAGTCATTTTGATTACAATTTTCAGGGATAAAGAATAATTTAGCTTATAACACTTACCTGTCCACAACAGCAGTGTCGCTGGCAAACTTGTCTTCCTCATTGTCAGACGAACATGACGCTGGTCCGCTTGTTACGGACTCGTGGTTCTGGTCACGCGATCCGGTCAAACCATAATTCCATTATTGCAGTTTGGCGCTTCCATGATTGCGGTTTTCGCGAACAATTTTTCAAAACAAATAAGAACAGTAGTAAGAAAAAAAGACTGGCGAACGCGTGTATGTCACCCAGCGGCTTACACAAAACAGATTTTAAGCACGGGACGTACGCTTTCAATCGTCGAAGTTCTCTGCTTCAATTGGCTCGCTGCATTGGCAGCCGTTGGTAGGCGGGTTCTTCTTGCTAGGTTTTCAGTCATTGGTTCTTCAAGGTTTCAGAAACCCAATTCAAGGCTCTTATTAGTCGAATGAGAGGTCAATCAAATCTAAACCAATCAAAGCACTCCTTTGGCTTTCTGTTCGCGGCTGTGTCTGCAGCTTTTTTTTTTTCAGTGCGCCCTAGGACGCAGAAACGTGACCGCCCACGGTATCCCGGAGTGCAAGAGGTTAATAGCAATGTTGCTGTTAGGAACAAAATCCGCATTGCATATAATAATTCCCTAAGAAGGATGTTAGCTATACCTCGTAGGTCGAGGGCAAGCGAGATGTTTGTATCCTTGAATATTCCGTCTTTTGGCGAGTTGTTACAAAAGCATGTTTATAGTTTTATGAGAAGGGTGCTGGCATGTAACAACCATTTTATATCCATAATTGTTATTTGTCACTCACACTTCCCTCCAGTATTTGGAAGTGGTGGCGTTCTATTTTATATTGAGTTCATTATTGTATTCTATTGTTGTTATATGAGTGCTGTGTGATTGTTGAATCTTATACACTTTTATTTTTTGTATATACTATGAACCCTGAGTTCGAAATAAACGTTTGAATTTGAATTTGAATATGAAACACTGCTGAATGATCTGATAAAAGCTGATGTGATGTCCTGCAGAGGATGAGTCCACGGACCGAACTAACACACAGTGACGGTGCCCCGTGACACACAGTGACACACAGTGACACACAGTGACGTGCTCCAGCCACACAGACGTATAAGCACAACTGTGCTTATACGTCCGTTTTTATTGATGGCAAATGCTTCAGAGAGGAACTGCTTGGCTTGCTTCCATTAGAAGGACACACAACTGGTGAGACAAATCTTTGAGAAGATTTCAACATTTTTCACAGACAGCGGTCTGGATATGGAGCATGTGTGGTGACAGATGGGGCTCCATCAATGGCAGGTAAAATAAGTGGACTGGCAGCACGTTGGTCAGCTGTTGCACCCCAGGTAACATCATTACACTGCATCGTGCATCAGACAGGATTGTGTGTGAAACTTAGTGAACTTAAAACAACAATGGGCGTGTGATGGCTATAATTAATTTTATTCATTCCACATAAGCCTCCAACATCACTTATTCTGCAAGCTGCTGTCAGAAATGTCTGCTGAGCACCATGACCTGCTTTTGCACAATGATGTCAGGTGGCTGTCAAAAGGTAAAACCATCCATCCATCCATCCATCTTCTTCCGCTTAATCTCATCCTGGGTATGACATTAAACTGCATTCGGGCGAGGGGGTCTGTTGGACTAGGAGGATGATGGAGTGCCTCTTAACCCTCGCTGATACTCCCAGGTGTCCCTTGGGCAAGGACTAATACCTGTTAGCCTCCCTTACCAGGGTTACGGTAAAACTCTCCAACAACTTTGTGCGTTATAATCCCCTAAGGGGACCCAGGGTTAAAGTGGTTCCGAGCACCCCCTTGCTGATCATATGAGGTGACAAATGGGACAACTTGTTTGTTGCCGTGAGTTGCGACCCGTGTCAGTGGAGGAAGAGATCCTGGTTCTTGAGGAATGTGTCTTGCTGCAGCTCTCACAAGTCCAACACAGTGCTTTGGCTCCTACTTCACTTAGACGGGAGGTTGGAAAGGCCCCGTCCAATCAATCGGCTTGCCAAGGTTTACTCTGGGATGTCTTTTATCAGTATAACATCTGCTGATCCCAGAAGCCTATGGTGGAGGGTCAATCGAGTAATTTGCACTTTTGTGCTTTATTGCTTGAGTATACCATCCCTGTATCCCTGGTGCATAACCTGCAGGAAATCCGTTGCTCTGTGCATCCCCTTGTAGGGCTCTGATGAGGGTGGGGAGCAGGGATGATGAATCATCCATCCATCCATCCATCTTCTACCGCTTTTCCGGAGGTCCAGGTCATGGAGGCAGCAGTTCAAGCAGAGAAGCCCAGACTTCCCTCTCCCCAGCCACCTGCTCCAGCTCTTCAGAGAGGATGCCAAGGCATTCCCAGACCAGCTGGGAGACATAGTCTCTCCACCGAGTCCTGGGTCTGCCCCGGGGTCTCCTCCCAGTGGGACGTGCCCGAAACACCTCAGGACCAGGTCCAGGAGTTATCCTAATCAGATGCCCATACCACCTCAACTGACTCCTTTCAATGTGGAGGAGCAGCGGTTCTATTCTGAGCCTCTCCCGGATGATGGGAGATCAGTGTAGATCAAGGATTCAGTGTACCCCGCCTGGTATGGGGTTACCGGGGCCCCACCCTGGAGCCAGGCCTGGGGGAGGGGCTCGATGGCTAGCGTCTGGTGGCCAGGTTTCCACCCATGGGACCCGGCCGGGCTCAGCCCGAAGGAGTTACATGGGTCCGCCCTCCAGCGGGCTCACCACCTGCAGGAGGGATCATGGGGGTCCGGTGCTATGTGGATTAGGTGGCGGTCAAAGGCGGAGCCTTGGCAGACTGATGATGAATCATACTCTATAAAATATGGCTACTAAACAAACCCCTAAAAAATGAATGTTGGAAGATGATGTGGATGACCCAAGAATTAGCGGGATTGCTCTTTCAAATGGTGATAATTGGCCGAGGCTTATCATTTTAGAGTCGCGCTCATCAGATATACCGCTTTCAAAGCTGTCCCCTTTTGCTGTACAGAAAGGAATTTCAGGTATTGCAGGGTCAGTAAAGGATGTTAGAAAACTGAGGTCTGGCCAGATTTTGGTGGAATGCTTAAAGAAATCCCATTTTGAAAGTTTGTTGCGGTGTAATGTGCTGGCTGGTGTTCCAATGAAGGCTTTTCCTCACCCTTCTCTAAACAGCTGCAAAGGAGTAATTCGTATTAGAGAACTCCACGATATGGAAAAGGATGAAATAGCCTCAGTACTGCAACAACAAGGAGTAACACATGTGAAGAGGATAACCATTAAAAAAGATGACCGAACAGTAAAAACTGGCACTTACATTCTGACGTTCTACTGGCATCAACTCCCAGAAAGAATTCAAATAGGATATCTGAGTGTAACTGTTGATACCTTTATTCCAAACCCACTGAGATGTTTTAACTGACAAAACTTTGGCCATGGCTCCACAGGATGTAGGAATAAACCAGTCTGCTGCAAATGTGGAAAAGAAAGGCACGAGTTGGCCTGCTCACCACCTCCTAAATGTATTAACTGTTTAGGCAATCATGCAGCATCATCGAAGGAATGTCCTTGTTGGATCAAGGAAAAAGAAATTCAAACCGTCAAATGTACTAAGAAAATTAGCTACCCTGAGGCACGTGAACTGGTAGAAGGTTTCCCAAAGTACAAATTCCAGCAGACTTTCTTCTCTGTTGTGAAACCTAAGATGCAGCCTGCCGAGTGCCAGACAGATCTGACCTGGTTAACTAAAGATAAGCCCTCATTATTAAGTAGTATTAAGAATTCCAGAGTCCCAGTTAAAAGTAAAACGAGCACTCAAAGCCTGACTACAGTAAGTCAACCCTTAAGTCAAAGTCTAAGCAAATCCGCAGAATAAAACCAATCATCAAAAGAAAAGAAAAAAATCCAGCTCCTCTACTCAGGCAAAATCAAGCTAAGAAAATAAATTGCAAAAGAATGGGAATCCAGAAGATGCAGAAATGTCGGAAGTCACGACTTGCTGTAGCCGCAGCCCCTCCCCCAAAAGCAAGCATAAGGAGTGTGCTTTTGTTTTACCTACAGTACCTGGTGGTGGGTAGCCACATTATCGAGTGGAACTGTCATGGCTTTAAGGCCAATTTCTCTGAAGTGCAGCATTTAGCTGCTAGTTATAATCCCCTTGCTTTTTTTCCTTCAAGAAACTCTTCTGCCATCAACCAGCCCCATGTCCCTGAAACATTATTCTGTGTATAATACAAATGGTCCAAATGTGCATTGTCCATCTGGTGGTTCAACAATTTTAGTAAGGAATGACCTAATTCACAGCCACTTGGCTTTAGTCTCCAGCTTACAAGCAGTGGCAGTTCATCTAACTTTGCATAAAGAAATAACCTTATGCTCTGTCTATATACCACCAGATATGATTGTGACACTGGAGAATCTTGATGCCCTTCATAATCAGTTGCCATCCCCATACATCCTTATGGGTGATTTTAATAAGATAAGATAAGATAAGATAAGATAAGCCTTTATTAGTCCCACAATGGGGAAATTCCAGGATTGCAACAGCACAGGGATAGCAACACTCAGAGCAACAATCAGAAGGCAAGAGAAAAACAAGAGCAGCGAGTATACATATGTACATATAAATATAAATATAAATATATATATATATATATATATATATATATATATATATATATATATATATATATATATATATATATATAGACACACAGTGCGGAGCATTGTAGCTAGATGGAATAGATATATAAAAATAAATATATGGGTATATAAACACACAGAGCGGAGTATTGTAGCTAGATGGAATAAATATGTAGATATATAAACACACACAGTGCGGAGCATTGTAGCTAGATGGAATAAATATGTAAATATATAAACACACAATAATAATCCTCTGTGGGGAGGAATTTGCTCAAATGCAAAAGGCAAGATACTGGGGGATTTTATTGCTAAAAATGATCTACAGCCATGGACAAAATTGTTGGTACCCCTCTGTTAATGAAAGGAAAACCCACAATGGTCACAGAAATAACTTGAATCTGACAAAAGTGGTAATAAATAAAAATTCTATTGTGGGACACATATGTATCACTTTAGGCCTCACATCTCAGATTACAAGAAAGGACTGAGTCTCCTTGGAGATAACAGGAGGATGTGAAAGTTTGGCCTTTGGTATGCAAGAGACGGCCTCGGGGGATTTCTGGGTGTGCCGAAGACTATGAAAAGGATGTTATAGGATCAAAGAGTAGATGCATTGTTACTTGTGATTGAAATGCAATGTGACTGTGAACTGGGAGAGTCCTGGTATATAAAGGACGAATGCTTCTGTGTTTTTCCTCTTTCTGCTTTGCTGATGTTGGAAGATGTGAATAAACCTGACTCGTGAGATAAACTCTGCCTCATCATTTTCACATTTCCACACTGGTGACCCTAAGACGTAGCATGCAACACGTAGAGAATTCCCCGGAGCCAGACTCAGCGGGAGCCCCCAGCCAAGCGTATGCCGCTACGGTCCAGCTACCGGACTTTTGGCAGGACAACCTGCGCTCCTGGTTCCACTTGGTCGAAGCACAGTTTGCCCTCCGGGGGATAACGGTAGATGACACGAAGTTCTACCATGTGATTGCAAAGCTCGACAACCGCACGGCTCGGCATGTGGAGAGCCTATTGGAGCGGCCACCGGCCAACGACAAATACGACGGGTTGAAGGCTGCGCTCATCCAGCATTTCACTCTCTCAGTCGAGGAGAGAGCGGAGAGGCTCCTGGCTCTGAACGACTCGGGAGATGGCACGCCCATTGACCTGATGGAGAACATGCTGAGGTTGAGGGGCTCAGACGACGACGACTTCATCTTCACCCACATTTTCCTCAGGACCCAACCGTCGGCCACAAGAGCGGCCCTGGCCAGTTCGCCGTTGTTGGCCCAGCGGGATTTCCGTGTGCTGGCTCAGGAGGCGAATCGGATTCTCAACGCCAGCAAACAGCGCGCGGCCACCGCAGCAGCGACGGAGTTCGGCACGGCGGCCGGAGATGGCGGGGGGCCAGAGACGGCGGTAGCAGAATCACCGACGACGGCGGCGGCGGGGGCCAAGGATCGCGGAGTAGACACCCTCTGTTTCTACCATCGCCGCTTTGCAGAGAAGGCACGCAAATGTATACCACCGTGCCAATTCAAGCGCTCGGGAAACGCCAAGACCGGGGGTCGGTAGCAGTTGCGACCCTCGGGGAGGAGAACAAGCTGCTCTACTTGAAGGATGCACGCTCGGGGAGGCATTTCCTCGTCGACACAGGCTCCCAGTTGAGTTTCATCACACCTTCCTCGGCTGACCGGCTGGCAGTTTCCAGAGGTCCTGGGGTGGCAGCAGCGAACGGCTCGGAGATTAAGACCTTTGGTGAGAGGACTTTGCTTCTGTCTTTACACGGCCGTACATTCGAGTGGACTTTTGTCATAGCAGCAGTGAATTTCAATATGTAGGGGGCTGATTTTCTGTGCTCACGTGGTTTGTTGGTTGATCTCGCTAACAGGCACCTGGTTAATACACTTTCTTTCGATTCTATTCCCTGTACAGCCCGAGTGGCCCCGCCAACAGCACAAGCCGATGTCACAGCTGCAAGCGGTAAGTTCCACACACTGCTCACTCAGTTCCCAGCACTCACGGTCCCCACATTTTCAGCAGCCGTCGCTAAACACGGGGTGGAACATTTTATTACTACCACCAGCCCGCCCGTTTTTGCAAAAGCTCGGCGCTTGGATGCAGCTAAACTGACCATAGCGCGCGAGGAGTTCGCCAACCTGGAAAGGTTGGGAATCATCAGGCGTTCTAACAGCCCATGGGCTTCCCCGCTTCACATGGTCCTGAAAGCTGACGACTTGTGGCGACCTTGCGGAGATTTCCGCAGGTTGAACAACGCCACAGCGCATGACCTCTACCGAATCCCCCATATCCAAGATTTTTTCCGTTCATTTGGTGGGGGCGCGCATTTTTTCTAAGATAGACTTGGTCCGCGGTTACCACCAAGTCCCAGTGCGCGCTGAGGACATACCCAAAACAGCGGTAATAACTCCGTTTGGTCTATTCGAGTTTTTGCGCATGCCATTTGGGCTTAAAGGCGCTGCGCAGACGTTCCAACGCATGATGGATGCGGTGTTGCGCGATCTCCAGTTTGTATTCGTCTACTTGGACGACATCTTAGTAGCCAGTGCATCCGAAGACGAACACGAAAACCACCTCACGGCAGTTTTCCAGAGGTTGGGAGAGCACGGTTTAATAATCAACCCAGCGAAGTGTCAGTTTGAGGTGGCGCGGATTGATTTTTTGGGGCATCGCGTCTCTCCAGAAGGAGCGGTTCCGCTACCTGACAAAGTGCGCGCGGTAACAAATTTTCCCCAGCCACAAACGGTCAGGGCGTTACAGGAGTTTTTGGGAATGGTGAATTTTTATAATCGTTTCCTCCCCCGCGCAGCGCAGCTCATGCAACCACTGTACGCCGCGCTCAAAAAACAAAAACCCGCGAATAAAATCGGACGGTCCCCGGAGCGAGAGCGAGCGTTCTCAGAAGTCAAGGCAGCCCTGGCCAATGCTGCGTTGTTGGCACATCCGGACCCAACGGCCCACATAGCGCTCACTACTGACGCGTCAGATGTGGCTATAGGGGCGGTCGTGGAGCAGCATGTAGCCGGAGCTTGGCAGCCACTCGGCTTTTTCAGCAGGACTTTGTGCGATAGTTAACGTAAATACAGCGCGTTTGACAGGGAGTTGTTAGCTCTCCATTTGGCCATTCGCCACTTCCAGTTCTGGCTGGAAGGACGCTGTTTCACCGCGTTCGTTGACCACAAGCCGCTGACTTTTGCGATGGCCAAGGTTTCAGAACCGTGGTCAGGCCGGCAGCAGAGACAGCTGGCCGTGATCTCAGAGTTTACTACCGATATTCAACATGTGGCAGGTAAACTTAATGTAGTGGCAGACTGCCTCTCGCGCGCCGTGGCGGCCCCAGTCCACGTAGGGATAGATTATGTAGCCATGGCCGCGGATCAGGCTAGCGACGCGGAAGTGCGCGCGCTCCAGTCTGGACCAACAGCGTTAAGGCTGGAGAACAAGGTGCTGCAAGACGGTATGCCCCCCCAATCTGCGACGTCTCCACTGGACGACCGTGTCCTGTGGTACCGGTCGCGTGGCGCCGCCGCGTTTTTGACTCGATTCATTCTCTGGCTCACCCAGGAGTGCGCGCGTCGGTCAAAATGGTAGGAGAGAAATTTGTATGGCCGAGCCTGCGCAAACAAGTTAAGGAGTGGGCAGCAGCCTGCATGGCGTGGCAACGAGCCAAGGTACACAAACACACGAGAGCTCCCTTGGAGCCGTTTCACATCCCGGCTAAGAGGTTCGATCATGTTCACATGGACCTCGTAGGCCCCCTCCCGCCATCACAGGGGTGCACACACCTTCTGACAATGATGGACCGCACCACGCGCTGGCCGGAAGTGGTTTCACTGGCGTCAACCACAGCCGAGGAGGTGGCGCGCGCGTTTTTAACTGCATGGGTGGCGCGTTTTGGAGTCCCGTCGGACATTACGTCTGACAGAGGCCCTCAATTTGTTTTTGAACTTTGGTCAACAATGGCCCGCAGCCTGGGTGTCACAATTCACCGCACAACCGCGTAAAGTCCGCAGGCTAATGGGTTATGCGAGCGTTTTCATAGGTCATTGAAAGCGGCCCTCAGGGCGTCACTGTCGGATGCAAAATGGGTAGACAAGCTACCGTGGGTTTTATTGGGGTTGCGTTCTGCACCTAAAGAGGACTTAGAAGCCTCCCCGGCTGAGCTAGTTTTTGCGCAGCCACTTCGGCTGCCCGGGGAGTTTCTCCCAGATAATCCTGCGCCAGACACCTCCCTGTCTCAGCTGTTACAGCGTGGCACGGAATCGGGCACGCTGCCTGGCCCCGTTCACCACAGTTTTCCACGCGTTTTTGTACCTAAGACTTTGAAAAACACGGAGTTTGTTTTTGTCAGACACTATGCTCATCGCCCACCGCTGCGGCCACCTTATGATGGACCATTTAGAGTGCTGGAAACAGGGGACAAGCATTTTTTTTTTGCTAGATTTGAGGGGCAGGAAGGAAAAGATTGGCATTAACAAGCTCAAACCCGCCTTTGTTGTTGCGGACGAGGATGTGCTGTTGGCCAGGGCTCCTCGGCGCGGCAGACCCCCCCGGGGAAATTCCCCAGAACACCCACAGGGACTGACAAACAGTTTTCACCCCCAGACAGCAGCCCCTCAGCATGATGGGGCCGCAGAAGTGGTGAAGCCCGCTTACAGCAGATACGGGAGGAGGCTGAGGCCCAAGCAACACGTGAGTTGATGTGTAATGATTTTATCATGGCATGAAGACTGTTATTCTATTGTTCCATCTTAGATGTTTGGGGGGGGGGTCATGTGGGACACATATGTATCACTTTAGGCCTCACATCTCAGATTACAAGAAAGGACTGAGTCTCCTTGGAGATAACAGGAGGATGTGAAAGTTTGGCCTTTGGTATGCAAGAGATGGCCTTGGGGGATTTCCGGGTGTGCCGAAGACTATGAAAAGGATGTTATAGGATCAAAGAGTAGATGCATTGTTACTTGTGATTGAAATGCAATGTGACTGTGAACTGGGAGAGTCCTGGTATATAAAGGGCGAATGCTTCTGTGTTTTTCCTCTTTCTGCTTTGCTGATGTTGGAAGATGTGAATAAACCTGACTCGTGAGATAAACTCTGCCTCGTCATTCTCACATTTCCACGCTATGAAAATTAACCAATGAAAATCAGACAATGCTTTTGAATTGTGGTTCAACAGAATTACTTTAAAAAACAAACTCATGAAACAGGCCTGGACAAAAATGATGGTACCCCTAGAAAAGATTGAAAATAATGTGACCATAGGGACATGTTCAACCAAGATGTGTCCTCTAATTAACATCACAGGTGTCTACAAACTTGTAATCAGTCAGTCGGTCTGTTTAAAGGGTGACAAGTAGTTACTGTGCTGTTTGGTGACATGGTGTTTACCACACTAAACATGGACAAGAGGAAGCAAAGGAGAGAGTTGTCTCAGGAGATTAGAAAGGAAATTATAGACAAGCATGTTAAAGGTAAAGGCTATAAGACCATCTCCAAGCAGCTTGATGTTCCTGTGACTACAGATGCACATATTATTCAGAAATTTCAGAAAGATCCACGGGACTGTAGCCAACCTCCCTGGACGTGGCCGCAGGAGGAGACAGATAATACGAATGGTAACAAAAGAACCCAGAACAACCTCTTAACACATTTATGGTGAACTCCAAGGTCAAGGTACATCAGTGTCAGATCGCACCATCCGTTGTTTGACCCAAAGTGGACTTCATGGGAGACGACCAAGGAGGACACCACTGTTGAAAACAAATCATAAAAAAGCCAGACTGGAATTTGCCACACTGCATGTTGACAAGCCACAAAGCTTCTGGAAAAGTGTCCTATGGACAGACAAGACAAAACTGGAACTTTTTGGCAAGGCACAGCAGCTCTATGTTCACAGATGCAAAAATGAAGCATACCAAGAAAAGAACACTGTCCCTACTGTGAAACATGGAGGAGGTTCTGTTATGTTCTGGGGCTGCTTTGCTACATCTGGCACAGGGTGTTTTGAATCTGGGCAGGGTACAATGAAATCTCAAGACTATCAAGGTATTCTAGAGAGAAATGTGCTGCCCAATGTCAGACAGCTTGGTCTCAGTCGCAGGTCATGGGTCTTGCAACAGGATAATGACCCAAAACACACAGCTAAAAACATCCAAGAATGACTAAGAGCGAAACATTGGACTATTCTAAAGTGGCCTTCTATGAGCCCTGATCTAAATCCTATTGAAGATCTGTGGAAGGAGCTGAAACATGCCATCTGGAGAAGGCACCCTTCAAACCTGAGACAACTGAAGCAGTTTGCTCATGAGGAGTGGGCCAAAATACCTGCTGAGAGATGCAGAAGTCTCATTGACAGTTACAGAAATCGTTTGATTGCAGTGATTGCCTCAAAAGGTTGTGCAACAAAATATTAAGTTAATGGTTTTTGTCCAGGCCTGTTTCATGAGTTTGTTTTTTAAAATTATTCTGCTGAACCACAATTCAAACGCACTGTCTGATTTTCATTGGTTAATTTTCATAGACTTTTTATTTATTACCACTTTTGTCAGATTCAAGTTATTTCTGTGACCATTGTGGGTTTTTCTTTCATTAACAGAGGGGTACCAACAATTTTGTCCACGTGTGCACGTCTTTGGAACGATGGGTCTCACACATACCTCCACCCAGGACATGGAACCTATACTGCAATTAACCTATCTATATGTGATCCTGAGCTAGTGCTGGAATTCTCGTGGCAGGTCTCGGATGATCTTTGTGGAAGTGACCACTTTCCACTAATATTGACATCTACAGAAGTGGATGTGCAATCAAGAACTCCACGATGGCAACTCAAAAAAGCAAACTGGTCTTCCTTTGTTTCTCTGTGCAAAGAGAAATTCAGCCAAAAACCTCAACCACACTGTCACTCTGTTCAGAGCTTTGCTCAAACCTTAATTACAGTTGCAGATAAGACTGTTCCAAAAACATCAGCAAAGCCACATCATAGGTCCAACCCATGGTTCAATGATGACTGTAAAAAGGCCATTGAGGCAAGGAAAAAAGCAGAGAGGGTGTTCAATAAACATCCAACAACAGAAAACCTGACCAGATTTAAAATCTTGTCGAGCTAAAGCATGCAGGATCATCAATGAAGCAAAGAGACAGAGCTGGAGGTCATTTGTATCAAGCCTCACATCTGACACTGTCATGATCCAAGCGCCGATCTCGTCCGCGCTCGGGTCATACGTCATCTCCTGCAGGCTTGACAGCAGTGAGTACCTTCTGGCTCCCCGGGCTCTTATTGTGACAGCGCTTGGGGGAGCTTCCTGCCGTCAAAGCCTGCCAGCTGGGCTGCATTCAGGGTTCATTAGCGGCCGGCATTTAAAGCGGTCGCTGAATGCAGCCCGACGCAGCAGTCTACGTCGAACTTCACGTCAAATAACACTTTTCATTCCTCGTCGTTAATGAGCGTCCCTCGCCCACGGACAGTTTTGTAAGTGATCTTGTTCAGCCTTACTGTCTCTGTTCCCGCATAGTGTGTTTTAGCCCATCGTGGCTCTTTACTTTGTCACTGTGATAGCCTTCTGTTCCTTTATCCTCAATAAAACATCATTGCAAACTCACTGGTTACTTGTGGCGTCTTATGGTGTCTCGCGAGGGCCACCATGACAGTAGACTGCTGCCAGTCCGCCTAAACGGAGGCGCCACACCGAGACACCGTTCGCGGTGAGTTTTACATTGGATTTTGCTCTTCCCTGTCTGGGTACTGTGTGCTGAAAGCATGCCGTTGCGGAGGGGCCACGCTCGGAGTCAGAGCTACGAGCTGGCGGACGCCCTGGAATACGTGGATGAAACGCTCATCTCTGCCTCCCTCCTCGACTTTCACAGCGACGTGTGCTGATACCTAGACTGTGCTGAGGACGTTTTGAATCATCTTCCCCGCTATGCTGACCACCCTGAAGTCAGCGCGAGGAGGGATGACATCGCGGCACAGCGCGAGATACTCCGTGGGCTGGAGGGACACCCCGGGAGGAAGCCGAAGAGGAGGCATCCTCGCTCCTCAAGTCCGGATCCCATTCCTGTCTCCATTCCGGTCCAGGAGTTCGCACCGCCAAGGGGTGATCCCCGCAGGAGTGTGTCGTCATTCGGGAATCCCCCGGAGAAGCTACAACTCGCAGCTGCTTCCATCCAGGACCGAGTGGCGACAGCTTGTTCTGCCGGTCACCCCACGCAGATAATTAAGCATGTGACGGTGGCAGTCAGACTGGTGGAGAGGAACCCAGCGTTGAGTGACTTTCCCGAGCATGCCGACCTGCTCGCTTCAGTTTCCGCACAGGAGCGGCGATTCCCGGACCTCACCTTCGCCTCGCCCCCTGCAAGAAACCTTCGTCACACCAGTTTTAAACCTCAGCACGAACCCCATCCGGATCCTGTTCCGGGCCGCCAGAGAGACTCAATTCCCCAGTCAGCTGCTTCCTCAGCGTCTCGCCAGGAGGGAATCCCCGCAGCCTCTCCCCCCGGGTCATCTTCTCCTGCTGTCCCGTCAGCGCTCCGTGCCCGGTTTGTCTCAGCTGTTGCCCCCTCCACCTCGACGCCTTCCCCGGCTGCTGTGAGTGCCCAGAGTCCTGCTTCGGCGAGCCCCGTCCCAGAGCTATCGTGAGCGGCTCCCCCTCGTCCTCCTAGGGAGCCCTCCTTCATCATCCGGCGGGGAAAGGGAGGAGCAACGTCCGCTACAGCAGGCACCATCCTCCCTCCGGGAGACAGGCAAGTACAAGTTCACTCATCTCCCCAAAATTGTGGTTTGCCTTGTCTGACTCCTGGGGGTGGAGTTCGGGGTTCGCAGTCCCCCGAGCTCCCACCACCTGCTGTAGCTTCTATTATTAAGCCCGCTTCCTCTGTGTCTCCCTCCGCTGAGCGGTCCTCGACGCCAGGCCAATGTCGCCGGATGAGGAGGGGGCCTGCAGTTCTGGAGAGCCTGGTTCCAGCCCCACAGCCAAGTTGTGGGCGGAGGAGGAGAGCGGACTGCAGCGTGGAGCCTGCGCCAACGACGAAACGTCCCCGGGTTTCCACAGATGAGCGGTCCGGTCCAGCGGGTTGAGGGTCCCCAGCCACCATGCTGTGCGGGTCGTTGGCATGGACGCCAGTGCCAGAGGGTCCTCAGGCTGCGGACACCATCATGCCAGCTGTGGAGCCCGACGTAGCTGAGTGGGAGCCAGAGGGCGATCTCCTTCCGTCTGAGCCTGGATCGTCGGAGTCCTGGACAGTGACAGAACCCGAGTACAGGCAAGTGTTCTACTTTGTTTTTCTCCTTTCTATTCTGGAGCACTTTTGCCTGTCTCTTGGAGAGACGAGCCAGGGGCAGCCATCCGTTGTGCCCGAACTCGTCTCGCTGGGCTCTGTCGCTACCGGTGATCCTGATCCCGGTTCTTTTCTCTCTCCTGAGCCTTCTCCCAGGGTTACCGGTGCGGAGCTGATTCCGGTCGCTGTGCCAGAGGTTTCAGGTTCAGGGTTGGAGGTTGGTTCTGGTGTGGCGCCGACCCAGTCGGGGTCCGACGCGGGTTCAGCCGTGACCCAATCGGGGTCCATCGCGGGTGCAGGACCAGCTGAAGTCAAGGTCGGTGAGGGAGCTGCAGATCCCCTGCTACCGGAAACTGGACTGACTCATCCTCATCATCATCTTCCTCGTCCTCAGGATCAGCATCACAGCTCATCTCCACCGGGGGCCATTGGGGTTCCGAATACTCCGCCCGGCTCTCCCTCTTCTTCCCCCTCTCCAGGGAGGCCGCCTTCTACTTCCCCCCTACAGTCCTGGTGGCTGTGTGATGCGGGGTTGGCCGCCTGGCGAGCTGTTTCGCTGGTTCAGCGTTCTGGGTCGGCCACCCAATGAACTTTTCCGCCCTTTCGGCGATCGGGCCCGGCCACCAGAGGAACTGTGTCCCCGGGCATGGGACTGGGGTAGGCCGCCCGAACTGTCTCTTTTCCCCCTGCCTGCGATGTGGACGCTAGATGCAGGGCGGCCCCCCGAACTATCAGCCTTCATGCCACAGAGCTTAGACTGCCGTCATCCCGAGTCTTCATTTCCGTTGGTTCTGTAACCTTTTGGGATGTGCGGGGGGGCTTGTACTTGTAATTGTGCATTGCACCCTTTTCTAGCGGGTGTTTTTTGTTCGTTTTCCCTCTGTTTAATGCACATTCACTGCCCGTAACAGTTGGTGCTTTGTTTTCCCTGTCCTAATTATTCCTGTGTGCCTTTTGGAGTATAGCATTTTCGTTAACCGTACTCTGATTGTCTTGTTTATCCCCTGTTCCCTCATGTGTTTTTTTTTCCCTCCTTCATTTGTGATCTGCCTTTGTCAGGGTTTTTTTTGCATCTTGGAAACATTGTATTTTCTGTTCTTGCCCTGTGATCGTCTCCTCTATGTTCTACCTTGATTGTAATTTGTGCATGAGAGTGTCGTTTTTTTTTTCTCCTTTTTTCTTGTCTGCCTGCGCGCTCCTGTTGTCATCATGGTTTTTTTTTTTTTTTTTTGGTCTTTGCTGGTCCGCTTCCCCCTGGCCTGCTCCCCCTTCCGCCCACCCTGGGGGTGGGGGGTGGGGGGCTTGTGTGTCATTGGGCGTTCAGAGCCCGCCCTCAAGGGGGAGGTACTGTCATGATCCGAGCGCCGATCTCGTCCGCACTAGGGTCATACGTCATCTCCTGCAGGCTTGACAGCAGTGAGTACCTTCTGGCTCCCCGGGCTCTTATTGTGACAGCGCTCAGGGGAGCTTCCTGCTGTCAAAGCCTGCCAGCTGGGCTGCATTCAGGGGTCATTAGCGGCCGGCATTTAAAGCAGTCGCTGAATGCAGCCCGACGCAGCAGTCTCTGTCGAACTTCCCGTCAAACAACCCTTTTCATTCCTCATCGTTAACGAGCGTCCCTCGTCCACGGACAGTTTCGTAAGTGATCTTGTTCAGCCTTACTGTCTCTGTTCCCATATAGTGTGTTTTAGCCCATCGTGGCTCTTTACTTTGTCGCTGTGATATCCTTCTGTTCCTTTATCCTCAATAAAACACCATTGCAAACTCACCGGTGACTTGTGGCGTCTTATGGTGGCTCGCGAGGGCCACCGTGACAGACACATCTACCAAAAAGATCTGGGATTTAATTAGAAAGATGAAGGGTAAGGAGAATGGACTTCAAATACAGCATATTAATCATCAGGGTAATCTGCTGACAACAAAATATGAAATAGCTAATCAACTAGCAAAATCGTTTGAGAAGAATTCATCTGTTGGAAACTATCGTCCAGAGTTCCAAATCATACAAGCACAAGAAGGACAAAAAGAAATAAACTTTTCTTCAGATAACTCAGAACCATACAACCAAGATTTCACTATGGAAGAACTTTTGTTCTCAGTAAGAAACTTTTATGACACTGCTGTGGGACCAGATAAAATTCATTATCAGTTTTTAAAACACTTACCCCCCAGTGCACTATCCATTCTCTTGATGGTTTTCAATAACATCTGGAAGTCAGGCAGTATTCCTGAAAGCTGGAAAGAAATAGTAGTTATACCTGTTTCAAAACCCGGGAAAAATCATACTGATACCAACAACTACAGTCCAATAGCTCTGACAAGTTGCCTCTGTAAAATCATGGAAAGAATGGTAAACAACTGCCTTGTGTGGGTGCTTGAGTCTGAAGTCCTTTTAACTGATTACCAGTGTGGCTTCAGACATGGTAAAAGTACTTTAGACCACCTTATCAGATTAGAGGCATGTATATGTGATGGTTTTATTAGAAAAGAACATGTAGTTGCTGTATTTTTTGATTTAGAAAAAAACGTGACATAACATGGAAATACAGTATTTTAAGAGACCTACATGGCATGGGTTTTAGGGGACATTTGCCCTTTTTCATTTCAAACTTTTTGTCCAATAGACACTTCAGATTCCGAGTAGGAGATACCCTTTCAGAGCCCCATGTGCAAGAACAAGGAGTCCCCCAGGGAAGCATCCTCTTGGTTACTCTTTTTAGCATTAAGATTAATAGTGTAGTTGGTGCTCTTAGACCAAATAGCTTTTGTAGTCTTTATGTAGATGACCTCTGTATTTGCTGCAGGGGGAAAGGCATGAGCACAATCAAAAAGCAACTAAAGGCGTGCATAAATAAGATTAATAGGTGGTCAGTCAGTAATGGTTTTAAATTTTCAAAAACAAAAACTGTCTGCATGCACTTTTGCCTGTTGCGGTCTCTTCACCTCGACCCTGAGCTTTTCATAGATGGAGAAGCTGTCAAGGTGGTAAAAGGACCCAAATTCCTTGGACTTACTTTTGATAATAAGCTGTCTTTTATTCCACATATAAAATTTCTACAAATCAGATGTTTTAAAGCCCTTGATATTATTAAAGTTTTGGCAAAAACTAAATGGGGTTCGGACTCTACTGTGCTGCTGCATCTCTATAGAGCACTTGTAAGATCTCGGTTAGAGTATTGGAGCATAGTTTATGGATCAGCAAGGAAAACATACATCAGGACGCTGGAAACTGTCCGTCACCAGGGTCTAAGGCTTGCCTTGGGGGCTTTCAGAACCTCTCCTGTTAAAAGTTTGTATGTTGAAGCAAACGAGCCTTCACTTCAAAACAGGTACCTGAAATTGGCTCTCCAGTATATGGTTAAACTTAAAGCTGACCAAAAAAATCCAGCCTACTCTGCAGTTTTTCACCCTCGATTTTTGCAGATTTATAAGGTCAGACCTATGCATCACTCCTTTTGCACTCCATATAGAACTTCACCTGGTAAAATTAAACCCTGATATGAGCAATGTAACACAGACACAGCTTTGTCCCATTCCACCATGGAGTTTGAGGAAACCCAATATCATTCTTGATCTGAGCCAAAACAAAAAGAAAGACACTCACCCAAATGTGTACCAGCAGCAGATCTTGGACATAAAATGTTGTTTTCCTCACCATATTTTTTTTTTATTACTTATTTTGTACCCGTAGGTAGATTTGTTTTACAGTCTGGTGACAAACCACCAGCTGTTGGTCGCTGCGTGCGCAAGCGCCCCTTAACTCCCTGACCTGCATGTTTTTGGCATGTGGGAGGAAACCGGAGAAATCCCGGAGTAAACCCACGCAAACACGGTGAGAACATGCAAACTCCACACAGATCACTGTTGGCCGGGGGCAGGGATCGAACCCACAATCTCACGGTCCCCGCGATCCCCCGGCCGAGGGTAAAACTGTGTTGCCACAGTGCTAACCACTGCGCCACCGTGCAGCCGTGCAGCCATATTTCCATATACTCGGATGGATCCAAAGTAGATGGCTCAGTCTCTGCTGCAATTGTCACTGGGCACAATCAGCATGGTTTGCGGATTCCCAAACAATGTTCAGTTTTTACAGCAGAGGCTCGTGCTTTGCTTCTAGCATTGGAACACATTGAGAGAACCAAACAACAGAGCTCCTTAATTTTTACTGACTCCAGATCCTGTCTTCAGGCACTTGGGTTTTTGAAGACTGATCACCCCATTATTGTCTGGATTTTAGAGAAACTAGTTTTTTTACAGAAACATAAGTTTAATATCATCTTCTGTTGGATCCCTAGCCATGTTAGCCTGTCAGGTAACGAGCAGGCAGACAATGCTGCCAAGAAAGCCCTTATCCAAGAAGTCACTCAATGCCAGATCCCAGCCTCAGACCTCAGGCCTCTAATAACCTCCTATATTTTAAAGAAGTGGCAGACTGAATGGGACACATGTACTGCAAATAAACTGCATGCGCGGTGGCGCAGTGGTTAGCACTGCGGCAGCACAGCAACTCACCCTTGGCCGGGGGATCCTGGGTTCAATCCCAGCCCCCGACCAACAGTGATCTGTGTGGAGTCTGCATGTTCTCCCCATATCTGCGTGGGTTTACTCCAGGATTTCTCCGGTTTCCTCCCACATGCCAAAAACATGCAAGTTAGGTTAATTGGCGTCAAAACTGGGGATTTCTAAATTGTCCTTAGGAATGACTGTGAGAGTGAATGGTTGTCTGTCTCTCTGTGTTGGCCTTGCGATGGACTGGCGATCTGTCCAGGGTGTACCCTGCCTCTCGCCCAAATATGTGGGGATAGGCTCCAGTCCCCCCCGCGACCCGAAAAGGATTAAGCGGAAGAAGATGAATGAATGAATGATATTAAACCTGCCATAAGCCATAGACACTTGCATCACTTTCAAAACCGACATGATGAGATAGTATACACTAGATGCCGTATTGGCCACTCAAGGCTTACGCACATCTTTTTATTAAAAGGTGAAGTCTCACCATCTTGTCAGTTTTGCAGAGGATTTTTATCAATAAAGCACATTTTACTTGACTGTCCTGCTCTCATGACAGCAAGACAATGTTTTTATACTCAGAAGTCACTGAAGGATATTTTTAATAAGGCACCACCAAAGAAAAATTTAGGGTTTTTAGCACATGTGCATCTGAAGCATCTTATTTAATTTTTCTGTTTTATTGTATTTACATATCTATCTCGCTCTATTTATTTATTCTTTCATTTATAATCCTGTCTCTGTATAATTTTTAACTCAATTTTCTTATTAGTTCTAATTCTGCCATGAAGTAGCCATAGATGCTGACATGGTACTAAACAAGAACACTCACTCACTCACTCACTCACTCTTCCGCTTAATCCTTTTCGGGTTGCGGGGGGCTGGAGCCTATCCCAACATCTTTGGGGGAGAGGCAGGGTACACCCTGGACAGATTGCCAGTCCATCACAGGGCCAACACAGAGAGACAACCAACCATTCACTCTCACAGTCATACCTAAGGACAATTTAGAATCCCCAGTTTGATGCCAATTAACCTAACTCACCTAAAAGGTAAAGCACTGGAGTGATTCTGTGATCTCGCAGATGAGATTAAAACTTTTCTCTGCAGCAGCAAGCAAAAAAAAAAAAAAAGGCTGAAGCACATTTGAAATGCATGCTGGATGACAACGTCATGGCTGATGTTGTAGCACCTTGTGTGAGCCAGATTATCTAGCATCTCAGACAGGAGATAGTGATAAGCTTGGGAGAACAAAGAGCAGGAGATTCCTGGTGAGATAGCAGGAAGGAGTCAGGGATGAAGGTTGCTGAGTGCAGTGTGATGCAAATGTCATGTTGTGCGTGATGGAAATGCCATGAAACTTAAGGGGAGAGTTTCTGCTTGAGAGTTCATTCTGTTCTGTGCTTGAAAGATGTGAGTGTGTAATAAATCGTCTGAAATGAATCTGCCTGTGATTTCACACACTCCACAGTGGTGACCCAAGACGTATTATGGAACACGAGGCAAGATCCCCGGAGCCGGCCCGGTCAGGAAGCTACAGTGAGGCGGCAGCCATCCCACAGACAGCCCGCACTGGAACCTACAGCCACGCGTGTGCGGTTTCAATCAAGCTACCGGATTTCTGGCAGGACAACCCGCGCTCTTGGTTCCACCTCACCGAGGCCCAGTTCGCCCTCCTGGGAGTAACGGCAGATGATACCAGATTCTACTATGTGGTCGCAGCGCTCGACGCCCGCACAGCTCAGCAGGTAGCGAGCCTGCTCGATCAGCCACCAGCCAGCAGCA
Organism: Pholidichthys leucotaenia; assembly: GCA_020510985.1. NCBI lineage: Eukaryota > Metazoa > Chordata > Actinopteri > Cichliformes > Pholidichthyidae > Pholidichthys > Pholidichthys leucotaenia. Next base: position 158,221,692 of record CM035843.1, on the reverse strand, counting down.
AATACGAGACGCTCAATGCTGCGCTCATCCAGCGCTACACGCTCTCGGACTGTGAGAGAGCGGAGAGGCTCCTGACGCGGACCGAGTTCAGAATCAGAATCAGATTTATTGCCATTGTTCATGTAGTACACAAACTAGGAATTTGTCTCGGTGCAATGCTGCAACATTAAACATGGAGATGGAGATGGAGATGGAGATGGTTCGGCTGTAGACCTGATGGAGAAGATGCTGGCGTTGATGGGCACGGACGACGGGCACTTTCTGTTTGCCCACCTCTTCGTCCGGAACCTTCCGACAGTAGCGAGAGCGGTTCTGGCCAATTCGCCGTGGCTGGCTGCGCGCGACTACCGTGCGCTAGCCCAGGAGGCAGATCGGATCATCATCACCACCAGGGCGATCACAGTCAACGCGGCAGCAGCGGAGCCCAGCGAGACGACCAGAGGAGGCGAGGAGCCACCAACGGTAGCGGCAGCGGGGGCCAAGGAGCGCCAGAGAGACACACTCTGTTTCTACCACCGCCGTTTCGGAGAGAAGGCACGCAGATGTGCGCCACCGTGCCAATTCAAGCGCTCGGGAAAACGCCAAGGCCAGGGGTCGGTAGCAGCCGCGACCCTCGGTGAAGAGAACAAGCTGCTCTACTTGACGGATGCACGCTCAGGAAGGCGTTTCCTCATGGACACTGAAGCCCAGAAGAGCTTCATCCGGCCGACCTACGCTGACCGGCTGGCAGGATCTAGCGGCCCTGGGATGTTGGCAGCAAATGGCTCGGATATTAAGACCTTTGGTGAGAGGACTCTGCTCTTATCTCTACACGGCCGTACATATGAGTGGACTTTTGTCGTAGCAGCACTGAATTATCATATACTGAGGGCTGATTTTCTGTGTGCACATGGTTTACTGGTTGATGTTGCTAATAGGCGCCTGGTTAATGCACTGTCCTTTGATTCTCTCCCCTGTATAGCTCAAGTGACCCAGCCAACAGCACAAGCCAACGTCACAGCTACAGGCGGTAAGTTCCACACACTGCTCAATCAGTTCCCAGCACTCACGGTCCCGACGTTTTCGGCAGCCATCGCTAAACACGGGGTGGAGCACTTTATCACCACCACCGGGCCGCCCGTTTTTGCAAGACCTCGGTGCTTGGACGCAGCTAAACTGGCCATAGCGCATGAGGAGTTCGCCAACCTAGAAAGGTTGGGCATCATCAGGCGCTCCAAAAGCCCATGGGCTTCCCCGCTACACATGGCCCCTAAGGCTGAAGGATCGTGGCGACCGTGCGGGGATTTCCGCAGGTTGAACAACGCCACAGCGCACGACCGCTACCCAATTCCCCACATACAGGATTTTTCCATTCACCTCGCAGGAGCGCGCATTTTTTCCAAAATAGACCTGGTCTGCGGTTACCACCAAGTCCCAGTGCGTGCTGAGGACATACCCAAAACAGCGGTAATAACTCCGTTCGGTTTATTCGAGTTCCTGCGCATGCCATTCGGGTTAAAAGGAGCGGCACAGACGTTCCAGCGCATGATGGATGCAGTGCTGCGCGATCTCCCGTTTGTGTTCGTCTACCTGGACGATATCCTGGTAGCCAGTGCGTCCGAAGATGAACACGAAACCCACCTCACGATGGTTTTCCGGAGGTTGGAGGAACACGGGTTAATAATCAACTGGGCGAAATGCCAGTTCGGCGTGACGGGGATTGATTTTTTGGGGCACCGCGTCTCTCCTGAAGGAGCGATCCCATTGCCCGACAAAGTGCGCGCCGTGGAGGATTTTCCCCGGCCACAGACGGTCAGGGCGCTGCAGGAATTTTTGGGGATGGTGAACTTTTATGACCGTTTCCTTTCCCGCGCGGTGCAGCTCATGCAATCATTGTACGCTGAGCTCAAGAAACAGAAACCCGCGGATAGGGTCGAATGGACCCCGGCGCGAGAGCGGGCGTTCTCGGAAGTTAAAGCAGTCCTGGCAAACACCGCACTGCTGGCGCATCCAGACCCGATGGCCCGCATAGCGCTCACCACTGATGCTTCAGACGTGGCCATAGGGGCGGTCGTGGAGCAGCGCGTCGCCGGGGCTTGGCAGCCGCTCGCCTTTTTCAGCAGAACTTTGAGCGACAGCGAGCGTAAATACAGCGCGTTCAACAGAGAGTTGCTGGCTCTCCACCTGGCCATACGCCACTTCCAGTTCTGGCTGGAAGGGCGCAGCTTCACCGCGTTCGTGGACCACAAGCCGCTAACATTCGCGATGGCCAAGGTTTCAGAACCATGGTCGGGCCGGCAGCAGAGACAGCTGGCCGCGATCTCAGAGTTTACTACCGATATTCAGCATGTGTCTGGTAAACTGAATGTAGTGGCGGACTGCCTCTCGCGAGCCGTGGTGGCCCCGGTCAGCATGGGGATAGATTACACAGCCATGGCCGCGGAGCGGATTAGCGACGCAGACGTGTGCGCGCTCCAGTCTGGACCAACAGGGTTAAGGCTGGAGAGCAGGGTGCTGCAGGATGGCGCCCCCCCCCTAATCTGCGATGTCTCCACGGGTCGCCCGTGTCCGCTGGTCCTGGCCGCGTAGCGCCGCCGCGTGTTTGAGTCGGTTCACACTCTGGCGCACCCAGGAGTGCGCCCATCGGTCAAAATGGTGGGAGAGAAGTTTGTTTGGCCGAGCCTGCGCAAACAAGTGAAGGAGTGGGCTGCAGCCTGCGTGGCGTGCCAACGAGCCAAAGTACACAGACACACGAAGGCTCCCTTGGACCCGTTTCGTATTCCGGCTAAGAGGTTCGACCATGTTCACGTGGACCTCGTCGGCCCCCTCCCGCCATCACAGGGGTGCACGCACCTCCTGACAATAGTGGACCACACCACGCGCTGGCCAGAAGCGGTCCCGCTAGCTGCAACCACGTCCGCGGACGTAGCGCGCGCTTTTTTAACAGCATGGGTGGCGCGTTTTGGAGTCCCGTCGGTCATTACGTCCGACAGGGGCCCGCAATTTGTTTCTGAACTCTGGTCCACGATGGCCCGCAGCCTGGGTGTTACAATTCACCGCACAACCGCATACAACCCACAGGCCAATGGGTTACGCGAGCGTTTTCATAGATCACTGAAAGCGGCACTCAGGGCTTCACTGACGGATGCAAATTGGGTAGACAAGCTGCCATGGGTTTTATTGGGGTTGCGCTCCGTGCCAAAAGAGGATCTGGAAGCTTCCCCGGCAGAGCTCGTTTTTGCGCAGCCACTACGGCTGCCCGTGGAATTTTTGCCAGATAATCCCGCGCCGGGCAGCTGCCCGTCTCAGCTTTTGCAGTGTAGCGCAAACACAGGCACGCTGCCGGGCCATGCCCACCACAGTTTTCCGCGTGTTTTCGTGCCTAAAACTTTGAAGAGTGCGGAGTTCGTTTTCGTCAGACACGACGCCCACCGCCCTCCATTGCGCCCACCCTATGATGGACCGTTCAGAGTGCTGGAAACAGGGGATAAGCATTTTTTGCTAGACTTGGGGGGTAGGAGGGAAAAAATTGGCATAGACAGACTCAAACCCGCTTTCGTTGTGGCGGACGAGCAAGTGCTGTTGGCTAAGGCCCCTCGGCGTGGAAGACCCCCACGGAGAGCTCCCCAGGGAGACGATTCTCCAGAGCAGCCACACGGACAGACCGAAGTGCGCCTCCCCCAGCAACAGCCCACCCGCAGTCAGACACACTTCCAGCAGCCCCCCACCGGCACAGCAGCGCCGCGGAGGCGGTAAACCCCAGTTACAGCAGATACGGGAGGAGACAGAAGCCTAAGCAGCATGTGGACTGATGTTCAATTGTTCTATCACAGCATGTGGACTGTTATTCTATTGTCCTATCTAAGATGCTGGGGGCGGGGGGGTGTAGCACCTTGTGTGAGCCAGATTATCTAGCATCTCAGACAGGAGACAGTGATAAGCTTGGGAGAACAAAGAGCAGGAGATTCCTGGTGAGATAGCAGGATGGAGTCAGGGATGAAGGTTGTTGAATGCAGTGTGATGCAAATGTCATGTTGTGTGTGATGGAAATGCCATGAAACTTAAGGGGAGAGTTTCTGCTTGAGAGTTCATTCTATTCTGTGCTTGACAGATGTGAGTGTGTAATAAATCGTCTGAAATGAATCTGCCTGTGTTTTCACACACTCCACAATGTCTGCTTTCTGTGTGACATATTCAAACACCTGAATTACTTAAATGTGGGACTACAAGGCAGAGACAAAACTGTCATTAATCTTGTGGAACAGATGGGTGCATTCCAAGTCAAACTGGGCCTTTTTGAGACTGACTTGAGCACCAGCAGAATGCTGCATTTTCCTGCACTCCGCAAAAGCATCCCATCGCCAGCACATATAACAAACGTGATGACAGATTTAATTGCGAGGTTGAAAGATAACTTTGCCAGTCGTCTAGATGGACTTAGTCTGCCCACAGAAGTAATGTGCTTTGCCAGAGACCCCTTCACTGTCGCAACAGCAGGGGGCTTATCCACCAGAGCCAAGGAGGTGGTCCCTTCCATAGACGAGGGGAAATTCATACTGGAACTTGTGGACTTGCAGTCATTCGCGAGTATGGCGTAGGAGCTGCGTACAAACGGAGCTGTGAAGTTTTGGAGTGACGTCCACAAGCACCAGTTCCCAAACATCCAAAAAGTAGCCATCTGTGTCCTCAGTGTGTTTGGTTCAACATACACATGTGAATCAAGTTTTTCACACATGAACTCAATAAAAGCAGCAGCCGCTGTTCCCTCACTAACAGTACTCTTCACATCTCATGGACCAAAAATCACTGTTCTTGTTCAGAGCAAAAAATACCACTTTTCCCACTGAGCAAGTCAGCAGGGTAATGTGTGTGTGTGTGTGTGTGTGTGTGTGTGTGTGTGTGTGTGTGTGTGTGTGTGTGTGTGTGTGTGTGGTTTTAAAAAGAGGCTCCTTATGTCTTCGACTTCTTTTTTTAATGCATATATGCACTTTGAGATATGCTAGATATGACCAAAATTGTCATTTACAGAGTTTTTTTTCATTCTATTTATTTAATTGTTGTTCAAAAGGAAAGATATTTCTTCTATTTCAAGTTCTAATCAACTGTTATTGTTATTGTGTTTTTTATGCACTTTGTCATGTGCCAAGTACACATTTATATAAAACCATGACAATAAATAAAAAGTGCATTTTTTTTGTCATATTGATTTGTGTTGGTTTGAAATTTGTCATATTCAACAGCTCACTGAACATGTGGGGCAGTTACATGTCTTGATTTCAAATTGTGGCCCAACTGATTTTGTAATTGAATAGCCCTGCTCTATAAATAATAAATAATATCAAGGTGTTAAATACATTGATTACACTTCATTTTACCCTTAAATGTGTATTACTGATTAATAAGATGAGATAAACAAACCTTTATTAGTCCCACAACGGGGAAATTAAAGTTTTAATTCACCAATGTACAGATGTTTTCAGGGAATTTCTGTCAATATGTCCCACAGAACCATCAGAAACCCCTCTGACTGGGTTGTCTACTTTGACATCTTTTTCACCTCATTGAGATTGATAACTTATCTAAAGGAGTCTATGGGCCTCAGAAGTTTGGATACCATTTGAAAGAACCACTTGATGTGTTGTAGCTTGGAAGATGATCAAGATCTCTTATGAAGAGGAAGAGGCAGCTTTGATTTTCATGTAGACAGATGTGGTCAGATGGGCAGACAACAAAATAGTCACCTTGGTGAGGTCCTGTGCTTCTGTCAACCCTGTTGGCCAAGTGAGACGCTACTCCAAAGATGAAAGGAAGATGATACATGTACCATCCCCAAAGACTGTGTCTGACTATAACACTCACATGGGAGGAGTGGATTTGGCTGATATGATGATTTCCCTGTATCGCACTCCAGCAAAGTCCTAACACTGGTACCAAGTCATATTTTGGCAGATGGTTGACATTGCGGTCAATAACACCTGGCTCATCCATTGTTGTGATGTAGCCCCAGTGGGTCACAAACATCAGTCTCTGAAGAATTTTAGGTTGCATGTTGCCAGAGGACTCATCTACCCTGAAAAGCGGAAAAGAGGTCGCCCCTCCAAAGGAAATGAAGACAACACACCACCAAGAGTGATGAAACAGCCCAAATTTCTCAGGCCTGTGGATGATATGAGATGATGGGATTGACCACTTTCCTATCCTGTCAGTGAAAGGCCAATGCAGGATGTGCCCAGCTGGACAGACCTTAATGATGTGTCACCAGTGCAGATATTTTGCATTGTCACTGGTCAAAACCCTTGGGATTGCTTCCACATATTCCACTGCCAATAGGATACTGATAGTGTAGGAGTTCAACAGGGAGATGTCTGCATAAGAACAGGACATTTTAGGATGTTTTGTGTAATGTTAGTAGCTCACTGTATATTATAAAGCTAGATTTGTTTCCAGTGTTCAAAACGTGAATAACTTGTTTTCCCCCCACTTTTTAACCCCTTGCACTCTGGTCAATTTCCCTAAAAACGCCAAAAAATAACGTACCCAAAGTAAATCAAAAGCTGTTCTTCAGCCCTTTGCAGAGTCTTCATGGGGTTGGTCTCATTTAGAAGAAAACACTTTGAATTTTTTGGCAAAACAGTCATAATCTCTCAAAGTGCTCCTGCCACTGAGTAACAGTCATCTAAACATACTGAACTTGAAGAAAATAAAGTTTGCCTGGGTGTTTTTTTTAGATACAAATGCTTGCAAATAACACACAGCTGTCAGATACTGGCTGGAAAATGCAACAGAAATGTAGAACCAAGTGTTATCAAGCTGAGGTCAAAATTTTGTAACAATACCACAAAAAATGAATATATTACACAGCTTTTTTTCTCAGGTTGTTCCCAGGCGTTTTTGAACTGTGCCAAATTGTGCCAAATGGCACAGTTTGGAAAAAACGTCTATAACTTTTGAATGATTCAACATAGAAGCTTGATCTTGGGCTCTAATGAAAGGTGACACGCAGGGCTGTGTGTGTGTGTGTGTGTGTGTGTGTGTGTGTGTGTGTGTGGTGGGGGTTGTTTATTCATTCATGAATGAATGAATGAACAAACAAGCCCCCCACACACAAAGAAGCATGCCACGTAAAAAATGTGTGGCCTTTTTTTACAAGAAAAAATAACATACAGTGCAATAAAAATTATACTAAAATATCTGCAATGTAGAGGATAACAACTTCCCCCTCCCCGCTACAGAGGAGCTCGGCACACAAAAAACGGTCCGTCATGTGGCGATGACGCACCGTTGTAATTACCAATGGGTCAAAAGTCATTTTTATTACTATTTTCAGTGATAAAGAATAATTTAGCTTATAACACTTACCTGTCCACAACAGCAGTGTCGTTGGCGAACATCTGTTCCTCATTGTCAGACGAACATGAAGCTGGTCCGCTTGTTACGACTCGTGGTTCTGGTCACGCGACCTGGTCAAACCATGATTCCATGATTGCGGTTTTGGTGAACGATTTTTCAAAACAAATAAGAACAGTAGCAATAAAGAAAGACTGGCGAACGCTACCATTACACACAGCGGCTTACACAAAACAGATTTTACGCACGGGACGCACGCTTTCAATCGTCAGACTTCTCTGCTTCAATTGGCTCATTGTATTCGCAGTCGTTGGTAGGCGGGTCCTTCTTGCTAGGTTTTCAGTCATTGGTTCTTCAAGGTTTCAGAAACCCAATTCAAGGCTCTTATTAGTCGAATGAGAGGTCAATCAAATCTAAACCAGTCAAAACACTCCTTTGGCTTTCTGTTCGCGGCTGTGTCTGTACTGGAAGAACGGAAATGCAGCGTTTTTTTTTTTTTTTTTCAGTGCGCACTGAGACGCACTAGGATGCAGAGACGTGACCGCCCGCGTTATCCCGGAGTGCAAGAGGTTAAAAACTTTGTAATACATGAAAGAGAATAGCTAATGAATTGCCTAATATATGATTTTAAAATTTACACATGAACTATTTTAAAAATTGGAAAATGTGAAATTTATACCCTAATTGGGCAATATATCCTGGGAGATACAAACTGTAAAATAGAAAATAAAGGACACACTTTGAAAAAAAAAGTGGAATTGTTTTATTTTAGCCTTGAAACATGAGAAAATGGCAATTAATTATTCTTCCAAGATTTTAGTATGTACTTACCCATTTAAGGGTTAAATCATGCCATCATAAATGGTTTTACAGGGACAATGCACATTAATAAACATTTCTGTAAATGTGCCAGTTTAGCCAACTGGTTAATTTTCAACTGCAGTCAGTACTTTGCTACATAAAACCTTACATGTAGAATGTCACATATTGTGGTCTATTGAACTTGAGAATTAAAAACTATAGTTTGCAGAAACATTTTACATGTTTTTTCCTTTAACTTGAGGAGATATACAGTGGTGTGAAAAAAGTGTTTCCCCCCTTCCTGATTTCTCATTTTTTTGTATGTCAAACGTAAATGTTTCAGATCATCAAACAAATTTAAATATTAGACAAAGAAAATACAAGTAAACACAAAATGCAGTTTTTAAATGAAGGTGTTTATTAATAAGGGTAAAAAAAATCCAAACCTACGTGGCCCTGTGTGAAAAAGTGATCCCCCCACCCTCCATTAAAACATAAATTAACTGTGGTTTATCACATCTTTGGAAAGCTGAATTCAGTTTCTCCAGTCACACCCAGGCCTGACTACTGCCACACCTGTTCTCAATCAAGAAATCACTTATATAGGACCTGCCTGACAAAGTGAAGTAGACTAAAAGATCCTCCAAAGCTAGACATCATCCAAAGAATTCAGGAGCAAATGAGAAACAAAATTGAGAGCTATCAGTCTGGAAAAGGTTATAAAGCCATTTCTGAAGCTTTGGGACACCAGTGAACCACAGTGAGAGCCATTATCCACAAATGGTGAAAACATGGAACAGTGGTGAACCTTCCCAGGAGTGGCTGGCTGATCAAAATTACCCCAAGAGCACAGCGACAACTAATCCAAGAGGTCACAAAAGACCCCACAACAACATCCAAAGAACTGCAGGCCTCACTTGTCTCAGTTAAGGTCAGTGTTCATGACTCCACCATAAGAAAGAGACTGGGCAAAAATGGCCTGCATGGCAGAGCTCCAAGATGAAGACCACTGCTGAGCAAAAATAACAAAAAGGCTCTCAGTTTTTCCAGAAAACATTTTGATGATCCCCAAGACTTTTGGGAAAATACTGTGTGAACTGAGGAGACAAAAGCTGAACTTTTTGGAAGGTGTGTGTCCCATTACATCCGGTGTCAAAGTAACACAGCATTTCAGAAAAGGCACATCATACCAAGAAAAATCCCAGGCACAAAGTCACCATACTAAAAGGCCAGACCACCGAATGTGTACAATCGTACAAATATCTTGGGACGATTATTGATAGTAATTTAAACTTTGAAGTGAACTGTGAAAGGGTGTGCAAAACGGGTCAGCAACATTTACATTGCTTGAGAAAACTTGCACGCTTCCAAGTTGACCGAACCATAATGACAATGTTTTATCGGGCTTTTATTGAATCTGTTTTATCCTTTTCTTTAGTGTCATGGTTTGGTCAGATAAAACTGAAACAGAGGAAATCCTTGAATCAGGTAGTTAGATGGTCCAGTCGTTTGCTTGGTGAGTCACAGCTGAGCCTGACATCCCTGTACACCAGACAAGTACAGAGGATGGCTACCTCCATTTTAAATGATTACTCCCACCCTTTGCACTGCCACTTTCAGCTTCTTCCCTCAAGACAGAGGTTTGCTGTCCCAAAAAGTAGAACCCAGCGCTACAAAAACAGCTTTGTCCCTGCTGCTGTCAAAGAGTTGAACAAGCTGTAAAAATATATTGTACATAATTTAGGTACCTATTTATTAACTTCATTTTATATTTACTTATTTTTGTAGGATGTCACTTGGGTTCTAAATATTTTACTGGGTTTTACACCTTTGAGTTTTTTAACCTCTTTGACTAGTTTTTAACCTTTAATATGACCCTTCTCTCTTACCTCTGGTTTCTCTCTCATCTCTTTGTCTTTTTATACCCTGATTGATGGAGCCTTGTGTATTTTTATCATGTTTATAGTCAGCTTCATGTGTGCCTGTGTTTGTGTCTATGTTGAATGTAAATATGGCTTGTAAATATGGATGTCACCAGACTGCAAAACAAATCTACCTGCGGGTACAAATAAAGTAACCTGAACCTGAACCTGATACCAACAATAAAATATGGTGGTGGTAGTGTGATGGTCTGGTGCTGTTTTGCTGCTTCAGGACCTTGAAGACTTGCTGTGGTACATGGAACCATGAATTCTGCTGTCTATCAAAAAATCCTTAAGGACAATGTCCGGCCATCTGTTTGTGACCTAAAGCTGAAGTGCACTTGGGTTCCGCAGCAGGGCAATAATCCAAAACACACCAGCAAGTCCACCTCTGAATGGCTTAAGAAAAACAAAATGAAGACTTTGGAGTGGTCTAGTCAAAGTCCTGACCTGAATCCGACTGAGATGCTGTGGCATGACCGCAAAAAGGTGGTTCATGCTCGCAGTGATCAGCATTTTTTTCTTGTGTGTTGGGTGAAATGCATTGTTCCATTACCAAAACGGCTTTCAGCGAATGTGTAGAGTGATTTGTGTTTGTAATGTGTTTTTGTTGTGGGTTGGGGACAAGCTCCTGCCCCAAGTGGAGGAGTTTAAGTTTCTTGGGGTGTCATTAACGAGTGAGGAAAGAATTGTGAAAGAGATTGACAGATGGATCAGACCAGCATCTTCAATGATGTGGACATTGTACCGGTTTGTTGTAATGAAGAGGGAGCTGAGCTCTGAAGCAAAGCTGTCGATTTACCAGTCAATCTATGTTCCTACCCTTACCTATGGTCATGAGCTTTGGGTAATGACCGAAAGAATGAGATTGTAGATACAAGCAGCTGAAATGAGCTTTCTCCATAGGATTGCTGGACTCACCCTTAGAGATAGGGTGAGGATCTCAGTCATCTGGGAAAGGATCAGAGTAGAACCACTGCTCCTCCACATTGAAAGGAGCCAGTTGAGGTGGTTTAAGCATCTGATCAGGATGCCTCCTGGACGACTCCCACTTGAGGTGTTTTGGATATGTCCCACTGGGAGGAGACTCCAGGGCAGAACCAGGACACACTGGAGAGACTATGTCTCCCAGCTGGTCTGGGAACGTCTTGGTATCCTCTCTGAAGAGCTGGAGCAGGTGGCTGGGGGGAGAGAAGCCTGGGCTTCTCTGTTTGAGCTGCTGTCTAGGTGACCTGGACCTCTGTAAAAGCAGTAGAAAATAGATGGATGGATGGATGGATGTGCTTTTGTTTATGAAATAGCGACGGACAAAAGCAGATTGTGATGGAGTTGGAGCTAAATAATGTTCAGAAAAAGCAACATTTAATACGATCGTTGCACAGAGAAAACAAGAAGTTGGAGAAAATGATGCGTGCGACCACCGTCGTTGCCATTTTGACAATCTGTGTAATGACTGGGGTTATGACGAGCCCCAAAATATTCTGTATGTGCTTATTAGCTCAATATTGTTTTGAATGTGGACCGTTGCTTAACCAACTCATTTTGGAAGTGGTGCAGTGGTGAACAATCACAAAGAGCAGCGTCAAGAACCAAGAAATGTGAAGGAGGAGACAAAGCGGACCAATCACAGCTCTTATGGCCTGCATCGCCAACGTGCATCTCTCCTCTAGAGAGGTGCACGTTGGGCGACGTAATAAGAAGGCATGTTGCTGCTGTGTTGAATCTGCGCCGATGCCGTCACAGCTGCATCACATCAACACAGGTGCATAATCTGTGCTTTACCCATAACTTATTCAACGTACACCAGCGTATTTGCACAGTTTTTCACACGTCGACATACGCTGGCTAAATCGTCATGGTGTGACAGGGGTTTTACAGCTGATGAAAACCCAAAATTCAATTTAAAAAAAAAATTGAAAATTACATCAGACTGCCATGTCCTGTTGAGTGCACGCCCCCTCCTTTCCGTTCTCTCCTCTTGCAATCAACTCACCTGGGAGTTGAGATGCACCTGCTGCCTCTAATGAGGCAGCACTGATAAGGATCTGCTCTTCAGTGCCTCAGTGCTGGCTCGTTTGGGTAACTGCCTCAACAAGAAGCAAGTATAGCTTTATTTGTGTAGGTGTAGTGTCCACACTCACCTTTTCCTCTCCTCCTTTATTCTCAGGTTGCTGCCACCTGTGCGAGTGTGTCTCCGGGGATTGTGTGCGCTCATCTGCCCCATCATCCTCACCACAGCTTTAATCCCCCTCTACCCCGTCAGGCACCATTGACCCGGTTCCTCATCATCCCACAGCCAGCTTCATCCTGATGGTTCATCTTTCCCCACTGGGGTTCCCTGTCGGATTGCCTGTTCGGCCCAAGTAGGTGGTAATTGTTTTTATTTTGGGTCAAACTTAGGTGGTAATTTGTTTAACATCATAGAGTTTAGAATTAAGTTTAAAATCTTTGTTCTTACTTAAAAAAAAAGCTCTAAACAATCAGGCTCCTTTTTATTTAAAAGACCTGATACTACCATATTATCCTAACAGAGCACAATGCTCCCAAAATGCTGGATTACTTGTAATACCTAGAATCTCCAAAAGTACAATGGGAGGCAGAGCCTTCAGTTATCAAGCTCCTCTCCTGTGTAACCAGCTGCCAATCTGGATTCGGGAGTCAGACTCGATCTCTGTTTTTAAGAATAGGGTTAAAACCTTCCTTTTTGATATAGCCTACAATTAGGGAGGGATCATGTGTCTCTGAACCCTCCCTTAGTTATGCTGCTAATAGGTTTAGACAGCCAGGGGACCTCCAATAATGCACTGGGCTTCACTCCTTTCTTCACTCTCAATGAATTATTGTTTTTTTTTTGCTTGGCATCAAACTGGGGATTCTAAATTGTCCTTAGGTATGACTGCGAGAGTGAATGGTTGTCTGTCTCTCTGTGATGGCCCTGCGATGGACTGGCGATCTGTCCAGGGTGTACCCTGCCTCTTGCCCAAGGATGCTGGGATAGGTTCCAGCACCCCCACGACCCAAAAAGGATTAAGCGGAAGAAGATGAATGAATGAATGAATGGATGGTCATTAACATCTGTTTGTTCTCTCCCATAGACTGAGTCTCCACCATACGTTGGACCTTGTTCTGACAAATGGCATAGATATAGAAAATCTTGTAGTGTCTCCTCATAACCCTGTACTGTCAGACCATTGTCTGTTAACCTTTGATTTTACAATTTCTGACTATTTGGCTCCTAAAGAAAAATATTATTACAGTAGATGCCTCTCAGATGATGCTGTTACCAAATTTATGCAGATTGTTTCCTCTATGCCATGTGTCAACACAACGGAAATAAGCTATAGACAGCTTGCTCCTTCTGTAATTGATAACATGGTGGATAGTATTACAGCTTCTCTGCATCAGACTCTAGACTTAGTGGCCCCCTTAAAAAAGAAAAAGTCTAATCAGAGATTTCTAACTCCTTGGTTCAACACAGAAACTCGTAGCTTAAAACAGAAGACTCGTCAATTAGAAAGAAAATGGCGCTCCACTAATTTAGATGAAATCTATTTAGCTTGGAGAAATCATCTTTTAATTTATAAAAAATTTCTTAGAAAAGCTAGAACAAGTTATTATTCTGCATTAATAGAAGAGAACAACAATAATCCCAGGTTTCTTTTCAGCACTGTAGCCAGGTTGACAAAGAGTCAGGACTCTGTCAATCCTAGCATTCCCTTAGAGCTTACTAGTTAGGACTTTATGAACTTTTTCAATAATAAAATTTCATCCATCAGAAATAAAATCAATCAGATTCTTCCCACAGTTAACTTAAATACTGTAACTACTACAACTCCTTTAATTGATGTCTGTCTTGATGAGTTTACTCCAATCGACCTTTGTGAGTTAGACAAAATAGTTTCCTCATCCAAACCTTCAACTTGTCTTTTAGACCCTATTCCTACCAGGTTAATTATAGAAGTCTTCCCACTTATTGGTAGCTTTATTCTTCATATAATCAATTCTTCATTAACTTTAGGCCATGTACCGCAGGCTTTTAAAACGGCTGTAATTAAACCCTTACTCAAAAAGCCAACGCTAGATCCAGGCGCTTTAGCTAACTATAGACCAATCTCTAATCTCCCTTTCATTTCAAAAATCTTAGAAAGAGTTGTTGCTACACAATTATTTGACCACCTGCAGGGAAATGGTTTACTTGAAGAGTTTCAATCTGGGTTTAGAATCCATCACAGTACTGAAACAGCCTTAGCGAAGGTCACTAACAACCTCCTCATCGCATCTGATAATGGACTGGTTTCTGTACTTGTCCTTTTAGACCTTAGTGCAGCTTTTGATACTATCGATCATAATACTCTACTTGATAGATTAGAACACTATGTTGGACTTAATGGAACTTCGTTGCAGTGGTTTAGATCTTATTTATCTGATAGGTTTCAGTTTGTTCATGTCAATAATGAGTTTTCTTTCAACTCAAAGCTTAGTCATGGAGTTCCACAGGGATCTGTGCTAGGACCTACTGTTTTTAGTTTATATATGCTTCTGTTAGGCAACATTATTAGAAAGCACTTTATACATTTTCATTGTTATGCAGATGATACACAATTATACCTGTCAATGAAGCCAGATGATAGTAATCAATTAGCCAAGTCAGAAGCCTGTCTTAAGGAAATCAAAGCATGGATGACTTGTAATTTCTTGCTATTAAATTCAGAAATCATTCTTGTTGGTCCAAAAAACCTTAGAAATACCTTTCCAAATCAAACTTTTAGTTTGGATGTGGTTACTCTTTCTCTTAATAGCTCTGTGAGGAACCTTGGAATTATTTTTGATCAAGATCTGTCCTTCAATTCACATATTAAATTCGTTTCTAAGACTGCCTTCTATCATTTGCGTAATATTGCCAAGATTAGGAGCATCTTGTCTCAAAGTGATGCTGAGAAACTGATCCACACTTTTGTTAGCTCGAGATTAGATTATTGTAATTCTTTATTATCAGGCTGTCCTAAAACATCTTTAAAAAGTCTTCAGCTGACCAAAATGCTGCAGCAAGAGTTTTAACAGGTACTAGAAAGAGAGATCATATCTCTCCGGCTTTGGCCTCCCTTCATTGGCTTCCCATAGAGTTTAGAATTAAGTTTAAAATCCTTCTTCTTACTTACAAAGCTCTAAACAATCAGGCCCCTTTTTATTTAAAAGATCTGATACTACCATATTATCCTAACAGAGCACTACACTCCCAAAATGCAGGATTACTTGTAATACCTAGAATCTCCAAAAGTACAATGGGAGGCAGAGCCTTCAGTTATCAAGCTCCTCTCCTGTGGAACCAGCTGCCAATCTGGATTCGGGAGTCAGACTCGATCTCTGTTTTTAAGAATAGGGCTAAAACTTACCTTTTTGATATAGCCTACAATTAGGGAGGGATCATATGTTTCTGAACCCTCCCTTAGTTATGCTGCTAATAGGTTTAGTCAGCCGGGGGACCTTCAATAATGCACTGGGCCTCACTCCTTTCTTCACTGTCAATGAAATATTTTTTTTTTTCTTGTCATTAACATCTGTTTGTTCTCTCTCATAGATTGAGTCCCCATCGTGCTGTTTACTCTCTACATGTCTGTTCTTTTCATCTTCTCTGTCCCCTCACCCCCCCAGCCAGTCACAGCAGATGACTGCCCCTCCCTGAGCCTGGTTCTGCTGGAGGTTTCTTCCTGTTAAAAGGGAGTTTTTCCTCTCCACTGTCACCAAGTGCTTGCTCACAGGGGATCGCCTGATTGCTGGGGTCTTTCTGCAACTGTGGGGGTCCCCCCTACATTTGAAAGTGCTATGAGATGACTGTTGTTGTGAAATGGCGCTATGTAAATAAAGCTGAACTGAATTGAATTGAATTGAATTTTAACACTGCACTTTCACTCGTTCTTTGTGGTAGCCACAATTGTGTTTAGACTGAACTTGTCCTCCACGGTCAGTCTCCCCCTCCTTCTCTTTCCAGAGATTCCTTAGCTCTGGAGAGTCATCTGCGTAAGTTTTTTTCATGTTACATCACTTGGTATTCTGCACAGTTATTTTTGGACTGTCTCTGTTCATTCCTTTAATAAAATGCCTGAACTGCAGTTAAACACCTGGGTTTGTTTTCGGGGTTCTGGGCGTTCATGACACAGAGAGACAGATCCAAGCGCTGAATCATGTTTGTGACATTTATTAACAGAAATAACATAAGATCAAGAAAAGTAAAAACAAAGACAACTTACAAAGTGATGCACTCCTGAGCCGTCTGGCTCAGGAGGAGAAGAGAATCACATTTGTCATGCCCGCGGTTGCTCCGGGCTGGAGCTTTGCAGCACCCTCAGTGGTTCCGGACTGGAGCACTGCAGCACCCGTGGTGGCTCCGGGCCAGAACTCTGCAGTTCCCTGGCGGCTCCGGGCTGAGGCTCTGCAGCACCCACGGTGGCTCCAGGCTGGAGCATTGCTGCATCCACTGTCAACCCAGGCTGGGCCAACACTGCATCCTTGGTGGGCCCTGAGTGGACCAATACTGCACCCACGGTGAGCCCCCGACGGGGGTGCAAAGCCCATGCTGGACCCAAACTGGAGCACAGCACCCACATTGGTTTCAGGCTGGGGCGGAGCACCCACGAAGACCCTGATAGAGGAGACAGGACCCAGACAACAGCCTCGGGATGAGGTGGAGCTGCACCCACCGTGGACCCAGCCTGAGCCGAAGCTGCATCTACGGCAGCCTCCATCGTGGGGGAAGCTGGACCCACAGCAACCTCGGGTGGTGAGCCTAGACCCACGGAGACTTCTGGCTGTGCTGGATCATTCTCGGTGACCCTGGAAGAAGACTCAGAAACACATAGAACAGGGGGGTCAGGGTCACCAACAATGGCAGAGCCCGGTGAGGCGAGCTCAGGTGTAGCAGGTGGCTGCACTGGCTCGCCTCACCAAGAGCCAGGCAAGATTCCTCTAGCATAGAAAGGAGGAAGACAAAAGACAGCACTTGCCTGAGCTCGAGCTCTACCGCCGTCCAGGACTCCGTCGATCCAGGTGATGATGGTAACTCGGGCTCGGTCTTCTGGAGGTCCAGCCCAGGTTTGAACTCTGCTGCAGCGGCCTCAGCAGCAGGCATGATGGTGGTAGCAGTTCTTGTCTCCCCAGGCAACGTGACCCACGCTGGAGGTTCCCCGGAATGGCAACTGGCCCACATATAAAACTGCTCTCAGAAGAGGCAAGGTGAAGACCAGAGACATAGATGTGTGGACAGAGGATTCAGTGCACTGCCTCCAGGAATGCTTTAACTGTGCGGACTGGGAGGTTTTCACACTGTCCTGCGGGGATGATTTGGACTCTTTGGTAGATGTCACATGCTCATACATGGCTTTCTGTAAAAATATGATCGCTCCACGTAAACGTGTCAAAATATATCCCAACAACATGCCATGGTTTACAAAATCCGTTAAATCCTGCTTACAGAGGAAAGCACTTACCTTTAAACAGGGGTCTGTTTCTGAGCTACAGGTTGCCACAAAAGAGCTGAAGTCCAAAATTTTAAGAGTAAAACAGAATTATAAATCAGATTTGGAAAGCAAGAAAGAAACTTGGTTCAGCCTGGGCCAGTATGAAAACTATTGCATGCCTTCAGAGCACAGAGCGCAGTAATCATGTGTTTTTAGATGGTTTTAATTCAGACACAGAGCTGGCTAATGCTCTTAATTGTTTTTATGGTCATTTTGATTCCTCTGATTTTAGCACAGAAACCCAAGATTTGAAACAGAAACTCAAAGACAATCAGCACTTTAATATTGAGGTGCAGGATATTAAAAGGGAGTTCTGTGCTGTAAAAGTGAACAAAAGTCAGGGCCCTGATAATATATGTGGGCGATTGGTAAAGGCCTGTGCACATGAACTGAGTCCTGTATTTCATTACATTTTCAATAAGTCCTTACAGACACAACATGTGCCTAAGCTCTGGAAAGATGCCGTGGTTGTGCCCGTTCCAAAATCCAGCTGTCCTAAAACGGTAAATGACTTTAGACCAGTTGCTTTGACTTCAATTTTAATGAAAATTTTTGAAAAACTGGTCAGATTTGAGGTCCTAAAGCAGACTGAACATGCATTGGATCCTTTGCAGTTTGCATATAGGCCTCACAAAGGAGTGGAGGACGCCACTGTCACTCTGTTTAACATGCTTTTTAAACATCTGGATTTTAATGGGACACACGCCAGGCTTTTATTTGTGGACTTTTCCTCCACCTTTAATACAATCCAACCTCATATTTTAGTTGAAAGGCTCCTGCAACAATTTGATTTGAGCAATAATCTGGTGGGATGGATTCTGGATTTCTTAACCAACAGGACGCAGAGAGTAAGGGTCAATGGTACATTGTCTGACCAAAAGTGCTCTTCTACTGGCTCTCCGCAGGGGTGTGTGTTGTCACCACAACTCTTCATCCTGTACACAAACATGTGTCGGAGCAGACATGACAACAGACACATTATAAAGTATGCTGATGATTCAGTTATTGTCAGTCTCCTCCAGGATGGTGAGAGTGGCCACGGCCCAGTAGTTGATGATTTTGTTCACTGGTGTGAGGATTCCTACCTGCAGCTGAACACGACAAAAACTAAAGATATGATTATTGACTTTAGGAGGAAAAATCCCAGGCACAAAGTCACCGTACTAAAAGGCCAGACCACTGAATGTGTACAATCCTACAAATATCTTGGGATGATTATTGATAGTAATTTGAACTTTGAAGAGAACTGTGAAAGAGTGTGCAAAAAGGGTCAGCAACATTTGCATTGTTTGAGGAAACTTGCACGCTTCCAAACTGACCAAACCATAATGATAATGTTTTATCAGGCTTTTATTGAATCTGTTTTATCCTTTTCTTTAGTGTCATGGTTTGGTCAGATAAAACTGAAACAGAGGAAATCCTTGGATCAGGTAGTTAGATGGTCCAGTCGTTTGCTTGGTGAGTCACAGCTGAGCCTGACATCCTTGTACACCAGACAGGTACAGAGGATGGCTACCTCCATTTTAAATGATGACTCCCACCCTTTGCACTGCCACTTTCAGCTTCTTCCCTCAAGACGGAGGTTTGCTGTCCCAAAAAGTAAAACCCAGCGCTACAAAAACAGCTTTGTTCCTGCTGCTGTCAAAGAGTTGAACAAGTTGTAACAATATATTGCACATAATTTAGGTACCTATTTATTAACTCCATTTTATATTTACTTATTTTTGTAGGATTTTTATTTGGGTTCTAAATCTTTTATTGGGTTTTAGACCTTTGAGTTTTTAACCTCTTTGACTAGTCTTTAACTTTTTAATATGACCCTTCTCTCTTATCTCTGGTTTTTCTCTCATCTCTTTGTCTTTATATCCTGATTGATGGAGCCTTGAATATTTTTATTATGTTTATAGTCAGCTTCATGTGTGCCTGTGTTTGTGTTTATGTTGAATGTAATTGTGGTTTGTAAATATGGATGTCACCAGATTGCAAAACAAATCTACCTACGGGTACAAATAAAGTAACCTGAACTGGGGTACCGCTCACCGCTGGCACTTTAGTTGGGTCCTCCAGGGTCACGGGCCCCTCCATTGTCTGGTGGTTGAGTCTCAGGGCCAACAAACACTCAGGGGCAAGAGGAGGGGACACAGATTCATTAAGTTTGGTAGAGGGAGAGAGCTCAGGGGACTGCTCTTCCTGAGTCTCTCTACTGGGAACCAGGCAATGCATATCATCATTTAGTGAAATAAAATGAAAAGGCACTCGCCTGATTTCCCGGGACTTGGTGTTGTCTCCTACCATGGCGTCACCCCTCTCTGTGGCCACAATGGACTTGGGCCCCTCAGTGGATCGTGGAGGAGCCGCTCCTGTAGCCGTGGAGGTGAACGGAACCAGGAAGGATGCAACCGGACCCTCAGCAGCGAGAGGAAACACCAAGGAGATGGGGTTTGCAGCAGGAGAGGCGGAGAAGGAAGCTGAGGTGACAGCTGACGACGGAGAACAAGAAGGGTAAACTGCTGCTGGATTAGTCTGGCTTGATGTTTGGGAAGTGGCTGACTGAGTGGTGGAGGTGTTTTTCCGGTGGTCCGGAGCTGGGTGACGGCGCCATCGTGGAGTTGGAGCTGGTGGTGACGCAAGTGGAGCAAGATGGGAAGAGGACGTTGACTGTGGAGGGCGCCTCCACCTCGACTCAGCTGGAAACATTCCAATCCTTAAATCAGGAAATGACCGCTGGAGCATGCAGACCATGGACAGCAGCTCTACGTACTGTGGATAGTTCCATAGGCCGGGGTGTGCCTCCAGGATTCCCACCGCTCCATACAAACAGTCCCATGTCTTCTTGGGTCCACGAGCAGCGAGAGCCTCATCCACAAAGTCTTGGATGAAGTCCGCCGCCCATTCCTCCTCCACCATTGGAGACCCTGCTGCCAACCGTCCTTTGCTTGAGCGGGGTCGGCGCGCTGGGGACATGATTAGCTCCACAAGACAGGTGCGTAAAAAAGGAAAAAAATGTACAAACACGACAGCTGGATCTTTTAACTGGCTATGTTCTGGCATGTCCCCCCCTACTGGGCAGAGAGACAGATCCAAGCGCTGAATCGTGTTTGTGACATTTATTAACAGAAATAACATAAAGTCAAGAAAAGTGCAAAAACACAAAATGCAAAAACAAGGATAACTTAAAAGTGATGCGCTCCTGAGCTGTCTGGCTCAGAAGGAGAAGAGAATCACAGTTGTCAAGGGCAAATCCAGAAAATAACCAATATAGCCACTAAGACTAACTGGACAGACAGAGCTTAAATAGTGAGGAATGGAATGCCACAATGAGCCACAGGTGCGGGGAACAGAAGTGGACTGGTGACCTAATTACAGATTATTCACAGCTGAGGTGACTAGGGGAGCAGGAAGAGAGCAAATAACCAGATGGATATGTCTGGGAGAGGAGGAATAATGGCCCTGTCACAAGAAAAAAAAAAACAGTCTTAAACCACACAAACAGACAATAATCATAACAACACTGAAGTGTAAATAATAAATAGAATGATAAATCACAAGAAACCAAAATGCAGAAAGACACCACAAGGCTTGGAAAACATACAAAAAATATTCATAAATAAATCAAGAGACTGAACCCGTTACCACCCGTGCTCAGTCCTGTGACAGTAGGCCTTACTCTGATGACCTGAGGTCTCTGGGTGGTTTGTAATGGACCAGCAGATCTGAAATGTATTTTGGCCCTAAACCATTCAGAGCTTTGACACTTTTGAAATTTTTAAGATCAATTTTTAAAAAAAGTGGATTTTTAATAGAGCCTGGTGATGGACTGGCGATCTGTCCAGGGTGTACCCTGCCTCTGGCCCAAAGATGCTGGGATCAGCTCCAGCCCCCCCCCCCCCCCCCCCCCCCCGGGACCTGAACCTGAAAAGGATTAAGTGGTAGAAGATGGATGGATGGACATATGGATAAATGGATTTTTAATAGAAATGTTCGCTTCCTTAAAAGTATGCTCATGTTAGGATGGGGGATGGGGAAATTCCAGGATTGCAACAGCACAGGGATAGCAACACTCAGAGCAACAATCAGAAGGCAAGAGAAAAAAAAACAAGAGCAGCAAGTAAACATATATATATATATATATATATATATATATATATATATATATATATATATATACTGTATATATATATATATATATATATATATATATATATATATATATATATATATACTGTATATACTGTATATATATACTGTATATATATAGACACACAGTGCAGAGCATTGTAGCTGGATGGAATAAATATATGAGTATATAAACACACAGTGCGGAGCATTGTAGCTAGATGGAATAAATATGTAGATATATAAACACACACAGTACGAAGCATTGTAGCTATATGGAATAAATATGTAAATATATAAACACACACAGTGCGGAGCATTGGAGCTAGATGGAATAATATGTAGATATACTGTATAAACACAGTGTGGAGCATTGTAGCTAGATGGAATAAATATATAGATATATAAACACACACAGTGCGGAGCATTGTAGCTAGATGGAATAAATATGTAAATATATAAACACACAGTGCGGAGCATTGTAGCTAGATGGAATGAAACAGCACAACCATCTACTTAGTTATCCTACATGGTATGATTATGTACCCATACATATTCTCACCCTCCATAACGACCGGTATTTTCCTAGTTGTATGCCGGAGAGGACCATTGTATAATTCTATTGCTTCTTTTGCATTCATAACTATTAGGTTGTCACGTCTTTTTGCTATCTCTGCGAGCAGCCCTGCTTAGGTTGTACAGTCTGACAGCCGTAGGTAGGAAGGACCTGCAAAACCTCTCGGTTGTGCACCTAGGATGATGTAGTCTGTTGCTAAATGAGCTCCTCAGTGCATTCAGTATGTCCTGCATAGGGTGGAACTCGGACTCCAGCAGAGATGACAGTTTAGCCACCGTCCTTCTCTCTCCTATCTCCTCCACTGGGTCAAGGCGCTGCCCCAGGACAGAGCTAGCTTTCTTGATCAGTTTGTTCAGTCTCTTCCTATCGGCTGCCGTAATGCCACTGCCCCAGCAGACCACTCCAAAAGTGATGGCTGATGCCACCACCGTGTCATAGAATGTCTTCAGCAGCGCCCCTTGTACACCAAAAGACCTGAGTCTCATCAGTAGGAACAGCCTGCGCTGTCCCTTCTTGTAGAGTGCGTCAGTATTGTGTGACCAGTCTAGTTTATTATTCAGATGAACACCCAGGTACTTATAGGATGTCACCATCTCAATGTCTGTTCCCTGTATATTTACTGGTGCTGTGAGGGGTTGTCCTTGCCTGCGGCAGTCCACCACCAGCTCCTTAGTTTTCCTCGCGTTTATCTGGAGGCAGTTCCGATGGCACCAGCCCACGAAGTCCTGGATAAGCCCTCTGTACTCAGCTTCATCTCCATTGGAGATGAGGCCAACAATCGCAGAGTCATCAGAGAACCTCTGTAGATGGCAGTGTGTTGTGTTGTGTGAGAAGTCCGCAGTATAAAAGGTGAACAGGAAGGGAGCCAAAACCGTTCCCTGGGGGGCCCCCTTGCTACCGATGATCATGTCGGACACACAGTCCCGGGTTCTTACAAACTGAGGCTGGTTAGTGAGGTAGTCCAGGATCCATGATGACAGGTGCTGGTCCACTCCAGCGCACAGCAACTTGTCCTTCAGGATCATCGGTTGGATGGTGCTGAAAGCACTGGAGAAGTCAAAGAACATGATCCTCACCGCATTCCCGGGCTTCTCCAGGTGGGACAGAGAATGGTGAAGGAGGAAGATCACCGCATCCTCCACCCCAATGCCATGTTGGTAGGCGAACTGGAGTGGATCCATCGCTGGTCCCACCAGGGGGCGGAGGTGAGCAAGGAGCAGTCTCTCCAGGGTCTTCATCATGTGGGACGTCAAGGCCACTGGTCTGTAGCTGTTCAGATCTTTGGGGTGGGAAGTCTTTGGTACAGGTACCACACAAGATGTTTTCCACAGCTGTGGTACCCTCCCCAGCCTCAGGCTCAGATTGAAGATGTACTCCACAATCCCACACAGCTGGTCTGCACAGGACTTGAGGAGCTTTGCACTGATGCCGTCCGGTCCCACTGCCTTCCTCGCCTCGATCTTCCTCAGCTTCGTCCTCACCTGGGTCTTAGTGAGGGTCAGGTTGGGGGGCTGTGTGTTGGGAGTGGGAGGGGGTGTTGGTGGAGTGGTGAGTGGGCAGCAGGACTTGATTTCTTTAGAGGCAGCAGTGGTTGTTGTGCAGACAGGGGGGAGGGCGGTTGGTCAAACCTATTGAAAAACAGATTCAGGTTGTTCGCCCACTCCCTGCCCCCCGTGGCCTGGGGGGAGGTATTCTGGAGCCCTGAGATGGTTTTAAGGTTTCTCCAGACCCCGCTGATGTCGCTCTGTTGCAGCTTGTCCTCCATCTTCTTCCTGAAGCTGTCCTTGCCTTCTCTGATCTTTCTCCTCAGCTCCCTCTGTATGGACTTCAGCATCTCCCTGTTCCCCGACCTGAAGATCCTCTTCTTCTCTCTCAGAAGTGTTTTTATCTCAGGGTTGATCCAGGGTTTGTTGTTTGAGCAACACTGTATGGTCTTGGTGGGAACGGTGTTGTCCACACAGAAGCTGATGTAGTCCGTGATGGTGTGAGTGAGGCCATCGATGTCCTCACCATGTGGATCGCAGAGCTGCTCCCAGGCGGTGATTTCAAAACAGCCCTTTAGAGTGTCCATTGCCTCCTCAGACCATAACTTCACTGTGCGCATGGCCGGAGGTTGTCTGTGCACTAGGGGTTTGTACACCGGCCGGAGATGAACCAAGTTGTGATCCGATCTCCCGAGTGGGGGGAGTTGTAATGAGGTGTACGCCTCCTTAGTGTTTGCATAGAATAAGTCCAGTGTTTTATTGTCTCTAGTGTGGCATGTGACATACTGGGTAAACGTGGGTAGAATGGGAGACAGTGAAACATGGTTGAAATCACCTGAGATGAGGAGAAGAGCATCTGGGTGTTCTGTCTGCAGCCTGCCGGTTACTGAATGGATGACGTCATGCGCTGTGCCAGCGTTCGCTGTCGGATTTGCATAAACAACAATGCAGATCACGTGTGAGTATTCCCTTGGGAGATATGTAGGCCGCATGCTAACAGCTAGAAACTCAATGTCTTTGCTGCAGTGTCGTTGTTTAACAGTGATATGTCCCGGTCTGCACCAGTTGTTGTTAACATACATGATCACTCCACCGCCCCTTGCTTTGCCACTGTCTGGTGTTCGGTCTGCCCGTATCGCGTGGAAACACTCCAGCTCAATGTTAGCATCTGCTGCTAGTTCAGATAGCCACGTCTCGGTAAACAAAAGGAGAGAGCATTCCCGGTATATGCTATCGTAGTGGGAGATAGCCGCTAGCTCATCTACCTTTCCCAGTAACAACCGTACATTCCCCATGACAACAGATGGAAGGGTGGGTCTGCACCTTATATTTCTTGTCTTCCGCCTTACCCCAGCCCAGCACCCACGGCATTTTCACCTCAGTTCTCCCGGTATGTCGAGTTTTTCCGTTAGCACCGGGTGGCGGTTGAGTGCTAGCAGCTCTTCCCTGCTGTACCGTCTCCTGCTATAAACAGTGGCTCCGTCCACCGGCTCGGGAGACATTTGGGATGATCTGTGTGTCCGTGATATAAATGGAGTGAAAGGTGTGCCGGATCAGAGAGTTGTCACCGGGTCAAAAAGAGAGAGGAAGGAAAAAAAAAAGACTCAGAATTGAGCAGCTGTTGCAAAAGGCAGCCGACTTTTGCATGAATTACTGCATCAATGCCGCATGGCATGGAGGCGATCAGCCTGTGGTACTGCTGAGGTGTTATGGAAGCTCAGGTTGCTTTGATAGTGGCCTTAGGCTCATCTGCATTGTTCGGTCTTGTGTCTCCTCTTCCTCTTGACAATACTCCATAGATTCTCTATAGAGAGTTTGCTGACCAATCAAGCACAGTGATACCATGGTCAAAAAAACAGGTATTGATACTTTTGGCAGTGTGGGCATGTGCCAAGTCCTGCTGGAAAATGAAATCAGCATCTCCATAAAGCTTGTCAGCCCAGGGAAGCATGAAGTGCTCGAAAATTTCCTGGTAGACGACGGCGCTTATTTTGGGCCAACACCAGCAGATGACATGGTTCCCCATATCATCAATGACTGTGGAAACTTCACATTGGACCTCAAGCAACTTGGATTCTGCACTTTTCAACTCTTCCTCTAGACTCTGGGACCTTGATTTCCAAATTACAGCATTTTGCACCTGATTCAGGGAGCCGTTGTCACGCCGCGCCGCTCATCAGCGGCGCCAGCTGCACGCACACCTGCACATCATCAGCGGCGAGGGATTTAAGCCGCCTCGCCCTGGGCTTCGGCCTGAAGCCGTCAGACTTCATTACAGATTGCTGTGAGTTCCGTCTCATCCTCAGCAAACATAGCGGTAAGACAATCTTACCTTTTTCTCTTCCAAGTCTGCTCCCCTGTGCACAGGTGGATTTCCCGGCGGCGGACTATTCCTCTCCATCGCCTATTCCTCGCTGCTGCACCGGGCTCTCCAGGTGGCTGTCTACCGGACCTCGTTCCTTGCTGTGCCAGTCATCTGCCCTTTCCAAGTAAGTTCCTCTCCAACTTGTTTATCTCCTGTGTTGGTGTGTGCCCGTCACCCTTTTCCCTGTGCTTTTCCCATAGGGTTGTCCGGCTGTACGGTCTCCTGCCTCTGTGCCCGAAGCAGACGCCGCCACCAACACATTCACATCTCGCAGACACACATTCATACACCCTTGTTGTCAATAAAGCTATTTGAGCTACTCTGAACCTGTGTGTGTGCGTCTCCTGAGCCGTGCGTTATGTCAGTACGGCTTCAGCAGAGCGGCTCGGCAGACGGCGGGCTCGCACACCGGCTTTCCTCTCTCGAGGCCCGAGTGGACCAAATAGCTTATCAGCAACAGGTGACACTCAATCAATTAATCAGTATAACTAACCGATTGGACCGCTTGGTCCCCCAACAGCCGTTCCCCCCGGCTCGTCAGGGTGGCGCGGCTCCTGCTGCTCCAGCGGCCGTCCACCAGGCTCCGGGAGCACCGACTCGGCTCACACCCATTCCAACCCCCGCCCGCTTTAGCGGTAAGCTCGGCGGAGTGCGAGGTTTCATAATGCAGTGTGAGTCCATGTTCCACCGTGTTCCCAGAGACTTTCCTTCAGATCATAGCTGAATTGGTTATATCGGGAATCTCCTAGAGGGGCGAGCACTAACGTGGACTTACGCCGTAATGGCGAGGCCCAGTTATGCCACCCTCACGTATGACCAATTCGTGAGACGCTTCCTGGAGGTCTTTGACCACTCTCTTACCGAGATGGTCCAGGTCGATCGGCTTCTCAGCCTCCAGCAGGGAAGCCGGTTGGCAGCGGACTATGCGGTCGACTTCCGGGTAGCGGCGGAGGAATTGGGCTGGGAGGAACACTCCCTCTGTGGCCTTTTCCTCCGCAGTCTCAACGATGATCTGAGGGATGAACTGGCTGGACAGGATATCCCGGAGACTCTAGCGGAGCTAACGTCCCTTGCCATCAGTTTGGATAACAGGCTGCGTGAGCGCTCCTCGGGGAGGAAGTCGTCTTTTTCTCGCCCTCGTGGAGCCTCGTCGTGCCCGTTCCAAGCTCGCCCCCTGGCGACGCCGCCACCATCGCGCCCCGAGGAGTCGGAGCCGAAGGTGACGGGCTGGACAAAGCTCTCCCCGGCAGAGAGACAACGCCACCGTGAGTTGAATCTCTGCATGTATTGCGGGGACAGTCAACACACGGTAGAGCTTTGTCCACAAGCCAAACGGCGGGGTCCGTGAGTCACTGTAGGGGGCCTCGCGGACGTCAATCGGTTAAGTTCCCTCACCCAATTGAAGCTGCCCGTCCGATTTTGTCACAACTCCACTGGGCATCTCACTCACGCACTGGTGGATTCGGGCGCGGAGGGCAGCTTTATTTCACAAAGCCTGGCAACCCAATTGGGCATCCGCTGCCAGGCATTAAAGACCCCTATCTCCCTGGTCAACCTCTCCCGTGTCACCCTGGGGAGAGTAACACACCAGACCGTCCCCGTTCTGGTTATCATCTCTGGAAACCACAGGGAGGAGATAACCTTCTACGTCCTGCCCAACTCTGTGTCACCCGTCATCCTGGGGTATCCCTGGCTACGCCTCCACAACCCCGTTTTGGATTGGAAGTCCGCCGGGGTGTCGGCATGGAGTACATTCTGCATGAGCACCTGTCTACAGTCTGCTGCTTGCTCTCCGTCCTCTCCTCCATCATCCACGGACGCTGCATCCCCGGACCTGTCCCTGGTGCCATCAGAGTTTCACGACCTGGGTATGGTATTCAGCAAGTCCAAGGCGATGTCTCTTCCTCCACACAGACCCTATGACTGTGCTACAAACATCCACAAGGGGGCACCCTTACCCTCTGGGCGACTCTACAGCCTGTCGGCGCCGGAGAAGGAGACCATGGACGCTTACCTCAAGGAATCGCTGAGTGCTGGGATAATCCGACCCTCGTCATCACCTGTGGGGGCAGGATTCTTCTTCGTGGGCAAGAAGGACGGTTCCCTCCGTCCGTGCATCGACTATCGCACCCTAAACGACATCACGGAGAAGGATCGCGATACCCTGCCCCTCATGGACACCGCCTTCCACTCCCTCCAGGGGGCAACCCGGTTCACCAAGCTGGATCTACGCAGCGCATACCACCTCGTCCGGATCCGGGAGGGAGATGAGTGGAAGACAGCCTTCCGTACCCCGAACGGCCACTTTGAGTACCTTGTGATGCCGTTCGGGCTGACCAACGCTCCAGCCGTCTTTCAGCGCCTCATCAATGACGTCCTCCGGGATTTCATTGGCCTTTTTGTGTTCGTCTACCTGGATGACATTCTCATCTTCTCCAAATCCAGGGACGAGCACCGGGTCCACGTGAGGCGGGTCCTTCAAAGACTGTTGGAGAATCGGCTGTATGTGAAGGCTGAGAAATGCGAGTTCTACGCTAGGACGACATCCTTCCTCGGGTTCATCATCTCCCACGACCAGGTGCTTCCGGACCCAGGGAAGGTGAAAGCGGTGGTGGAATGGCCCACACCTGCATCAAGAAAACAGGTGCAGCAATTTATTGGGTTTGCAAATTTCTACCGCCGCTTTGTCCCTAATTTTGGCACCATCGCCGGCCCGCTGACCCGCCTCACGTCCCCTAAGGTCCCGTTCCGGTGGACCAAAGAGGCCGCGGCTGCTTTCCAGGCGCTGAAGGCGGAGTTCTCCTCCTCCTGGGTCCTTAGCCAAGTCAACCCTGCACTGCAGTACATCGTAGAAGTGGACGCTTCGGACACAGGAGTGGGGGCGGTCCTATCCCAGCGGTCGCCAGATGGTGGGGACAAACGGCCCTGCACCTTCTTCTCCCGGCGCTTGTCCCCGGCGGAACACAATTATGACGTGGGGGACAGAGAGCTCCTCGCCATCAAGCTCGCGCTGCAGGAGTGGCGTCACTGGCTAGAGGGGGCGGACCAGCCGTTTGTGGTCCTGACGGACCACAAGAACTTGGAGTACCTGAGATCTGCCAAGCGTCTGAACGCCCGCCAGGCGCGTTGGTCCTTGTTCTTTGCCAGGTTCCGGTTTAACATCACCTTCCGGCCTGGCTCCAAGAACGGCCTGCCCGACGCCCTCTCTAGGCAATTTGCCCCTGAGGAGTTGGAAGACATGGTCCACTCCATCCTACCCAGGTCGTGCGTCATGGGAGCCGTCACCTGGGATATTGAAAGCAAGATCCGGAAGGTGCAGGAAGTGGAACCTGACCCTGGCGACCGACCGGAGGGGAGGCTGTTCGTGCCATCCACGGTTCGGGGGGAGGTCATCCACTGGTTGCACACATCCAAGCTCACCTGCCACCCTGGCTCCTCCCGGATGATTGACCTCCTCTAGCGGTCCTTCTGGTGGCCGGGCCTGCGGAGGGACGCTGCCCGCTACGCCCGGGCCTGCCCAGTGTGTGCCACCAGCAAATCAGGTAATGCCCCTCCAGCGGGTTTGCTCCAGCCTCTGCCCGTCCCTGGCAGGCCCTGGTCGCATATCGCCCTGGATTTCGTCACCGGACTCCCTGTCTCAAACACCTTCGACACCATCCTGACCATCGTGGACCGCTTCTCCAAGGCGGCACACTTCGTCCCCCTGCGAGGTCTCCCAACTGCCCTGGAGATGGCGGACCTCCTAATCCAGCACGTGGTCAGGCTGCATGGGATTCCGGTGGACGTGGTCTCGGACCGGGGGCCCCAATTTGCTTCAGAGGTTTGGAGGTCGTTCTGCAACGCCCTGGGAGCCAAGGTGAGCCTCTCCTCCATCCATCACCCCCAAACCAACGGGCAGTGTGAGCGGACCAACCAGGAGCTGGAGGCTGCGCTCCGCTGCGTCACGGCGTCCAAACCAACGTCCTGGAGTAACCACCTCGCCTGGGTTGAATACGCCCACAACACTACTCGATCTTCTGCTACAGGGATGTCCCCCTTTAAGGCGTCCCTGGGTTATGACCCCCCACTGCTCCCGACGCAGGAGAGTGAGGTAACTGTCCCCTCAGTACAGGCGCATCTCAGGCAGTTCTGCTCCATCTGGGCGTCAGCGCGCAATGCGCTTTTACGCACGGCGGAGCGCAACAGAGCCGTGGTGGACCGGCACAGAAGACCTGCCCCGGCGTACAGAGTTGGTCAGCAAGTCTATGTGTCAACCCAGGACGTGATTTTAAAGGGCGAGAGGAGGATGCTGGCACAGCGCTTTATGGGCCCATACCCCATCACCAGGATCATCAACCCGGTGGCTGTGCGTGTAGCCATTCCCCCCTCCCTCCGCATCCATCCCACCTTCCACGTGTCCAAGGTGAAGCTGGCAGTCTCCGACCCCCTTTGCCCTCCTCCTGCTGCGCACCCCGCACCCTGGATGATTGGTGGCCATCCGGCCTGGCCTGTCTCCTCCATCCTGGACTCCCGGCGCCGGGGTCGTGGGTTGCAGTACTTGGTGGACTGGGAGGGCTATGGGCCTGAACATCGGCAGTGGGTACCCTCGTCGTTTGTGTTAGACCCATCGCTCATCGCTGAATTCCACCGAGCGCACCCAGAGAAGCCATCGCCAGGAGGCGCTGCTAGAGGGGGAGTACTGTCACGCCGCGCCGCTCATCAGCGGCGCCAGCTGCACGCACACCTGCACATCATCAGCGGCGAGGGATTTAAGCCGCCTCGCCCTGGGCTTCGGCCTGAAGCCGTCAGACTTCATTACAGATTGCTGTGAGTTCCGTCTCATCCTCAGCAAACATAGCGGTAAGACAATCTTACCTTTTTCTCTTCCAAGTCTGCTCCCCTGTGCACAGGTGGATTTCCCGGCGGCGGACTATTCCTCTCCATCGCCTATTCCTCGCTGCTGCACCGGGCTCTCCAGGTGGCTGTCTACCGGACCTCGTTCCTTGCTGTGCCAGTCATCTGCCCTTTCCAAGTAAGCTCCTCTCCAACTTGTTTATCTCCTGTGTTGGTGTGTGCCCGTCACCCTTTTCCCTGTGCTTTTCCCATAGGGTTGTCCGGCTGTACGGTCTCCTGCCTCTGTGCCCGAAGCAGACGCCGCCACCAACACATTCACATCTCGCAGACACACATTCATACACCCTTGTTGTCAATAAAGCTATTTGAGCTACTCTGAGCCTGTGTGTGTGCGTCTCCTGAGCCGTGCGTTATGTCAGCTGTGTCATCTGCTAATGTTGGTCCACTGGGTGGTGAAAAACAGTACATCATAAAACATGTTTTAACTGTTTTTAGTCTCTTCTTAAATCTGTTGTGATTGGTTCAAAAATGTGGCATGTAATAAATGTGTTACTTCTGAAATGTAACCAGTTGAAACCCTTTAAATATATCAGTATACAGTAGTTTTGAATGATAGAAAAGAAGTTATGTATGTATGTGTGTGAGCAGTTTCTTGCGAGTGTCATAAACCTCCGTGCGCCGTGGCTCGACCAGAGGTTTGGGGCAGGGGGACCATAGCACCCGCGACGGTCCCAGTCTGGGACGTGGCTGCACCTGCGATGGTCCCTGGCTCAGGCCCTGCTGCACCCGCGATGGTCCTTGGCTCAGGCCCTGCTGCACCCGTGATGGACCCTGGCTCAGGCCCTACTGCACCCGTGGTGGGCTCCGGGTGGAGCACTGTTACACCCGCGGTGACCTCCATCAGGGGCCTCATTGCTCCCGCAGTGGCCTCCCCAGCGAGGGAGGTGATGCTCCTCACATCCTCTGGCATTGGACTCTGATCCTTGGTTGCCTCCAGTAGCTCTCCGGTGACCCTGGCCGGAGGCTCCGAACCCAAACAGAGAGAAAGTGCTCTGCTCAAAGCAAACAGAGGAGCTTAACTGAACTATGACAGTAGAAAACAGAGACATGACACAAGAGTGATTTAGCTCTTGATATGCTTTGAGCCCACACCGGGCTCTGCCGGCAGCGGCAGAGTCCGGTGTGGCGGTGCCGAGGGCTACTGTGAGCTGCCCTGGGTCCACCTCACCATAAGTCGGGCAGTGTGACATTACTATTGACATCATCATCATCATAGCAGTCTGTCGAGGGCGACAATGACTGTTTCATTTAGGTCTGATCAGATTCCTCCATGCAGCTCTGTCCTTTGCCTTCCGCTGCCAGGAACTCCTGACCTTGTTAACCCGGGCGACGTCCGAGCCGGTATGAGTTGCTTTCTTACTGACCATTTCGTGAAACTGCTTGCAAAGTATTTGAGTACCACTAGCTTTTGCTGGACTAGCGGCACATTCTTGGCAGATAGAGGTTTATCAGTGGCAAGGACAGGCCAAGACAAACTGACTCCAGTATCTGTTGCAGTGACTGACCAGATGATAGGTTTGTTTATCTCTGCTCTTTGTATAGTGCATGTCACAATGCACCAACTAACAAAAGTCCACCACAGACCTTGTGATAGATGTGTTTATCTGCCAGGATGTCCAGACTCACCCCATGTAACTGGGAGTGGTCCACCACAGACCTGTGACAGATATTTGTAGATCTGCCAAGATTCCCAGTTTCACCCTTCACACCCTCGGAAGGGTGGGGTTGCTGGTTGAGTCGTCGACGGCCTGACCCATGAGACAGGTAGTACTGGTTTTCATGGTTATCTGGTAGCAAGCAAACCAGTGCAAGAACTGACATTCATGACGCTCTGTCTAAACATTTATTCCAAGCGGAGGAGCTTAACTGAACTATGACAGTAGAAAACAGAGACATGACACAAGAGGGATTTAGCTCTTGATATGCTTTGACTATTGACACTTCTGACATAATGGAGCACAGTTGCCTGACTTCTGGCTCCACCACCGTCCAGGACTCCAGCGATTTAGAGTGTGTAGGTCTCTCCAGTTCATCAGGTGCTGCACCCCCGTCGACCTCCCTCAGGACAACTGGACCCTCCTTGTTGTTCATGGGCAACTTCGGTTGCGGCGGCTCCTCTCCGGTGACCCTAGGAAGGAGCTCGAAGGAGACGGGAGAATGGAGACATGGTCGCCGGCAGCGGCAGATCCTGGCGAGGAAAGTTCGGATGCGGCTGGGGGCTGCACCCGACTCTCCTCCCCAAGAGCCAGGCAAGAACTCTCAACACATGACAGGTGAACGATAGGAGAGATTACTTGCCTGTGCTCGAGTTCTACCACCGTCCAGGACTTTGACGATGATGTTTAGGCCCAGTCGGCTGGAGGTCCGGTCCGGGGAATGGCTTTGCCGTGGCGGCCCCCACAGCAGGCATGATGAGCAGTTGTGGTCTCCTCCAGTGGAGCCCCTAATGCCGGTAATCCTTCCGGCATGAAGTCTGGAGGTGGAGACCTGGGTGGCATTGTGTCCGCAGAGACTGAAGAGGGAGGATGCTCCTTCATTGGCACCCACGTCCGGTCAGTCACAGTGTTCCTCCTCTGGTTGTAGCGGATCTGCGGGGTGCGGTCCTCCAACACAGCACATTCCCTCCTCCCCCCATCGTCGAGCTCCATGGCTGGTGGACGCTCCAAGGCAGGGGATGAGAGACACAGAGGAAATAGGTGAGTTCATCATAGGAGCAGCAGGGGGAGAGCACTCAGGCCAGCCTGACGCTCTCTCCTGGGGGACAGACAAGTCTTATCCTTGATGACTAAGGTTACATGAAAACCCACTTGCCTGGCCTCTCGGTCTGAATGTTGGCGGCTGCCGACGGCAGGTTGTCCTCCCTCTCCATGCCCATAGGTCTTCTAGGCTCCTCAACGATTGATGGAGGAGCTGGCCCGATCGGCACGGAGGTGGGCGGGTCCGGAGTGGCACACAAAATCTTTCCAGCGGCTGGGGTGAACGACCCAACGAAAGAAACTGTGGATGAAGCTGAAGGGGCATCTGCTGGTTCAACAGCTGACACAGAGGGGGGCTTCGCCGCAGCAGCGATCGGGCTTGACGTCCGATTACGTCCGATTAGGAACCACCGATGAGGTGACGGGCCTCCTCCGTCACTTAGATCCAGGATTAACCTCCCGCCGAGTGGTTTACTCCTCCTGCATCTGACAATCCTCTCCCAGAGCCAGCGGGGAGTGAAGGGAGACAAAAGACAGGGAATGAGGAGCCATGACAGCAGCTGTTTGGGGAGCTTCAGAGGGTAACAATTTCTGAAGCTCCTCCACAGAAATCTGATTAATCACTTCAGGAGACATAGCAAGAGAATGGAGATGAACTTGCCTGAACTCCTGACTGGTGATAATGTCCGCTGCTGCCTCGGTGTCCTGCTTCGTCCTCCCAGGAGTAGGACGAGAAATCCAGCGGGGGGAGGAGCATTCCTGCTCGGGTGGCGAGCGGCGAGCTCCGGTCCTCCGGGAGCGCGTCATGGGAAGCTGCGGTTGAGCTCCGATGGCTCCTCCTGTCATCTCCTCCAGCTGTCGCCGTGACTCGTGGACCGCGGAGAGAAATGACGTCAACCCCAGATATTTCCAGAGACCGGAGCATGTCTGGATCACCCTGACAGCGATGTCAAACAGCAAGAAATTCTCTTTCGGGGAGTTGGTGGCTTGAGCCCGGAAGCGAATGCCACAGCTCGATCAGCCACTCCACACTCCTCGGGGCTCAGTTCAAAAATGGAAAAATCCATGCAGCCGACTAGGAGGAAAAGCACTAAGGAGAAAAAGCGAAAATACACTCGTGCACCACCTCTCCACTGGGTTTTTACACTGGTTGGGGCATTCTGTCATAAACCTCCGTGTGCCTTGGCTCGGCGCACGAGAGGGAGAATGAATTAACCCAAGAGCGAGAGTAGATGGTGCACTTTTATTAATAACACAACGGAAATAACACGTCCAGTTGTCACCAAGTTCAGTTCAGTACAACCACAGAAATACGGAGAGATGTAATGACAAGGTTTGGCCACCAAACATGCAGGGCGCCACCCAAACGCTCAACAGCTTGGTCTAAAATGGAGCCTAGAGCTGCAGAGCTGTGTAAAGCACAAAAGGAAAGGTGCATGGCCTTGTGCTGCAGGGCTGCAGAGCACAGGAGAAAAGGCGAAGAAAGACATTTAGTGAGTTGGAGCAGATCCGGGGCGAAACCGAGCAGTCTGGTGGAAAAGGATGAGAAGCTGAGGCAGCCACGAACACCCGGGGATGGATCGTCTGAAGATGTCGGGCTGAGTACGAGAAAGGAGTGGTACGTCATTCATGGAGAGCTTGCTGCCATGAACGAGGGTGAATGCCCCAAAAATCTCTTTTCTCTGGCACAGCAAACATATACTCCAGAAGCTAACGAGGAAAGAGATTGCCGGTGTGAAAATGCGTGGGCAGAACTGATTGGCATCAGGTGTGTGAGAGCATGTGTGAATGAGAGTGAATGGAGCATGTGCGCGCATGTGGGGGTGTGTGTATGTGTGAGCACTTGTGACAGTGGACGGAGCTTGACAGGAGGAGGGGGCGTGCCTGAGCTGTCAGGAGGAAACTAGGTCAAAGCATAACCGTGAGTCAGAATCGGCTTTGGCCTCCAAACCCGGATTCATGACAGCGAGTACACTGAGTACCAGGGGCGAAACTCCCATTACACTACTGCGGGGGGACAATAAACAGGAACATCTGAGAGCTTAATTTTTGAGGGGGACATTAAAAAATGCCATGTTTGCTCTGTTGTCTGATACTTTCTCAAAAGTCTTATATAATGATATTAGACAATTATATCATTTTTCCTTATGAGTCCATATCCTACTTGTCTACATGTTTTCACACGATCAACCTGTCATGATCAGGCGAGTGTACCTCCCTCCTCAACTTCCTGCTTCTGTTTTCCCAGCTCCGGAGCTCATCAGCACACCTGCGTAATTACACACCCATTACCTCAGTTGTCATTCTCCCATGTGCCATTCCCATCACTAATCATTCCTCTCCTCTCTTTCATCCTCGGCTGCATGTGGCTCAAGCGTGCAACTGTTTTCCTGTATACTGTGTGGCGTCTTGGTTGCGGGTTTCATTAATTGTGGTGTGTGCATTTATTCCTTAAAGTAGCGTATTGTGTATCGGGTTTGGGTTTTTTCATTAAAGTGATGTAACTTTTGATGTGCGTCTGAGTGTTCTTCTGAAATGGTTGCCCAGCATTTAAGCCTCCTCAAAAACATTAACCCTTGTATTATGTTGAAAAAAAATTACATTGATTATGCTGCGGGTCATTTTGACCTGTACTGTGTAAATCCACTCAAAACAGTCAAAAAACAGGTAACCAATAACAACTTTATTTTAGATTATATAAACATTTATAAAAGAGACATAACAGTACATTTTTAATTTCAACACTATATTTAAGAACTATTTTGTTCAAGTTTTTCCCTCTGCATTTTTTTTTTTCATTTAACTTGCCCCTTTTTCTCACATTTTCAATGTTCAACATTTTCAATTCTCTCCACATGATGGACAGAATGTAACTGTGTGCTTTCTGCAGATGTAATTCTTGCATTTCACGCAAAAGGTACTTGTTTTACTGTCCTCTCGGGAGGGACCGACCTTGCATCTTTTCTGTTTTTTTACACCTGTGTCCACTGGATCCATTGCAGATTGGTTGGATGACCTGACCTTCACCTTTTCAATGACAGCTGCAGCTGCTGGGGATCGAGCTGGCCTGGCTCATCTCTGGATCTTGGGAGTGACAAGTGCTTTGCCGAGTTCTTCCAGGAAAAGCCGACGTCGGTACAATTTGCCGGCATTCCATTGCTGGTTGATTTCAGTCCACAGGGCATAGGCATTGTAAGCAGACACATCGACAATGTTGTAGAAAATCACCAAGGGCCAACGGGCAGTCTTGCGTTGGCAGCTGTATGTTGCTGTGACTTTGTCCAGATTGTCAACTCCTCTTTTGGTGGAGTTGTAGTCCAGGATCATTTGTGGCTTCATGTCTTCTCTTGTGCTCAGAGATGCATCTGTGTGCATTGTGCTCATTACAAGAACATTCTTGTTTCTCTTTGGGCAGTATGAAACAACTGCTGCTTTCTCAGTGAAAACAAATATTGAGGAATGCAGAGGTCTGCCCTGCATCTTTAAAATTTCACTGGGAAGTTCTGGCTTATTTCTTCTGACTGTTCCCAACATAGTCAGCTTTCTCTTCTGAAGTTCATCACCAAGGCGGTAGGATGTAAAGAAGTTGTCACATGTGATGTTATGACCTTGCAACCCTTCACTCATCTCCAGCACCACACCCATCCCCTGATTCTTCTCAGATGCTCCTCCAGGTAGCTTTCCAATATACACTTGCGTATTCCATGCATAGCTAGCTTTTGCATCACAGGCTACCCACATTTCCATGCTATACTTGGCAGGCTTGTTGGGCATGTACTGTCTGAAAGGACAGTGCCTCCTGAATGGTACAAGGCGCTCATCTACAGTAACATGGGGACCAGGACTGTACAACAAAGGTAGAATTTCAACCCATTTATCCCATACATCTCTAAACGCAGCTTGTTTGTCTCTTTCACGTCGACCAGCTCTGGTGTCACGGTTGTCAAATCAGATCACACGAGATATCATGTGAAATGTCTCCAGAGACATTGTTGCTCGAAAGATTCGCCTTCCATACTCTTCATCCCATAGACTTGCAGTTGCTTCTCCCTTTGACCTGTATACTCCAGCTAATACCAGAATTCCAATGTAAGCATGCAAGTCAGTCTGATCCAGTGGCTTCCATTTCTCCTGAAATACATGCCTCCCCTCCAAGTTGGTCATCTCCAGTATAATCTTCTTTATTGGTGGGGATATGAAGAGCTGAAATGCTGATTGAATATCATCAACTCATGTGACAGCAAATTTTGTAGGACCGGGAGTTATTTTGATGACATTGGAAGATAACAGTCTACCTCGGCTTTGGTGTGGTGATGATGACCATTTTATATTACCATCTTTAGATGCCCATGTCCCCTCTGTGGATGATGATTGCTGCATTCCTTGGCTTTCATCCGATGGAGGCACAACGGCAGGCTCGTCCTCTGAATCCTCCTCATCGTCGGAAAATTGACAATCTGGATCATCAATTACATTGTCCTCGGTCTCTGAAATCTCTTCCTCTGCATCACTATCCCAGTTCAAAATATGTAATGAAGCTTCTTCAGCTGTAAACCTTCTGGAGCTCATTTTTGGTGTGTTCGTCAAAATGATGACATGAGAAAAGTGACAAGGACAAGGGAGAGAAAGTCCCTCCTCGACACAAACCTGGGTCTCTGGGCAGTCAAAATAAAGTACATCAAAGAGGCATGTTTATTTTGGATCTGTACAGCTACTTACCCACATAAAAGTGTCCGGGTCAAAATGACCCGCAACATCATCTTTGTATACAAACTCTGCACATACATTCCACTTCATCAAAGTGTCCAGATTTTACACACCAGTTCATGATCCTAGATGAGGAAAAGTCACAAAATTTCATGAAGAAAAAGAAAGGATAACCCATACTTTGGTCAACACAAAAACCGAAATGGGTCAAATTGACCCTTAACATAATACAAGGGTTAAATCATGACACAACTAGCAATACCAAAAGTTGGGTTGGGTGGTCGGTGTCAATTACACCATATATGATCTAACAGAATGTCTTTGCTCACCATGAACACTGGTCTGATCCCCACCACAGCAGCTTTCCAAGAATTTAAAGCCCAAAAAAAGTTCTAAATCTAGAAGAAATACCTTAATGAATAACTAAACTACATCAAACTATTCTTCAGAAATATGTATTTATTAACAAGCAGCAACAAAACAAAATCTTTTACAAAAAACTAGGGCTGTCAAACAATAACATTTTTAATCTGATTCATCATAGTGATTCTGTGGATTACAGTAATTATGATTAATACCCATCCATTATTACTTATGTTTCTTTTTGTGGAGGCAAAAAGTGTTATGTTCTGGTGAGCACACTCCCCCTCCCTTCCTGTAGGAGGTTACTCGTCAAGTCCCCGGCTCCGCAGGTAATCAGTACACCTGCGTGAGTGGATGCACCTGCCGCCTATTCCCTGCCAGCGCTTAAAAGGACCAGTTCGTGAACACTCCAGCGCTGGTTCATTGGGTTTAGCTGCCATTCAAAAAAATTTTAGATTTTTAGATTTAGTATACTTTATTGATCCCCAGAGGGGAAATTGAGGGCATCCACCAGCTGGATGGATGAAGCAGCCACGATACGGCACTATCCCTTAACTATTCACACACACACTCACACCTAGGGCCACTTTAGAGTCTCCAATTAACCTAACCTGCATGTTTTTGGCATGTGGGAGGAAACCAGAGAAATCCCGGAGTAAACCCACGCAAACACGGGGAGAACATGCAAACTCCACACAGATCATTGTTGGTCAGGGGCTGGGATCGAACCCACGATCCCATGATCCCCACAATCCCCCGGCCAAGGGTAAACTGTGCTGCCACAGTGCTAACCACTGCGCCACCGTGCAGCCCCAAAAAGTAAGTGTTATTTAAGTTATTAAGGAACCCAGCCATTAAACTCGTTTTCTCTTCCTCCTTCTCAGGTTGCTGCCATCTCCACGGTGGGTCTCTGGGTGTTGTTGTGTGCTCACTTGCTCCATCATCATCATCATCATCATCGCTCCGGAGTGCCTTCTCCACCCGGTCAGACATGTTTCCCAGCCCTACTCATCCGCAACTCCCTGCCGGCTCCACCTCACTAGTTCATCCTTGTCCTGCTGGGTTCCTCTGCCGGGCTCTCTGCTCCTAATTCGTAAGAATATCCCTATAATCCATTATTCCCGGTCTCCTTCCTCATAGCTAACCTGCTCTCGTCTCCCTCTTTACAGGCTTGGTATTCCTCTGGTGTGTGATTTGTTTTTCTTTAACTTTGAGTTCACTTGTTCAATAAAACTGTGTTTAAACTTTGCTTCTCTGTGTCGTGGGCATTCTCTGTTGTAGCATCCTGCACGTGAGCTGATTATTCTCGTAAACATGACAAAAAGACTCATGACTGAAGAAATGAACAAATATAGACAAAAATTCATCAGTTGAGTTTATGTAAATCATGCCGGTGTTATGCTGAGAATTGCTCACTTGCCGAGAATTGCATCCCATCTGCCAAAACTATAAAATATAACTATTACATGTCTGTGCGCTATTACGCAGCGCACGGAGGAAAGGAGACGAAAAATCCACACGCAGAGATAGTTGCGTGCAATTTATTGAACAAAAATAAGTCTCAATCCAGCAAACAGTTTTGAAGAGCAACAGAGGGATAAGCTAAACAGTCATGGAGGGCACTGGGAAAACAGGAATGCCTCTAGGACTGTCAACAGCCCGAGAGAGAGAATGCCTAGTGCTGCAGGACGGTTGAAAGGCATGGGAGAAAGGCAAACATAAACTTTCAGGCTGGAGCGGTCCGAGGCACTCCCTGCTCTCCGACGTGAACAAGCCAAACAAGAACAGCCGCTAACACCAGGTAACAAGCAAATGTCAGGTAGTGTAGCAGAAGACTAAACAGTCAGGCTGAATGCGAAATGCAGGTAGTGGACAACAACCAACAATGATCCGGCGATCTCTCCCAGCAGACACAGGCCTTACGAGAGCTGCCTCTGATGAGGAGAGAGATCGCCGGTGTGATGGAGTGAGTGAATGCTTGGGCTGGACAGAGTGGGAACAGGTGTGCAAGAGTGAGTGTCAGAGCATGGATGTGTGTGTGCATGTATGTGTGCAGGGAAGTGCATGTGAATGTGTGTGTGCGTGGAACAGAAATGTAACACTATAATGAGAAACAGCTGATCACACTGACAAGAGGAGGAGGCGTGGCTGAGCTGCCAGGGAGCAAAAGGACCCAAGAGGTTCCCAGACAGCGCCTGATCGAAAATAAACAGTACAAGGTGCAAAATGGCCACAGCGTCAAAGAACTGGGTTTGGAACCACC
Source organism: Pholidichthys leucotaenia (assembly GCA_020510985.1). Classification (NCBI taxonomy): domain Eukaryota; kingdom Metazoa; phylum Chordata; class Actinopteri; order Cichliformes; family Pholidichthyidae; genus Pholidichthys; species Pholidichthys leucotaenia. The sequence continues at coordinate 158,180,665 of CM035843.1, read as the reverse complement.
AAACCCAAGTTCATGACAATAACACTACAGCCAGGCTTGTAACCATTTGTGCATTTTTAGAAGTACCTATTATACATTTTTAGAAGTAAAAATTATTACCTCTTGTAAATTATCTTTAAATTATGTTTATTCGCCAGACGTTTTAGCGTTTCAAAGAGGGTTAGAAATCATAGTGATCCAACTTTATGTTTTACAATCTTCAAAATCGAGATTTTGCATTTATGCATTGTCTGTAAAAAGAGTAATCATTCTTTCAAAGTATTTTCAAAGTATATAGTTGTACTGACTTAACTTACACTAAACACCTGCTTGCAATGATGGGGTGCAATTTTCGGCACGTAAGCAGTTCTTGGCATAGTTGTATTGACTTTGACAGTATAGTATGCAATTCTCGGCAAGCAAGCAATTCTATGAAATATCGCTTTTCATGTTCTGTATGTGACTGTTGAAAACATGGACTGATAAATAACTTATTAACCGTTCGCTCATTAAGCTTTCAATGCACTTCCTTACCACTCTCTGCTTCTTTGTCAGCGTGTGTGTAAGGAGCCGCAGCAGCTCCACCTGCAGGGGAGAAACAGATTGGACTAAACCACGCTGAGGATGGGGGGGGGAACGTTCTAATCTTAAACTATGTGTTTTTAAGTCACACCACTTGTATTGTGCCTTCAACAAACATTACTATGCTGTTCAAATAAAACATGTTTGTGTTTACAATGTGATTTTTTTGGGGGGACAGCTTTATGGAAGGGGGGACATGACCCATGCATCTCCCCCCCCCCGGGATTTATGCCCCTGCCGAGTACACAGAATGTGTGTTATCAGAGCTGGTGGTGAGAGGAGAAACCACAGTGAGGTGCAGTAGAGATATTTAGCTATTTAAGAGATGTTGTAGCAGACCTCATCCCAGTCAGAGCCAGGAAGGAAAGGAGACTGGTCGCTTAGAGAAGGGCCAGGGAAACGTAGGTAATGATGACGTGAGCCTGCATTGGCATTCCTCCCCCTGATTGATATGCTTATTACCCTGAAGGAAAGACTGGCAAGACTGTGGAACCTACTAGTCTGAGAAAATAACATCAGTGATGAGGAAGAAGGAATGTGCCCAAGCTGGAAGTTCACATTTTCAGCGTGAGATAACCCCAGAATTCATGACTGGACTGGTTTACTACCCCGAGGCGTATGATCAAGTTGTTTATCAACTTTCCCCTTAAAGATACAATGGTTCACCGAGGAATGTAGGCAGATCAGACCGAGTGCCTTGCACCTGGCCAGACGTCTAGCTGTAAAAAAACCTTGATGGGGAAGAAACATAGCACTGGCCGTGCTATTTTTTCCTTCTCTTTTTGAAAAACTATCTCTCCCACTCAGCTTCAGTTCAAATGTTGAGGTAATCTCAAGTTATTATACAAGTTTAGACTGATTTAGTTGAAACTGGTTATTAACTGATTTAATTCTGATCCTTGCTGGAGGTACAGTGGTGTGAAAAAAGTGTTTGCCCCCTTCCTGATTTCTCATTTCTTTTTTATGTTTGTCACACTTAAATGTTTCAGATCATCAAACAAATTTAAATATGAGACAACGATTACAAGTAAACACAAAATGCAGTTTTTAAATAAGATAAGATAAGATAAGATAAGATAAGCCTTTATTAGTCCCATAATGGGGAAATTCCAGGATTGCAACAGCACAGGGATAGCAACACTCAGAGCAACAATCAGAAGGCAAGAGAAAAAAAGAAACAAGAGCAGCAAGTATACATATGTACATATACGTACATATACACTACCGTTCAAAAGTTTGGGGTCACCCAGACAATTATTTTGTGTTTTCCATGAAAAGTTACACTTATTTACCACCATGAGTTGTAAAATGAATAGAAAATATAGTCAAGACATTGACAAGGTTAGAAATAATGATTTGTATTTGAAATAATATTTTTTTCCAGATACTCAACCTGCTCAAAGGAAAGTCAGTTTTATAGCTTCTCTAACCAGCTAAACTGTTTTCAGCTGTGCTAACATGATTGCATAAGGGTTTTCTAATCATCCATTAGCCTTCTGACGCAATGAGCAAACACATTGTACTATTAGAACACTGGAGTGATAGTTGCTGGAAATGGGCCTCTATACACCTATGTAGATATTGCACCAAAAACCAAACATTTGCAGCTAGAATAGTCATTTGCCACATTAGCAATGTATATTAGATATTAGAGTGTATTTCTGATTAGTTTAAAGTTATTTTCCTTGAAAAAAACAGTGTTTTCCTTCAAAAATAAGGAAATTTCTAAGTGACTCCAAATTTTTGAATGGTAGTGTATATATATAAAAAAATAATAATATATATATATATATATATATATATATATATATATATATATATACAGTATATATATATATCATCTCATCTCATATATATATACTGTATATATATATATATATATATATATATATATAGACACACAGTGCGGAGCATTGTAGCTGGATGGAATAAATATATGAGTATGTAAACACATAGTGCGGAGCACTGTAGCTAGATGGAATAACTATGTAGATATATAAACACACACAGTACGGAGCATTGTAGCTAGATGGAATAAATATGTAGATATATAAACACACCCAGTGTGGAGCATGGATGGAGGTGGAGGTGTTTATTATTAAGGGAAAACAAAATCCAAACCAACATGGCTCTGTGTGAAAAAGCGATGCCCCCCGTTAAAACACAAATTAACTGTGGTTTATCACATCTTTGGAAAGCTGAGTTCAATTTCTCTAGCCACACCCAGGCCTGATTACTGCCACATCTGTTCTCAATCAAGAAATCACTTAAATAGAACCTGCCTGACAAAGTGAAGTAGGTCAAAAGATCCTCAAAAGCTAGACATGATGCTGCGATCAAAAGAAATTCAGGAACAAATGAGAAACAAAGTAATTGAGCTCTATCAGTCTGATAAAGGTTATAAAGCCATTTCTAAAGCATTGGGACTCCAGCGAACCACAATGAGAGCCAATATCCACAAATGGTGAAAACATGGAACAGTGGTGAACCTTCCCAGGAGTGGCCGGCTGACCAAAATTACCCCAAGAGCACAGCAATGACTAATCAAAGAGGTCACAAAAGACCCCACAACAACATCCAAAGAACTGCAGGCTTCACTTGCTTCAGTTAAGGTCAGTGTTCATGACTCCACCATAAGAAAGAGACTGGGCAAAAATGGCCTGCATGGCAGAGTTCCAAGACGAAAACCACTGTTGAGCAAAAATAGCATAAAGGCTCGTCTCAGTTTTGCCAAAAAACATTTTGATGATACTCAAGACTTTTGTGAAAATACTCTGTGGACTGACGAGAAAAAAGCTGAACTTTTTGGAAGGTGTGTGTCCCATTACATCCGGCATAACAGTAACACAGCGTTTCAGAAAAGGATCATCATACCAACAGTAAAATATGGTGGTGGTAGTGTGATGGTCTGGGGCTGTTTTGCTGCTTCAGGACCTTGAAGACTTGCTGTGGTAAATGGAACCATGAATTCTGCTGTCTATCAAAAAATCCTTAAGGACAATGTCTGGCCTTCTGTTCATGATCTCAAGCTGAAGCGCACTTGGGTTCTGCAGAAGGACAATGATCAAAAACACACCAACAAGTTCACCTCTGAATGGCTTAAGAAAAACAAAATGAAGACTTTGGAGTGGTCTAGTCAAAGTCCTGATTTAAATCCGATTGAGATGCTGTGGCATGACCTTACAAAGGCGGTTCATGCTTGAAGATCCTCCGATGTGGCTGAACTACAACAATTCTGCAAAGATGAGTGGGCCAGAATTACTCCACAGCGCTGTAAAAGACTCATTGCCAGTTATCGTGAATGCTTGATTGCAGTTGTTGCTGCTAAGGGTGGCCCAACCAGTTAGTAGGTTTAGGGGGCAATCACTTTTTCACACAGGGCCATGCAGGTTTGGATCTTTTTTTTTATCTTTAGTAATAAGATAAGATAAGATAAGATAAGCCTTTATTAGTCCCACAACGGGGAAATTCCAGGATTGCAACAGCACAGGGATAGCAACACTCAGAGCAACAATCAGAAGGCAAGAAAACACCTTCATTTAAAAATTATCTTTGTCTAATATATATATATATATATATATATATATATATATATATATACTGTATATATATATATATATATACTGTGTATATATATATATATATATATATATATATATATATATATATATATATATATATATATATATATATGTACACTACCGTTCAAAAGTTTGGGGTCACTTAGAAATTTCCTTATTTTTGAAGGAAAACACTGTTTTTTTCAATGAAGATAACTTTAAACTAATCAGAAATACACTCTAATATCTAATATACATTGCTAATGTGGCAAATGACTATTCTAGCTGCAAATGTCTGGTTTTTGGTGCAATATCTACATAGGTGTATAGAGGCCCATTTCCAGCAACTATCACTCCAGTGTTCTAATGGTACAATGTGTTTGCTCATTGCGTCAAAAGGCTAATGGATGATTAGAAAACCCTTATGCAATCATGTTAGCACAGCTGAAAACAGTTTAGCTGGTTAGAGAAGCTATAAAACTGACCTTCCTTTGAGCAGGTTGAGTATCTGGAAAAAAATATTATTTCAAATACAAATCATTATTTCTAACCTTGTCAATGTCTTGACTATATTTTCTATTCATTTTACAACTCATGGTGGTAAATAAGTGTAACTTTTCATGGAAAATACAAAATAATTGTCTGGGTAACCCCAAACTTTTGAACGGTAATGTGTATATATATATATATATATATATATATATATATATATATATATATATATATATATATATATTTTATGATCTGAAACATTTAAGTGTGACAAACATACAAAAAATAAGAAATTGGGAAGGGGGCAAACACTTTTTCACACCACTGTATAACCCATGCTAATGTTCCAAATATATTCCTATCCTGCAGTTTAAGTTAATTTTGTGTTTTATTCCATTATAGCAGGGTTAACAGCAGGATCTCTAAAGCGCTTTGGTCATCTAGAGATGAAAAAAAAATGCTGTTTAAGTGAATGCCTTTTACCATTTACCATTATGGATTTCCACACCACCTTTATGGATCTACACACCACCTTTATAGAGTACGGAGTGTTTATTTCTGGCTCTGTGAAAAATGTTACATGTCCTTGGAGCCTTAACAAGATGACTTAGTCTTAATCTAGCAATTTACCAAAAGCAGCAGGTCATTTGGATAATTTACCATTTACCGTTAACAGGTATAAGGTATTTGGCAAAAAGGTCACATGATGAGTAGAGCAGGCACCTGGATAAAGGTAATTAAGTAGCTAGTGCATATTCTCATGGTGAAGTACAATCCGGTAAGAAAGCCATACAGGGAAGACTGCCTGGATCTTTCAAAGAAAGTAACCAGTAACAATACTGAGTTGCTTTGTTCTTGTGTTCTGATAATTCCTTGTTGTCCACCACTTTAAGACTCCCTTTAATCATTGACTTTTTCTTGTGGAATTACATCTAATTCAAGAGATGTAATGGTAGATGTAATGAACACCCTGTTTCCCTGTTCTGCTATGTGACTGGTGTTGGGGTCATGTGGAGCCTTAAAGAACAAGACAATGTCATGAGTCTGAGATCTAATGTTATCTCTGAGCTCAGACTCAATTTATTTTTGAGTATTGCATTTCTTTCATTTGCCATTTGGATGGTGAAGAATTCTCCGGAGCAGGCTTGGTGCATGCCGAAGGGGAGGCGCTCCCGGGCCGCTGTCATCTCCACTCCACACCAGCCTCCAGTGCCCGTTCCTGCTCCATCAACTCCATGACAACGCCATCATCCCACTGCGGACCGCCAGAGGAATCCTCCCACCTCTGCAACAGCCTTTTCCCAGACACCAAGCCCAACAATTACCGCAACAGATCCTCTCTTTTCTTCTCCTTTGCTGGCTGTTTCATCAGCCCCTTCTCCCTCTGTAGCTGCTGCGACTTCTGTCTTCACTTCGGCTTCCACTCCTGCTGCTGAGAGACCATCCATTGGTTGCACGGTTACGTCCAGCTCCGTGACTACAGGTGAGGCTCCTCCACAGTCCTCAGGGGGGCCCACATTCACCATGGCCACGGAGAGGGATGACACTCCACCTGCTGCAGCAGATAACCTCAAACACCGGGAAAACAGGCAAGTTACATTTCATTTTATTTCAGTTTTTAATGATATGCCTTGCCTGATTCCCGGTGGGGAGATTCAGGAAACGCAATCCCCTGAGCTCTCCCCACCTGCTAAAGTAAATAATTCCTCATCTGCCCTCTTTGTGTCTCCTCTATTTGTCTCTGGGTGTCCGCCGGTCCCTTAACTGAGCCGCCAGATGACGGAGGAGCCTGTGGCCCTGGAGGACCCGATTCCAGTGCCAACACGGAGCTGACCCCCAGCTGCCATGCCGGATGAGCCACAAGCATGGGCCCTTTTGTCTGGGGAGACAAGGACTTTGACCACCACCATGCCTGCTGCGGAGGCCACCACAGCAGCGTTAGAACCAGAACTGGACCTCCAACAGACCGGGCCCGAGACATCATCATCATCTGGATTGATGAAGTCCCGGATGGCGGTGAAGCTCGAGCTCAGGCAAGTGAGCTCTCTTGTGTTTCTTTTATCTGTTCTTGAGAGATCTTGCCTGGCTGTTGGTGAGGAGAGTTGGGTGCAGCCACCAGCTGCACCTGAACTCGCCTCACTGGCTCCGCCGCTGCCGGTGACCCTGACCCTGTTCCTCTCTTGTTAGTTCTGAGTCTTCTTCCAGGATCACCGGGGAAGATCCACCATCGCCAGATGTCTCTGTGGGTCCAGACTCGCCACCTGAGGTTGCCGTGGGTCCAGCTCCCCCTTCAAAGGTCATCGCGGGCGCAGCTTCCCCTCTGTCCAAGGCCATCGTGTGTGTCCCTTCTTGGGCCAAGTCTCCATGGGTGCTGCAACCTGGCCAGGGACCTTCGTGGGTGCTGTTCCCCAGTATAAGTCCATGGTGGCTAAAGAACTCAGGCCAGCCGCCCAACAGACTGAGCCGCTGGGTTGGGTGGCCCATGTTCTCTGGCAGGCCACCCGACTCATTCCACTTTGCAGTCTGCCTGGCCTGGGACTTCGGCCAGCCACCTGAACAGCCAAGTTCTTTGGCCAAAGGGGCCCAGGGGCCTGGTGTAGTGTGGGTGTGGGCCCTGAGCAAGATTCACTTTTTTTTCCCCTCCTAACTGCTTCCCCCACCTCCCACCCGGGGTGATTTTTTTTTCCTATACCCTTTCTCGGGGGGGGGGGGGGGGCAAAGTTCCTTTGGTGTTACCTGTGGGTATCTGGAGTCCACCCCTTAAAGGGGGGGGGGGCATGAGTCTGAGCTCTAATGTTATCTCTGAGCTCAGAGTCAATTTTATATTTGAGTATTGCATTTCTGTCATTATTATTTTTTTTTGTTTGTTTGTTTTTTTGTTACTTATTTGTACCCGTAGGTAGACTTGGTTTGCAGTCTGGTGACAAGCCACCGGCTGCTGGTCGCTGCGTGCGCGAGCGCCCTAAACCTACATGTTTTTGGTATGCGGGAGGAAACCGGAGAAATCCCGGAGTAAACCCGCACAACACAGGGAGAAGATGCAAACTCCACACAGCTCACTGTTGGTCGGGGGCTGGGATCGAACCCACGATCCCCGCGGTCCCCCGGCCGAGGGTAAAACTGTGCTGCCACAGTGCTAAACCACTGCGCCACCGTGTTTATACACATAAACAGACACTATTTTGTCTGTTTATGTGTATATTTTAGGTTTTGTCTTTTGTGCCCCTTCTCTCAAGACACTTCCACTCACTGCCCACAGCCTGCTCTCCTATCAGCTGTGAGCAGTTATGCAATCAGGTCACCTGCCAGCTCTGCCCACACCTGCTGCTCATTTGTTGTTCATGTATTTAAACACTGCCAGCTCACTGCTTACCTGCTGCAGCATTGCTTTGTTTGGAATTGTATGGACTTTACCCCTCCGTGTACCTACTCATCTCCTCCAGAGCTAATCCGGCTCTGGAGTGCCCTTTTCAGTAAGTCATTCTTGTTTGCATTTTTTGTGTTGTCTGCACAGTTTTGGATTTTTTGTTAATAAATATCACTACTCCGGTTTAGCACCTGGGTCTGTCTTTCTGCCCCGGAGGGGCCATTCATGACAGACAAGGCTACAAATATGGTCTTTTTCAGTTGGTGAAACATATAGACACAATGAACACTGATGAGAATTCTTTAATTGTACAATTATTTTGATGTCTAGATCATGATTGTTATTACATTTTTTGGAAGAACACAGACATGAGTTAATGACAGTTGTAACCACAAAGTTGCATAAGTTTTCTCACTCTTTTTTTTTGTTTAGTACATTTGACTTTAGTTTTTTTGTTGTCCTGTTACCTGTATAATCACTGTAATTTTACTTGGATTATGCATAATTCTCTTACTGTATAATACAAAAAGTATTTGTGAAGAAATGTTAAGGAAGTGGGGATTTCCCCCCTTTTCTGAGCTATATGCTATTCACTTTTTGTCCCCCGCCGGTCAAAGTTCAGAGGGGTCGAAGAGCCCTTTGGGCAAAGACTGAAGGGGGATTATGTTATGGGGCAATCGGCCCATCCATCCGTCCTTCTGTCCATCTGTCCCACTTTTGTTAAATCAACTTCTCCTATAGTTTTGATCCGATTGCTTTGAAACTTGGTACCATGGTTTGATGTACATTGATGATGTGCATATTGTAATTTGGTTCTGATCGGATCATTTTTATCAGGACTTACAGCCCCTAACCTATGATCTCCTATTTCACTTTAGTTACAGTGCTGTCATGTGCTGGTGAGCGCTCACCCCCTCCTTCCTGTTCACCTGTGTCCTCATCAGATGCACCTGCTCTTTCCTGCTGGGCCAACATTTATAAGGAAGTGCTCTTCAGTGATTCACTGCTGGCTCGTTTGGGTATACTGCTCTAAGCAGACAGCTCATCAAGTAAGCGGTTGTGTTATGAGTGCTCTAATCTCACACACATTTCCTTCCATCTCTTCCAGATTGCTGCCAACGTAGCGGTGCGTCTTCACGGATTTGGTGCGCTCGCCAGCCTGTTGCTTCCCCTCTACGCTGCTCGTCCACTCCACCCGGTCAGACTCAATGAACCAATCCCTACCAGCAGTCCCGACCTGCTGGTTCCTCTCCTTCGCTGGGTTCTGTGCCAGTCACTCCTCTCCTCCTACGAATGGTGTAATTAGATTTCCATCATATCTCCATTCCTCTCTAATCAGCATCGTCTTATCCTCCACAGGTTTGCTGCTTCTCTGGCGATTGACTGACTTTTCCCTCAAGTGAAATTAGAATTTTGAAAATTCTAATAAAAGGTCAAACGTTCTCTGTGTGTGTTCTTTTGGTGATTTCACTTTGCACTCAGGTTACTTGTCCGGTCAATATGACAGAATGAGCCAGCCAGGGTCACAGCCTGGCAAGCGCATCATCAACAGAGCACTCCGCACTCCACTGCCTCGATGTTACAGAGAGGCAGGTGGCTGAATACACTCAGCTGCTGCAGGCTATTATGCAACAGCTGAGCGTCATTTCTGATCAATTGGGCTGTGCAGCTGTTCCAGCCACTCCACCTCCACCTGCCCTTCCACCATCTACTATCATCCGCCGAACCCTTTCCATTTCCACACCTGCTCCGTATGTGGGGGAGGTGGGGAAATGCAAGGATTTTCTGTGTCACATTCGGCTTTATTTCAAGCAGGTGAAGGGGGCATTCCCGGATGATATTTCCAAGATCCACCAGTTTACTCTTCTGCTTCGGGGCCACGCTCTTAGCTGGGCACGGGCTGTTATCAATAGTCGGAGAGATTCTCCACCTATATTTGACCAATTTGTGCCCAAGTTTTCCCGCACTTTCGACCGCTCCGAGAGTGAAGGGAATATCATGAGTCGCCTGATGTCGCCCCGCCAGGGCAGCCGGTCTGTAGCCGACTTCTCAGTGGAGTTTTGAGTCGAGGCAGCTGATTCTGGGTGGAACGAGGTTGCACTGCGCAGCACGTTCCTTCATGGACTGAACCCTTGGCTTCGTGACGACCTGGTGGTTCATGCCATTCCTGCCACCTTGGACAGCCTGATAGATCAGGCGGTCGGGCTGCATAACTGGTTCCGCAAATGCGCCTGGGAGCGCGGTGCCTCCTCTTGCCCGTTCGCCACACGCACATTCCCGGCGCCTACTGGTCCAGGTGAGTCCAATTCCTCCCCCAAGCCTATGGAGCTTAGCTTTGCTCGCCTTCAGTGGGCAGAGGTTGAGCAGCGGCGGCGGATCGGGGTGTGTACCTACTGTGGTTCACTGAAGCACAAGCTGGACACATGCTGGACACATGCCACCTACGGCCAAAAGACACGGCTCGTCAGTTAGCCACAGGGGGTCTGGCGGGTGGGACTCAATCTGATCCCCCTGGTAATTTTTCTATTTCTGCCCTGGTTCAGCTACCGGGGGTTAAGAGGAGGGTCTCTGCCCTAATTGATTCCGGGGCAGAAGGTAATTTCATCTCCTCTAAGCTGGTGCACGAGGTGGGGATTCCAACGGTTAAACTGCTTGTTCCCTGTCCCATGCAAACCCTTTCTGTCCAGACGGTGGCATCCGTTACTCATTGCAGGTGCAGTTATCCATCCTATTGTCTGGTAACCACCAGGAGAGGCTGACATTTTACGTGTTTCCACGTGACTCTCATGCGGTGGTACTAGGTTATCCGTGGTTCCGGAGGCATAATCCAGTTCTTAATTGGGCACAAAATTCCATCACCTCCTGGAGCCCTAATTGTTTGGCTACTTGTCTAAATACTTGTTCACATCCCTCCCCATCTCCTCTCTTCAGGTTGAGCCGCCGGACCTCAGCCTCGTGCCCGAGGCTTATCACGACCTCGGAGAGGTCTTTAGCAAGTCACGAGCGTTAGCGCTTCCTCCGCATCGCTCATTTGACTGTGCCATTGACTGCCTTCCGGGTGTGAGGCTGCCTCCCAGAAAGCTCTATAGTATTTCTGGGCCTGAGAGGGAGGCGATGGAGAGGTACATTAAGGATTCGTTGAACACTGGCCTTATTCAGCCATCCTCGGCTCCCCTCGGGGCTGAGTTTTTCTTTGTTGGTAAGAAGGACGGGTCTCTGCATCCGTGCATTGACTATCATGAGCTTAACGCCATCACAGTCAAAGATAAATACCTTCTGACCCTGATGAACTCCGCTTTCGAGCTCCTGCAGCACTTCCGCATATTCTCCAAGCTTGATTTATGCAATGCATACCACCTAGTCAGAATATGCGAGAGGGACAAGTGGAAAACAGCTTTTAAAACACACTTGGGGCAATTTGAATATTTAGTTATGCCTTTTGGATTAACTAACGCCCCTGCTGTTTTCCAATGTTTAATCAATGACATCCTCCGCGATATGCTAAATTGGTTTGTTTTCGTCTATTTGGATGACATCCTGATTTTTTTCTCACACGCCAGAGGAGCACGAAACCCATGTTAGAGCTGCGTTACAGCGGCTCTTAGAAAACCAACTTTACGTCAAGGTTGAGAAGTGTGAGTTTTCCACGAATCCCACTTCTTTCCTTGGCTTTATTGTAGCGAAGGGAGAGCTGAGGGCTGATCTGGCCAAGGTGAAAGCTGTGCTGGATTGGCCAACACTCTACTCCTGCAAGGAGCTGCAACACTTCTTGGGGTTTGCGAATTTCTATCGCAGGCTTATCCGTAACTATAGTGGGGTAGCACAGCCATTAACACAGCTGACCTCTGTTAAGGTACCATTTTTATGGACCGAGGCAGCTGAACAGGCCTTTGCCAAATTAAAGGGCCTGTTCACAGACAAATGCATCTTGGCTCAGGTCGATCCTCAGCTGAAATTTACCCTGTAGGTGGACGCTTCAGAAACGGGGTGGGCGCTGTTTTGTCCCAGCGCTCTCCCCCGGACTTGAAGCTCCGCCCATGTGCGTATTTGTCTTGGTGGCTCACCCCAGCCGAGAGGAATTACGACGTCAAGGATCACGAGCTGTTTGCCATTAAGTTGGCATTTGAGGAATGGAGACACTGGCTGGAGGGAGCCATTCACTTGGTAATCGTGTGGACCAACCACAAGAACTTGGAGTATCTGCCGTCGGCCCACCAGCTGAATCCTGGGCAGGCTTGCTGGGCCCTATTTTTTCAGTGTTTTAATTTCACTGTCACCTATAGGCCTGGCTCCCTTAACGGGAAGCCTGATGCTCTTTCCAGGCAGTTCAGTCAGGACTTGGGTGACCCCCCTTCCCGCTCCCAGCCCATTCTTCCGCCTATGTGCGTCCTGGTAACCCTTACCTGGGAGATTGAGAGTAGAGTCCACCAGGCCCAATCCTCAGAGTCCGAACCAACGGGATGTCCCCCTAACTGCCTTTACGTCCCTGCCACCCTCCGCAGCGAAGTTATCCAGTGGGGACATACTGGACGTTTTGCCTGCCACCGGGGGTAGCATGTACTGTGGACATTATTAGGCGAGCGTTTTGGTGGCCCAAGCTGCGGCGGGACGTGCAGGAGTATGTGAAGGCTTGCCAAATATGTGCCTGCAATAAATCCTCCCCTATCCCTCCCGCTGGCCTTCTTCACCCCTCCCTATTCCCAGTCGGCCCTGGTCCCACATCGCTATGGACTTTGTTACTGGTCTTCCCCCTTCCCATGGTAATAAAGTGATTTTGACCATTATGGACATATTTTCTAAGGCTGTACATCTGGTTCCCCTCCCCAAGCTGCCATCCTCCTCCAAGACTGCAGAATTACTGTCCTACCACATCATCAGGCTGCATGGGATTCCCATGGACATTGTGTCTGACCGGGGTCCTCAGTTTATCTCACGGGTATGGAAGTCATTTTGTCACTGCTTCGGCACCACTGTCAGCCTCACATCCGGCTATCATCCACAGAGCAATGGGCAGGCTGAGCGAGCCAACCAGTTCCTGGAGGCTGCCCTTCGTTGTGTGGCAGCCGATGATCCCGCTTCTTGTAGCTCCCATCTGACCTGGGTGGAGTGCTCACTAAATTCCATGGTCTCTTCAGTCACGGCCTGACCCCATTTGATGCATCCATGGGCTACAACTCCCCCCTGCTTCCTATGACAGAGAGAGAGGTAGCGGTGCTGTCTATGGGGGCTTATTGTCATCGCTGCCGCCAGGCCTGGAGATCCACCAGAGCGGCTCTCCTTCACTCCACTGAGCGTAATCAGCGCTACACTGTCCACAAGAGGGTCCCGGTGCCAGAATACAAGACTGGGCAGCAGGTTTGGGTGGCCATGGAGCAGGTCCCACTCAAGGTTGAGTCCCGGAAGCTCGCTCCCTGGTTCATGGGTCCCTTCTCCGTCACCGGCAACATAGGCGACTCTGCTGTCCAGCTCCAGCTCCCAGCGGCACACCCAACTTTCCACGTCTCCAAGGTCAAGCCTCTCTCCTCCAGCCCTCTCTGCCCTCCCCCAAAGCCACCTCCTCCTCCCCGGGTCTTTGACGGGCACGTTACTCACACCGTCAAGGAGATCCTGGATGTTTGCCGTCGGGGCCTTGGATTCCAGTACTGGGTTGACTGGGAGGGCTATGGCCCGGAGCATCGGTCATGGGTCCCTTGGTCTGGATTCCATGACAAAGGTAGGGTCCGGGCTTACCATTGAGCCCACCCGGAGAAGCCTGGGGGACTGCCAGGAGGCATTCCTTGAGGGGGGGCACTGTCATGTGCTTGCCCCCTCCTTCCTGTTCACCTGTCTCCTCATCAGACGCACCTGCTGTTTCCTGCTGGGCCAGCGTTCATAAGGAAGCACTCTTCAGTGATTCAACGCTGGCTCGTTTGGGAATACTGCTCTAAGCAGACAGCTCATCAAATAAGCAGTTGTGTTATGAGTGCTCTAATCTCACACACATTCTCCTTCCATCTCTTCCAGGTTGCTGCCAATGTAGCGGTGCGTCTTCAGGGATTTGGTGCGCTCACCAGCCTGTTGCTTCCCCTCTATGCTGCTCATCCACTCCACCCGGTCAGACTCCACGAACCATTCCCTACCAGCAGTCCTGACCTGCTGGTTCCTCTCTTTAGCTGGGTTCTGTGCCGGTCACTCCTGTCCTCGCACGTGAGTGGTGTAATTAGATTTCCATCATATCTCCATTCCTCTCTAATCAGCCTCGTCTTATCCTCCGCAGGTTTGCTGCTTCTCTGGAGATTGACTGACTTTTCCCTCAAGTGTGCGGTTTTGAAAATTCTAATAAAAGGTCAAAGGTCAAAGGTCAAAGGTCACTCTGTGTGTGTTCTTTTGGTGATTTCACACTGCACTCAGGTTGCTTGTCCAGTCAATATGACAAGTGCATCCAGAAAGTAATCAAAGTGTTTCACTTTTTTTTCACATTTTGTAATTTGTTTATTTGTTTATTCAGATCCTCATTAGTTGCTACCGTAGTAGCAACTATTGTTCCTGGGGTCCACACACAAAAATTTAAAAACAATAAAATCACACATACATTAATACATTGATATAATAACGCCATTTACAATTTAAAAGAAAATTTACATTACAGAATAATTAAGTTCTAAACCAAACCATAAAATTAACAATTCCAATAGACATGACCCATAAACAATTAAAATCATAATTCTCTCTTAGTTTCTTTTTGAAACATTTCCCATTTCTGTTCAGAATTTAAAAAAAGATGGAAGCTTGTTCCAGTGTGATACAGCCCTATACATCACAGTTTTCTTTTAAAGCATTACTTTTTGGTAGTGGTAAAGTAAATCATTGCATAAAACATTGTCTGGTATTATGATTCTGTCTGTCATTTGTATACATCAACTGTGAATACAGACATGAAGGTCTTCTAAAGACAACAATACTTCTTAGGAACTGAATCAAACTATATGTCAGCCTTTCATCCACAGTCAACCATAATAGCCTAGCGTGCATTTCAATTCAATTCAACTTTATTTATATAGCACCATTTCACAACAGTCATCTCAAAGCACTTTCAACTGTAGGGGAAACCCCCACAAATGCAGAAAGACCCCAGCAATCAGGTGATCCCCTGTGAACAAGTGCTTGGCGACGGTGGAGAGGAAAAACTCCCTTTTAACAGTAAGAAACCTCCAGCAGAACCAGGCTCAAGGATGGGCAGTCATCTGCTGCGACAGGCTGGGGGGTGAGGGGATAGAGAAGATGAAAAGAACAGACTTGTAGAGAGCAAACAGCATGATGGGGACTCAATCTATGGGAGAGAACAAACAGATGTTAAGAACCAGCAAAAAAATATTTCTTTGAGAGTGAAGAAAGGAGTGAAGCCCAGTGCATTATTGGAGGTCCCCCGGCTAGCTAACCCTATTAGCAGCGTAACTAAGGGAGGGTTCAGAGACACATGATCCCTCCCTAATTGTAGGCTATATCAAAAAGGAAGGTTTTAACCCTATTCTTAAAAACAGAGATCAAGTCTGACTCCCGATTCCAGATTGGAAGCTGGTTCCACAGGAGAGGAGCTTGATAACTGAAGGCTCTGCCTCCCATTGTACGTTTGGAGATTCTAGATATTACAAGTAATCCAGCATTTTGGGAGCGTAGTGCTCTGTTAGGATAATAGGGTAGTATCAAGATCTTTTAAATAAAAAGGGGCTTGATTGTTTAGAGCTTTAAAAGTGAGAAGAAGGATTTTAAACTTAATTCTAAACTCTATGGGAAGCCAATGAAGGGAGGCCAGAACCGGAGAGATATGATCTCTCTTTCTAGTGCCTGTTAAAACTCTTGCTGCAGCATTTTGGATCAGCTGAAGACTTTTTAGAGATGTTTTAGGATGACCTGATAATAAAGAGTAACAATAATCTAATCTAGAGCTAACAAAAGCGTGGATCAGCTTCTCAGAATCACTCTGAGACAAGATGCTCCTAATCTTGGAAATATTACACAAATGATAGAAGGCAGTCTTAGAAACGAATTTAATATGTGAAGTGAAAAACAGATCTTGATCAAAAATAATTCCAAGGATCCTCACAGAGCTTTGAGAGAAAGAGTAGCCGCATCCAAAATACAAGTTTGATGTGGAAAGGTATTTCTAAGGGTTTCTTGGACCAACAAGAATGACTTCAGTCTTATCTGAATTTAATAGCAGGAAATTACAAGTCATCAAAGTTTTGATTTCCTTAAGACAGGCTTTTAACTTGGCTAATTGATTACCATCATCTGGCTTCACTGACAGGTATAATTGTGTGTCATCTGCATAACAATGAAAATGTATACAGTGCTTTCTAATAATGTTGCCTAATGGAAGCATATACAAACTAAAAAGAGTAGGGCCTAGCACAGATCCCTGTGGAACGCCATGACTGAGCTTTGAGTTGAAAGAAAACTCATTATTGCCTTGAACAAACTGGAACCTATCAGATAAATAAGATCTAAACCACTGCAATGAAGTTCCATTAAGTCCAACATAGTGTTCTAATCTATCAAGTAGAATATTATGATCAATAGTATCAAAAGCTGCACTAAAGTCTAAAAGGACAAGTACAGAAACAAGTCCATTATCAAATGTGATAAGGAGGTCACTAGTGACCTTCACTAAGGCTATTTCAATACTATGATGGATTCTAAACCCAGATTGAAACACCTCAAATAAACCATTTCCCTGCAAGTGGTCAAATAATTCCGTGGCAACAACTCTTTCTAAGATTTTTGAAATGAAAGGGAGATTAGACATTGGTCAATAGTTAGCTAAAACTCTTGGATCCAGCGTTGGCTTTTTGAGTAAGGGCTTAGTTACAGCTGTTTTAAAAGCCTGCAGTACATGGCCTAACGTTAATGAAGAATTGATTATTTGAAGAACAAAGCTACCAATAAATGAGAAAACTTCTTTATTAAATAACCTGGTAGGAATAGGGTCTAACAGACAAGTTGAAGGCTTGGATGAGGAAACTAGTATTTTGTCTAACTCTAAAAGGTCAATTGGAGTAAACTGATCCAAACAGATATCAATTGAAGGAGTTGTAGTAGTTACAGTATTTAAGTTAACAGTGGGAAGAATCTGATTGATTTTATCTCTGAAAGATGACATTTTATTATTGAAAAAGTTCATAAAATCCTGACTAGTAAGCTCTAAGGGAATGTTAGGATTGACAGAGTCCTGACTCTTTGTCAGCCTGTCTACAGTGCTGAAAGAAACCTGGGGTTATTCTTGTTCTCTTCTATTAATGCAGAATAATAACTCAATATATCTCAATCTACAGTGGGGCAAAAAAGTATTTAGTCAGCCACCAATTGTGCAAGTTCTCTCACTTAAAAGATGAGAGAGGTCTCCAATTTTCATCATAGGTATACCTCAACTATGAGAGACAAAATGAGAAAAAAAATATCCAGAAAATCACATTGAAGGATTTTTAATGAATTAATTGGTAAATTCCTCGGTAAAATAAGTATTTGGTCACCTACAAACAAGAAAGATTTCTGGCTCTCACAGACCTCTAACTTCTTCTTTAAGAGGCTCCTCTGTCCTCCACTCGTTACCTGTATTAATGGCACCTGTTTGAACTCATTATCAGTATAAAAGACACCTGTCCACAACCTCAAACAGTCAGACTCCAAACTCCACTATGGCCAAGACCAAAGAGCTGTCAAAGGACACCAGAAACAAAATTGAAGACCTGCACCAGGCTAGGAAGACTGAATCTGCAATAGGTAAGCAGCTTGGTGGAAGAAATCAACTGTGGGAGCAATTATTAGAAAATGGAAGACATACAAGACCACTAATAATCTCCCTCGATCTGAGGTTCCATGCAAGATCTCACCCCGTGGGGTCAAAATTATCACGAGAACAGTGAGCAAAAATCCCAGAACCACATGGGGGGACCTGGTGAATGACCTGCAGAGAGCTGGGACCAAAGTAACAAAGGCTACATCAGAAACACACTACGCC
This sequence comes from Pholidichthys leucotaenia, assembly GCA_020510985.1. Classification (NCBI taxonomy): domain Eukaryota; kingdom Metazoa; phylum Chordata; class Actinopteri; order Cichliformes; family Pholidichthyidae; genus Pholidichthys; species Pholidichthys leucotaenia. The sequence goes on along the minus strand of CM035843.1, from coordinate 158,162,688 downwards.
GCCAGGGGCTCAAATCCTGCAGTGCCAGACGTGTCCCCCTGCTTAAGCCAGTACATGCCCAGGCCTGTCTGAAGTTTGCTAGAGAACATTTGGATGATCCAGAAGAGGATTGGGAGAATGTCATATGGTCAGATGAAACCAAAATAGAACTTTTTGGTAAAAACTCAACTTGTCGTGTTTGGAGGAGAAAGACATCATACCTACTGTGAAGCATGGGGGTGGAAACATCATGCTTTGGGGCTGTTTTTCTGCAAAGGGACCAGGACGACTGATCCGTGTAAAGGAAAGAATGAATGGGGCCATGTATCCTGAAATTTTGAGTGAATACCTCCTTCCACCAGCAAGGGCATTGAAGATGAAACGTGGCTGGGTCTTTCAGCATGACAATGATCCCAAACACACTGCCCGGGCAACGAAGGAGTGGCTACATAAGAAGCATTTCAACGTCCTGGAGTGGCCTAACCAGTCTCCAGATCTCAACCCCATAGAAAATCTTTGGAGGGAGTTGAAAGTCCATGTTTCCCAGCGACAGCCCCAAAACATCACTGCTCTAGAAGAGATCTGCATGGAGGAATTTGCCAAAATACCAGCAACAGTGTGTGAAAACTTACAGAAAACATTTGACCTCTGTCATTGGCAACAAAGGGTATATAACAAAGTATTGAGATGAACTTTTATTGACCAAATACTTATTTTACCGAGGAATTTACCAATTAATTCATTAAATCCGTTCCCACCAAGACCATACGGCGTCACTCAAACAACAAACCCTGGATCAACCCTGAGATAAAAACACTTCTGAGAGAGAAGAAGAGGATCTTCAGGTCAGGGAACAGGGAGATGCTGAAGTCCGTACAGAGGGAGCTGAGGAGAAAGATCAGAGAAGGCAAGGACAGCTTCAGGCAGAAGATGGAGGACAAGCTGCAACAGAGCGACATCAGCGGGGTCTGGAGAAACCTCAAAACCATCTCGGGGCTCCAGAATACCTCCCCCCAGGCCACGTGGGGCAGGGAGTGGGCGAACAACCTGAATCTGTTTTTCAATAGATTTGACCAACCGCCCTCCCCCCTGACTGCACAACAACCACTGCTGCCTCTAAAGAAATCAAGTCCTGCTGCCCACTCCCCACTCCACCAACACCCCCCCACTCCCAACACACAGCCCCCCATCCTGACCCTGACCAGGACCCAGGTGAGGACGGAGCTGAGGAAGATCAAGGCGAGGAAGGCGCCGGGACCGGACGGCATCAGCGCAAAGCTCCTCAAGTCCGGTGCAGACCAGCTGTGTGGGATTGTGACGTATATCTTCAACATGAGCCTGAAACTGGGGAGGGTACCACAGCTGTAGAAAACATCTTGTGTGGTACCTGTACCAAAAACTTCCCACCCCAAAGACCTGAACAGCTACAGACCGGTGGCCTTGACGTCCCACTTGATGAAGACCCTGGAGAGACTGCTCCTTGCTCACCTCCGCCCCCTGGTGGAACCAGCGATGGATCCACTCCAGTTCGCCTACCAGCATGGCATTGAGGTGGAGGATGCGGTGATCTTCCTCCTTCACCGTTCTCTGTCCCACCTGGAGAAGCCCGGGAATATGGTGAGGATCATGTTCTTTGACTTCTCCAGTGCTTTCAACACCATCCAACCGATGATCCTGAAGGACAAGCTGCTGCGCGCAGGGGTGGACCAGCACCTGTCATCATGGATCCTGGACTACCTCACGAACCGGCCTCAGTTTGTGAGAACCCGGGACTGTGTGTCCGACACGATCATCAGTAGCACGGGGGCCCCCCAGGGAACGGTGCTGGCTCCCTTCCTGTTCACTCTTTATACTGCAGACTTCTCACACAACACAACACACTGCCATCTACAGAAGTTCTCTGATGACTCTGCGATCGTTGGCCTCATCTCCAATGGAAATGAAGCTGAGTACAGAGGGCTTATCCAGGACTTCGTGGACTGGTGCCATCGGAACTGCCTCCAGATCAACGCGAGGAAAACTAAGGAGCTGGTGGTGGACTGCCGCAGGCATGGGCAGCCCCTCACAGTACCAGTAAATATACAGGGAACAGACATCGAGATGGTGACATCCTATAAATACCTGGGTGTTCATCTGAACAATAAACTAGACTGGTCACACAATACTGATGCACTCTACAAGAAGGGACAGCGCAGGCTGTTCCTGCTGAGGAGACTCAGGTCTTTTGGTGTACAAGGGGCGCTGCTGAAGTCATTCTATGACACGGTGGTGGCATCAGCCATCACTTTTGGAGTGGTCTGCTGGGGCAGTGGCATTACTGCAGCCGATAGGAAGAGACTGAACAAACTAATTAAGAAAGCTAGCTCTGTCCTGGGGCAGCGCCTTGATCCGATGGAGGAGATAGGAGAGAGAAGGACGGTGGCTAAACTGTCATCTCTGCTGGAGTCCGAGTTCCACCCTATGCAGGACATACTGAATGCACTGAGGAGCTCATTTAGCAGCAGACTACATCATCCCAGGTGCACAACCAAGAGGTTTCGTAGGTCCTTCCTACCAACGGCTGTCAGACTGTACAACCTAAGCAGGGCTGCTCGCAGAGATAGCAAAAAGACGTAACAAACTAATAGTTTTTTGAATGCAAAAGATGCAATAGACTTACACAATGGTCCCCTCCGGCATACAACTAGGAACATACCGGTCGCTATGGAGGGTGAGAATATGTATGGGCACATAATCATACCATGTAGGATAACTAAGTAGACGGTTATGCTGTTTCATTCCATCTAGCAACAATGCTCTGCACTGTGTGTGTTTATATATTTACATATTTATTCCATCTAGCTACAATGCTCAGCACTGGGTGTGTTTATATTTATATATCTACATATTATTCCATCTAGCTACATTGCTCCGCACTGTGTGTGTTTATATACTTGCATATTTATTCCACCTAGCTGCAATGCTCCGTACTGTGGGTGTTTATATATTTACATATTTATTCCATCTAGCTACAATGCTCTGCACTGTGTTCATATATTCATATATTTATTCCATCCAGCTACAATGCTCTGCACTGTGTGTCTCTGTGTGTGTGTATATATATATATTTTATAGTAATATGTACATATATATATTAGCTGCTCTTGCTTGCTTGTTTTTTTCTTGCCTTCTGATTGTTGCTCTGAGTTTTGCTATCCCTGTGCTGTTGCAATCCTGGAATTTCCTCGTTGTGGGACTAATAAAGGCTTATCTTATCTTATCTTATCTTATTAAAAATCCTTCAATGTGATTTTCTGGAATTTTTTTTTCTTATTTTGTCTCTCATAGTTGAGGTATACCTATGATGAAAATTGGAGACCTCTCTCATCTTTTAAGCGGGAGAACTTGCACAATTGGTGGCTGACTAAATACTTTTTTCCCCACTACATCTATCTATCTATCTATCTATCTGTCTATCTATCTATCTATCTATCTATCTATCTATCTATCTATCTATCTATCTATCTATCTATCTATCTATCTATCTATCTATCTATCTATCTATCTATCTATCTATCTATCTATCTATCTATCTATCGTGGAGTGGTGTCGAGTGAGTACTTTAAACTTTGTTTTTTCTAACTTTTCTCTATCTTGTGTGTTGAGGTGTGTGTGTTTATTATATAGCGGGTTGAGTGTGTGTGTGGTGGGGTATGAGTGTTGGTGTGAGTGTGTCGGGGAACGGTAGCTTCTGCTGCCCGTTTTTCCTGGCCGGCATCATGCCGGTGTTTGACGGTGGTGTGGAGTTTGAGCGCTTGACCCGGCGGCATGGCGTGAGAATCCTCCCGACAGTTTCCTGTTCTGTGGAGGAGGCCGGCCTCGCTGTAGGACAGGTGGTTGGGCATGACAGCATAAAATCAGCATTGAGGATGAACAGTGCAATTGTCATCTTTCTGGATGCCAATGAAAAAGCTGATCAGGTGGTGGAACAGGGAGTTGTCATAAATGACACTTTTACTCCTGTTTTACCACTGGTGAACCCGTCTAGGAGGATCACAATCTCTAACACTCCTCCTTTCATTAAAATTGATCAGCTGATAAGAGAGTTGTCCCGTTTTGGCCAAGTTGTTTCCCCTATCAGAATGGTCTCTCTGGGTAGTAAATCACCCCTGCTGAAGCATGTCGTGTGTCACAGGAGGCAGTGTTTTATGGTGTTAAAAGACAGCTCTGCTGAACTGAACGTGTCTTTTAACTTCAGGATTGACGGCTTTAGCTACTTAGTCTTTGCAACATCTGAAACCATGAAGTGTTTTGCGTGTGGTGCAGAAGGCCATCTCATTAGATCATGTCCTGAAAAGGTGAACACAAAGAACACTGGCAGTAAGAAAGGTGACACCGCTGTTTCTGGTGGTCCGGAGGATAGCATTACATGTGGTGCGGCAGATGCCGCTGCGGCATCCGCTTCCGCTGGGGAGTCCGCGGCTGTGGCCGCGTCCGCTTCTGCTGGGGCGGCCGCGGCGGGCACGGTAGTTGCCCCTCTAAACAGTGATGGTGGGGAATTTCTGTCTGGCGGCAGCTCTGATCATTGTGACAAGCCTGTCACCCGGAGTAAAGAGGTGGAGGGCGAAATGAATGCAGTTAAACGAAAGAACGTGAATGAACAGGCTTTGCAGGCAGGGGAGGAGCGGATTGAGGCTGTGGCGGACACACAGAGTAAATACTGCATGACAAACGTTGCAGTTGACGAAGAAATGCAGGAATGTAGTTTTGTTGAGGAGTAGTTTGTTTATCCTTTTAAAGCTGCACATAAAAGAAAAAGTGCTGAAAACTTGCAGAGCTCTGCTAAATCTAGTAGGGTTGGGAATTTGGAAATACTGGACGAGAGCGCTTCTGACGAAAGTGGAGCTGAGTCCGAACTGATGCAGACGCAGGAGGAGCAAAGCTCCTATTGTTTTACCAAGATTAGGAAATTTCTTCAGGTGACTAAGGGGAGCAGAGCTGTGAAAGTGGAAAATTACTTTCCAGATCTGAAGTTATTCGTGGCATCGGCTCGCAAGTTTATGAAACTGAATGATGGGAATGAGACTTTCACTGATCAGGAAATATATCGTTTAAAGAAACTGGTTCTTAAACTGAAATCACAAATTACTAACAGTCATGTTGACTCTTAGTTTGTTTCTTCCCTTTTATGCTATGTGTGTGTTTTTTTACTGTACCTTATTTTTATCCTTTTTAATGCCCCACCTTAGAATTGGCACTCTTATTATTAATGGAGCCAGGGATGATGTAAAAAGGGCCTCTTTATACAAGCTTTTTAATTTTAAGAAACTTGACGTGCTGATGCTCCAGGAGACTCACAGCACTGTAGACACTGAGAGCCAGTGGAGAAAAGAGTGGGATGGCTGCATTTTTTTTTAGCCACAAATCCAATAGCAGTGGGGGGGGGGGTGGCTGTACTTTTCTCTAGGGGTTGTGTGCCTGTCTCTAATGAAGTAGAAGAGGTGGTGAAAGGACATGTACTCGTATTAAAGGTACAGTTTGAAAACGTGAACTTGGTTTTTATAAACGTGTATGTGCCAACACAGAGAGCAGAGAGGATCAGGGTCTTTGATGTGCTATCGGATACGGTTAGGTCCTGTAATCCAAATAGTTTTTTTTATTTCTGGGGGGTGATTTTAACTGTACATTAAACCACAGACTAGACAGGAACCATCCGGAGCCTCACCCTGCTTCTGCCAATAGGCTGAGGGATCTGGTGAAGACACACAAAATGGCTGATGTGTGGAGATCACATCATGGGGACCAGAGGCAGTACACCTGGAGCCATGTTAAAGATAACCTTTTATCTATGGCTAGGTTAGACCGTTTTTATGGTTTTAAACATCAAATGAGTGTTTTTAAAAATAGTTGTATCTGTCCTGTTGGTTTCATTGATCACTGCCTGCTGTTTTGTTCTGTGTTTATTGAAAATGTAAAGTGTAAGAGTGCTTTTTGACATTTTAATAATACACTTTTACATGATGTGTTTTTTAAAGGACGTTTTCATGATGTATGGAAGTCACACAGGGAACAAAAACCCTATTTTAGTTCTCTCCAAATGTGGTGGGATTTTGGTAAGGCACAGATAAAACAACTCTGCCAACAGTACACTCGAAATGTCACTCGTAGCTTGACCCAATCCTTGAAAATTCTGGAGACTGAGGTGATAGAGCTAGAAGAGTTGCTCAGTTCTACAGGAAAACAAGAACACTTAGAGGCTTTTAAGTCAAGAAGGTCAGCCTTGGCTAGCCTGCTAGGGGTCACCGCACAGGGTGCTCTGGTCCGCTCGCGCTACATGGATGTAGCTCTGATGGACTCGCCCTCCCAGTACTTTTTTGGACTGGAGGGGAAAAATGGACAGAGAAAACTCATTCACTCCTTGTTGGACGATGACGGGAGAACAATCTCCACAGCAGCAGAGATCAGGAAATATGCTGTTAGTTTCTACAGTGAATTGTTTAGAGCAGAGTGGAGGGAGGACACGTCACTGGGCCAGGTTTTCCTTGATAGTCTTCCAGTGCTCTCAGAGGACCTTGTTGCCGGCTAGGATACTCCACTGTCTTTGTCTGAGCTGCATACTGCGTTAATGAGCCTCCAGAATGGAAAATCACCAGGCATAGGTGGTCTCTCTGTGGACTTTTTTAAGGAATTCTGGCCCCTGCTTGGTCCAGACCTGCTGGAGGTTCTCCAAGATAGCTTGAAAAGGGGGACCCTACCCACGACCTGCAGGAGGGCCATCATCACACTGTTGCCGAAAAAAGGGGACCTACAGAGCCTAAAGAACTGGAGGCCGGTCTCTCTGCTCTGCACAGACTATAAGATTCTTTCAAAAGCTCTGGCCCGAAGACTGAGAAAGGTAATGAGCGAGCTCATTCATGTAGACCAGACTTACTGTGTGCCTTGCAGGCTGATTAGTGACAACGTCACTTTAATTCGGGATGTTTTGGAGGCTCTGGTTCATTGGCGGTGGAAACTGGTTTGATTTCAATTGACCAGGAAAAGGCATTTGACCGGGTTGAACACCAATATTTATGGACAGTTTTAGCAGCTTTTGGGTTCAGCCCAGGCTTCATAGCCAGGATACGGGCCTTGTACAGTGACAATGAGAGTGTGCTGAAGATAAATGGGGGCCTGTCTGCCCCTTTAAAAGTCCAGAGGGGGGTTTGGCAAGGCTGCCCTCTCTCAGGGATGCTGTACTCCCTCGCCATAGAGCCTTTACTTCACTGCTTGAGAAGAAACCTATCAGGAGTCACTTTTCCTGACTGTGACACCACGTTCAAGCTGTCGGCCTATGCAGATGATGTAGTCATTCTGCTAAACAAGCAGAGTTACATTGACGTTTTGGTTAGGAGTGTTAATCTTTTTGGCCAACTTTCCTCTGCAAAAATAAACTGGGGAAAAAGCAAGGCTCTGATGGTGGGGGAGAAACTAGAAAATCAGCTAACGCTGCCTGGTGGGCTGATTTGGAAAAAAGGAGGGTGTCACTAATGACAAATGTGACAAATGGCTGTCTGGCCAGATCTTCAGTTTGTCAATTTTTATTTTCAAAACTCCAGTCTCTCAGGTAAATAAACGACACAGACATCAATAATCCAAAGACATGATCTTCAGTGATCCACAATGAAAATCTTCCAGTCTTCTTCAACAATCTCAATCACAACTGAATCTCTTTAACAATCAACCATCACCTGTTATGTACTATCAGAGATAATTAGTGTTAATTGGGACAATACCATATCCCAGGTAAAACAATAACATTTTCCTTTTTCCCCACACATACCCATTAATATCTAAAAGTCCATAATACTTCCCCCAGCTATAAACAGAATAAATATAAATAACACACAATAAATAACACCATAAATAATTCAATAAATGATTTAACCCCTATTTACAAATTTAAATCTCCCCTATAACTCACCATAACATGCTCCCTTCCTGCTGGTGTCCTTTAAAAGGCACTCAACCTCTGACAGAGTCTTTTGCCCCGACACCCACAGGAAGCATGTTGGCAAAGGTATGTGAATTAACAATTATCAATTCTTTTTACCCAAATAATTAACCGTACAATATCTCACAAAGGCATTCAATTAGTCAAAGACAGATACAATAATGTGCACTTTAGAAACAATCAAATTGACATTTACAATACTACACAAATAATACAGTTACACATACAAGAAATCATAACAGTGGTGACACCTCGTCGTCACATATCCTCCCCCCTTTCCCGAGAGTACAGTACTCTACGAGTCATGTACTCTTGAGAGGCTGTCTGCCACAAGGTTGGTCTTCCCTGCCACATACCGAACAGTAAAATCATACGGTTGAAGGGACACATACCACCCTGTGAGACGACTATTTACGTCCTTCATCCTGTCCAACCACTGTAAGGCCTGATGATCTGTCTCCAACTCAAAATGATGCCCCAATAATAGTATCTCAGAGACCCTATTGCCCATTTCATGGCAAGACATTCTTTTTCTATTGTAGAATATCTTGTCTCCCGGTCCAACAATTTATGGCTCAAGAACAGTACTGGGTGTCTCTCTCCCCTCTCCTCCTGGAGAAGTACTGCTCCAATGCCAACTCCTGAAGCATCTGTCTGTAAGATAAATGGACAAGCAAAATCTGGACTGTGGAGAACCTTCTCCCCAGAAATAGCCCTCTTCAGATCCTCAAAAGCTCTGTCACATTCTTCTGTCCATTTTACCCTATTAGGTGCTGAAGCCTTGGTGAGGTCAGTCAAAACTGCTGCTCTTTCAGCAAAGTGGGGAATAAACTTGCTGTACCATCCTACCATTCCCATAAATGATCGTACCATTTTCTTAGCGGTGGGTACAGGATAGGTCCGGATGGCATCCATTTTACCTACTCGTGGTCTAATGACCCCCGACCAACCACATGTCCCAAGTACTCCACCTGCTGCTGTCCGAACGCACATTTGCGTGGATTAATCGTCAGTCCTACCCTCTTAATTAACAGAAGGACCTGCCCAAGATGTACCAAATGTTCTTCCCAGGTCTGACTATAGATGACCACGTCATCCAGATAGACAGTTGCAAGTTTGATACCTTTCTTAACACTTGGTCCATAAGCCGCTGAAAAGTTGCAGGTGCCCCTTGAAGGCCAAATGGCATGACCCTAAACTGGAAACTGCCAAAACGTGTTTTAAAGGCTGTAAGTTCCTTTGTTTCCGGTGCCAATGCCACCTGCCAATACCCCTTGCATAGGTCCAGTGTGGAAATAAACCTAGCCCTGCCCACTTTCTCTAACAGTTCATCAATCCAGGGCATGGGATATGACTCAAACTTGGACACTGAATTGAGATATTTGAAATCAATACAAAATCTCAAAGAGCCGTCCTTTTTGGGTACCAGCACAATCGGGCTACACCACTCACTGACTGACTCCTCAATCACTCCCAGCTGCAACATCAGATCAATCTCCTGCTTCATCTTTGGAACCAATCGCTCCGAGGTCCTATAAGATTTCCTACGTGGAATAGCTTCTTCTTTCAAATAAACTTTATGACGTACCAATGTGGTGAAACCAGGTCTCTCCTGAAACAGTTCTGGATCTAATAGTGCCTCTAACTCTCTCTGTTGGCCCACCTGCAAATGAGACACTTGAAACACATAAGGCTCTGACACATTTGTGGGGAAAGACTGTTCTTTCTCCTCATCCATTTCCGTCGCACAAATGAAGAGCTGATGTGTCTCCTGAAGAACAGGTTGCTGCTGCTGATGACCAGGCTGCTGAAACTCTTTCAACAAGTTAATGTGGAAGGTCTGATATTTTACCTTCCTGTCAGGCATATATAGTTCATATGTCACTGAACTTAATTTCTTAGAAATTTCATATGGCCCCTGCCATTGAGCCAACAGCTTACTGTCACACGAGGGCAGCAATAACAAAACCTGTTGTCCTGGGTGAAAAACCCTTTTGCTGGCCTTCTTGTCATACCAAGTTTTTTGTTTGGCCTGCACCATCCTCATGTGCTCCTGAGCCAAAGCAGTCATTCGATCTAGTTTCTCTCTCATTTTAATGACATGAGACCACATTATCCTGATCACTCGGTGGACTCTCCCAGTGCTCCTTTAATAAGTCTAGTGGGCCCCTCACCTGACGACCATACAGCAGTTCAAAAGGTGAGAACCCTGTTGAAGCCTGGGGCACCTCCCGATAAGCAAACAGTAAATAAGGTACCCATTGGTCCCAATCCGAGCCCGTTTCAGAAACAAATTTCCGCAGCATGTTTTTGAGAGTCTGATTGAATCGCTCCACTAGTCCATCAGTCTGAGGGTGATATGGGGTGGTCTTAATACCCTTAATACCCAACAGCTTATATACTTGCTGCAACAATTTTGATAAGAAATTAGTTCCACAGTCTGTCAAAATTTCTCTGGGTATGCCTACCCTTGAAAACAACTGGATAAGGCAGTTGGCAACCTGCCTAGCCTTGATAGATTTCAGGGGGAAGGCTTCTGGGTACCGAGTAGCATAATCACAAATTACCAGAATGTATTTATTACCAGCAGAACTTCTCTCTAGGGGGCCAACTATATCCATCCCTATTCTATCGAATGGTGTTCCAATGATTGGTAATGGGTGTAGTTGGGCATGGGCTACTCCCCTAGGTGATGTAATCTGACATATTGGGCACGAAGTGCAGAAGTCCTTTACCTGGATAAACATTCCTGGCCACACAAACCTTCTAGCAATTCTCTGTAGAGTTTTTTGAAATGCTAGATGACCTGCCCAAGGAATAACATGTCCCAGTTCCATATTTTTTGGTGTGAGGCCCTGTGGCAAAGCTATGGCCATAACTTCACCTTGTTCCTGGTATAAAATGTCCTTTTTTATGACATACATGGCCTCAGCCAAACAATCAGTTCTACCTTGTTTCACACCCTCAATCTCCGAGACTTTATTAAACCATGGTCTAAGTGTTGAGTCAGCTTTCTGTAATGCAGCTAGGTCAGGAGGGATGTCAAACTCTACTGACTGACTGAATTGTGGTGTTTCTTCACCCAAGGTCTTTACAGAAACTAACACCTTATCTCTTCTCTTCTGTGCCTTGGATTTAGGTTGTTTAATAGGACCTTTAAGTATCTTGGTGTCTTTATTGGAAATCAACAGTTTGAGCAAAAAAAATGGGATGGGGTGATAGAGAAAATCAGTGGGAGACTAAACAAGTGGAAGTGGCTAATGCCAAAAATATCTTTTAGAGGAAGAGTGCTCATTTTAAATAATCTTGTTTCCTCATCCCTGTGGCACCGCCTCATGTGCATGGACCCCCCTGCTGGTTTGTTGTTAAAAATTCAGTCTGTTATGGTGGACTTTTTTGGGGGGGTGGACTCCACTGGGTCCCTCAAGCCCTGTTATTTCTTCCCAAAGAGGAAGGGGGGCAAGGAGTGGTTCATTTAGCTAGTAGAGGTGCTGCTTTTACACTGACTTTCATACAGAGACTGCTGACGGGCCCCCAGGACCTGGTATAGAGGCCTTTGGCCTGTGTTAGTGTACAGAGTCCTTAGGCTTGGGCTAGACCTCCCTGTGTTTTTAATGGATTTTAAGAACTCTAGTGCACTGTCTTTGCCCAGTTTTTACCGCAGTCTTTTTTCAGTAAGGACTCTTTTAAAAAAAACAAAACAAAGGGGGCCATGCAATTCCCTCCACTGGTTGTAGAGGGAGCCGCTGGTTTTTGGTGGTCGCCTTGGTGTCCTGCCGGGAGTTGGAAGGACCTTCCTTGATAGGCTGTGTTCCAGGAATGTTCTCACTCTGAAGCAAGTGGTGGAACTGGCTGGTCCTGGCCTCAACAACGCCTCAGCTTTAGCAGCTCATCTTGGTGTTAGATCAAATCGTTTCAGCAATGGCCTTCTTGCACACTGGAAACAGGAGCTTCATGGACTTGAGCGCTCCCTACTCATGGACTTTAGCAATGGCACGCTGCAGCCAGAAAGCACGGACCCTTTTCCCTCTCTCACGCTTTATATGGACTTTGACGTCTCTCCTTGCTCCTTACTGGCATTCTGTGCTCCTACTGGTGTGGACTTTGGAGGAGCCAGTGGTAAGGCACTCTACAGACTGGTGCTGATGGCACTCAGCAAGGACAGATTGAACACCTGTGTGGACACTCCATGGAGAGCCTATTTTAGACTAGAAAAAGGGCATCAGCCTGCCTGGAGGGGTCTTTATAAAGCCCCTTTCCCTAATAGGCATGGGGACTTACAGTGGAGGGTCCTGCATGGCATTATAGCTGTCAATGCTTTTGTTTCTGTAATTAACAGCAGTGTCAGTGATCAGTGTGTTTTTTGTTCCTCTAGGGAGACAGTTTTTCATTGTTTTACTGAATGTCAGTGTCTGAGTGGTGTCTTTGAACTTTCTCACAGAACTTTTTCACATTTTTAAGGAAGTTTTCTCTAAGCAGGTTTTCATTTGTGGTTTTATGTACAATCGTTGTTTTAAGCAGAAGTGTCAACTACTGAATTTTGTTTTAGGGCAGGCAAAGTTGGCTATCTATGTAAGCCGGAGAAGAAAACTTGAGAATGTTGAGAATGATGTTGATGTCAAAATTTTATTTGTGAAGGCTACTTAAAGCCAGAATCAGGCTGGACTTTCAGTTTTTTATGGGGAATGGGGATGTGGAAGGTTTTAGGACCCTCTGGTCCCTGGAGGATGTCCTCTGTTTAGTTCGTGATGGGCAGCTTTTGTTCGGGCATTTTTTGGGGGAAATAATTTTCTTTGTAATATAGCATGGCATAGAAATTGTACTGAATGATGGACAAGTGTGTTTATTAAAGATCTTTTAAAAATCAATCAATCAATCTCTCTCTCTCTCTCTCTCTCTCTATATATATATATATATATATATATATATATATATATATATATATATATATATATATCGTATGTCGGCCTCCGTCGGTCTATGATGACCATGGAAGAGAATCCTAAACGTCTACTCTGCTGGAACAGCACCGCCTGTGGCTGAACAGGCCGATGCGCGAATGACAGTCCCTGTCACACAGGTCACACTTGTGGGTGGTCTCCGTGCTGCTGGGTCTGTGGCGGTTCTTCCTGCGGGTCCTTTTTTCATCTGCTGCAGCAGTCAGTCTCTCTTCACCCGCCTTGAGCTGTCTGGTCAGGGTGCCTCTCCATTTGGAGTGGTCCGTTGCAAGGTCCTCCCAGCGCTCTGTGTTGATATCCAGGGCCTTCATGTCTCTCTTGCAGACGTCTCTAAAGCGCAGCTGTGGGCGGCCAACGTCTCTCCTGCCAGTTGCCAGTTCTCCATAGAGGACATCTTTGGGGATTCTGCCATCCTCCATACGATGAACGTGGCCTAGCCAGCGAAGCCTACGCTGCCTGAGTAGAGTGAACATGGAGGGAAGGCCGGCGCGGGACAGAACTTCTGTGTTGGGCACTTTGTCCTGCCAGGATATGTCCAGGATGTTGCGAATGCAGCGCAAGTGGAAGGAGTTCAGTCTCTTTTCCTGCCGGGCGTATGTTGTCCACGTCTCACTCCCATAGAGCAGTGTGCTGATGACGCAGGCGTTGTACACTGCCATCTTCGTCTTGACAGAGAGTTTGGGATTCTCCCACACTCGTGTGGTGAGGCGAGCGAGTGTGAAGGCTGATTTTCCAATCCTCTTGTTGATCTCTGTATCAAGGGAGAGGTTGTTGCTGATCGTGGACCCCAGGTACATGAACTGATTCACAACCTCCAGCTTGTAGTCATCAATGGTAATGGTTGGTGGTGCTTCCGTGCCTTGCACCAAGACGTTAGTCTTCTTCAGGCTGATGGTAAGCCCGAAGTCCTTGCATGCCTGGGAGAAGCGGTCCATCAGGGTCTGAAGCTCCTGCTGTGTGTGGGTTGCGACTGCAGCGTCGTCTGCGAACAGCATGTCTCTGACTAGAGCCTCGCGTACTTTGGTTCTGGCTTTCAGGCGGGCGAGGTTGAAAAGCCTGCCGTCAGATCTTGTGTGCAGGTAGATTCCCTCTGTTGCTGTGCTGAAGGCATGCCTCAGGAGCATAGCAAAGAAAATCCCAAAGAGGGTTGGCGCAAGTACACAGCCCTGTTTCACTCCGCTGCGTATGTTGAATGGCTCTGAGACGTTGCCATCGTGCTGCACTATCCCCTGCATGTTGGTGTGAAACGATTCGATGAGGCTTTGCAACTTTGGTGGGCATCCTATCTTTAGCAGGATCTTAAAAAGGCCTTCTCTGCTGACCAGATCGAACGCTTTGGTGAGGTCGATGAAGGCGACGTACAGAGGCATGTTCTGTTCTCTGCATTTCTCCTGGAGTTGGCGGATGGAGAATATCATGTCTACCGTCGATCGCTCAGCGCGGAAGCCACACTGAGACTCGGGGTAGACACGTTCGGCAAGCTTCTGTAGACGAACGAGAACAACTCGTGCGTAGACTTTGCCAACAACGCTGAGGAGGTAAATGCCCCTGTAGTTGTTGCAGTCGCTTCTCTCCCCTTTGTTTTTGTAGAGGGTGATGATCTTGGCATCCCTCATGTCCTGTGGTACGGCACCTTCCTTCCAGCACTGGCAGAGGATGTCATGCAATGGCAGCAGTAGGGCGGTCTTGCAGTGCTTGATCAGGTCAGGGGGTATGCCGTCGTTGCCGGGTGCCTTGCCAGCGGCCAAGCTATCAATGGCCTTACTGAGTTCGTCGATGGTTGGCTCGGCGTCAAGTTCGTCCATGGATGGCAGGCAGTCGATGGCATCAAGGGCTGACGGTGTCACGGTGTTCTGTCTAGAGTAGAGGTCGGAGTAGTGTTCCACCCATCTCTCCATCTGCTTGTTCTTCTCTATGATCATCTCCCCAGTGGAAGATTTGAGGGGGGCCGTCTTGCTCTGAGCCGGACCAAGTGCTTTCTTGATGCCATCGTACATACCACGGATGTTCCCTGTTATGGCAGCGGTTTGAATGTCTTGGCTGAGCTGAGTCCAGTACTCGTTGGCACAGCGCCGAGCAGTCTGCTGAACTTTGCTTCTCGCAGCCCTGAGAATCTGGAGATTCTTCTCGTTTGGGTACTTCTTGTACTCAGCAAGTGCTGAGCGCTTGGCTTCAATGATGGGGGTCGTCTCGGTCAACTTGGCATCAAACCAGTCCTGTCACTTCGAGGTCTTCCTCCCAAAGGTAGCCAAGGCTGTGCGGTAGATGGTGTTTTGCAGCTCTTCCCACTTCTGCTTTGCAGATTCTCCTCCTTGTGGTACACCAAGTTCCTTCTCAAAGGTGGAGGCAAACTGCTCAACAAGTTCTGGTTGGGCCATCTTGCTGGTGTCAATCCGTGCCTTTCCAGGTTGTCTAGCACGATGGAATTTCTTCAGCTGCAGCTTGACCTTGCAACACACCAATGAATGGTCTGTGTCGCAATCTGCACTCTGGAACGAACGGGTGATTAGCACGTTCTTCAGTGAGGTGCGCCTGGTCAGGATCAAGTCTAGCTGGTGCCATTGCTTTGAGCGCGGATGTTGCCAGGAAACCTTGTGTTGGGGCTTGGTCTTGAAGAACGAGTTTGTGATGCACAGATCGTGATATGTGCAGAACTCGAGCAGCCGCTGTCCGTTGTCGTTCATTCTGCCCACGCCAAAAGGTCCAAGACAGGAGGGCCAGGAGTCGTGGTCAGCACCCACTCTGGCACTGAAGTCTCCAAGGAGAATGAGTTGTTCAGAGTTGGGAATGATCCTGACAGTTGTTGCGAGATTCTCGTAGAACTCGTCTTTTGCCTCTGGTGTGGCTGTCTGTGTTGGGGCATACACACTGACGAGGGTGACTGGGCCTTCAGTGGTGTTCAGGCAGAGGGTGAGGAGTCGTGCAGAGCCAGTGCTGCCCGGTTCCACCATCTTCAGCAAAGTGTTCTTCACTGCGAAGCCCACTCTGTGTTCCCTGTGTTCGTCACTGCCCTTTCCCTGCCAGTAGAACGTGTAGTCCTTCTCTCTCAGTGTGCCTGCATCAGCTAACCGTGTTTCCTGGAGAGTGGCGATATCCACTCCCAGTCTCTTCAGCTCATTATTGATGATGGCAGTCTTCCTGGTGTCGTTGATGTCCTTGAGGTTAGCAGCGAGTCCTGTCATCATAGTGCGGATGTTCCAAGTTCCCAGTTTTAGAGTTGGTCTCTTTTGTTTTATTGTCTTGCCTGGTGTGAAGGTTCTCAGCCTGCTGTTTGGATTTCTCCTTATCCCCATGCACCCAATGAGGAAAGCAAGCTGTAGCGGGACAACACCTTATTGGCTGGGGGCTGCCCAGCTTGAGGCGGGCGGTAGCTGTCCAGTGAGATCTGATGATCCCTCCCACTGTCGGGAACAACCCCTGGCGCCACGCTCTACGCCAATTGAGCAGTGGCTTATAACCGGTAACTGTCATTCCCTGTGTTTTGTCTACGCCAAAGGCGAAGCTGGAGTGTCCTCTCCAGTGATCCGGTGTTCTACCTTCCAGCGTTGGGCGTTGGTAGGATTCAAGCCTGGGCAGGAAGATATGGAGGACAAGATGTTGCCCATGCAGCATGTCCCCCCTCTCCACGTCACTGATGAATCCAAAGGAACAGCAGGGCTGCTACAGTTTGGCACCAGCGCCGTTGCAGGAGCTGCCAGAACGATGTTGAGCACAACATAGAACTGCCTTAGGGGCTCCGACTCCGGATTTTTCCTCAGGGTTGACTCCCGAAGCCTTTCCCGTGACCGGGTATGCCACAAGGCAGCAGAGGTTTGAAATCAGGGTTTACCTTGCCCTAGATGGGCTACCTTCCCAGGTTGACGAGCCACCATCTACCCGAAGCATCTGGTTTTAAGGCGCCAGAGATCCGCCCTCGCCCCTTCTCCTATTAGTAAAAGCAGTTCCGCCGGGCTTAGAGACTAAACCACATGGGCAGGCTAGGAGTTGGACTTAGTTGTCAGAGGCTTTTCGAGACGCACGCCATAAGGAGCATTTTATGAGCACTGGGAGCTTAACCCCAGTGCCGCTCCTGGCTATGACAACCTTGGAACCATATATCTATACATATAGATATAGATATAGATAGATAGATAGATAGATAGATAGATAGATAGATAGATAGATAGATAGATAGATAGATAGATAGATAGATAGATAGATAGATAGATAGATAGATAGATAGATAGATAGATAGATAGATAGATAGTGCATGCGCACGCAGTGACCGGCAGCTGGTGAAATAGTGCGTGTGCGTGTGTGTGTTTTTATGTACTTTTATATGTTTTTATAAAATCCTCTGTGTCGTTTCTGCCTTGGACGTGTTTGTGGAATATATGTCGAAGAGCTCCCTGGTATTTACAACATGGATTTCCTTCCCTTTCTCGCACTGCTGTTCTCTGTTCTCTGGCTCTTTGTCTCTGAGGTAAACGCGTTCGGCTCCATGGTGGGCAGAATACATTATTCCAGGGACATGTTGCTGCATTTAAACACGGTTGATGCAGCAGCTGTGATTGAGCCTAAGCCGCAACTGCCGGACTTTATTTTGAGAGATGAACATAGCGGTGAAAAGAGAGAAGGGAGAGACGGCAGAAGGAAGCGTGGAAGGCGTGGAGGTGTGAAATTGCGCCTTAGGAGACGGCAGTTTGGTAACATTCCTCTTCCTTCAATAATTTTTGGGAACGTACAGTCTGTGAGAAACTAGGTGGATGAAATTCAAGGGAATGTACGCTACCAGAAGGACATTAAGAACTGCTGCGTCATGGCTTTCACCAAATCTTGGCTTACTGCGTATGATCGAGATGCAGACCTGTGGATTGACAGCTTTGGAGCCCCGCTGCTCTCGGATCGGCAGGGAGAGGTAAAGGGGAAATGTCAGGGGGGCGGAGTATGTTTATATATTAATAAGCAGTACTGCACATCTGTCACGGTCAGAGAGCGCATCTGTACACCCAATGTGGAGCTGCTGTCTGTGTCACTATGCCCCTTTTATTTGCCTCGCGAGTTCCCCCAACTTTTCATCACAACCGTGTACATTCATCCGAGGGCAGACGCTGACTCCGCCTCCAGCACCATCTTTGATGTGATCCAGCAGCTGCAATCAATTTCTCCAGAGGCGCCAAACTTCATTCTTGGGGATTTTAACCATGTTTCTTTAAAGAAGACACTTAAAAACTTTTATCAGTATGTACGTAGTATGGTACCTATAAGTACCTGGGTGTTCATCTGAACAATAAACTAGACTGGTCACACAATACTGACGCACTCTACAAGAAGGGATAGCGCAGGCTGTTCCTGCTGAGGAGACTCAGGTCTTTTGGTGTACAAGGGGCGCTGCTGAAGTCATTCTATGACACGGTGGTGGCTTCAGCCATCACTTTTGGAGTGGTCTGCTGGGGCAGTGGCATTACTGCAGCCGATAGGAAGAGACTGAACAAACTGATTAAGAAAGCTAGCTCTGTCCTGGGGCAGCGCCTTGATCCGATGGAGGAGATAGGAGAGAGAAGGACGGTGGCTAAACTGTCATCTCTGCTGGAGTCCGAGTTCCACCCTATGCAGGACATACTGGATGCACTGAGGAGCTCATTTAGCAGCAGACTACATCATCCCAGGTGCACAACCGAGAGGTTTCGTAGGTCCTTCCTACCAACGGCTGTCAGACTGTACAACCTAAGCAGGGCTGCTCGCAGAGATAGCAAAAAGACGTAACAAACTAATAGTTTTTTGAATGCAAAAGATGCAATAGACTTACACAATGGTCCCCTCCGGCATACAACTAGGAACATACTGGTCGCTATGGAGGGTGAGAATATGTATGGGCACATAATCATACCATGTAGGATAACTAAGTAAACGGTTATGCTGTTTCATTCCATCTAGCAACAATGCTCTGCACTGTGTGTGTTTATATATTTACATATTTATTCCATCTAGCTACAATGCTCCGCACTGTGTTTTTATATATCTACATATTATTCCATCTAGCTACATTGCTCCGCACTGTGTGTGTTTATATACTTGCATATTTATTCCACCTAGCTGCAATGCTCCGTACTGTGGGTGTTTATATATTTACATATTTATTCCATCTAGCTACAATGCTCTGCACTGTGTGTTCACACTGGCTTTTCCCTGCACTGTGTGTTCATCTACTCATATATTTATTCCATCCAGCTACAATGCTCTGCACTGTGTGTCTGTGTGTGTGTGTGTATATATTTATTTTATAGTAATATGTACATATGTATATTAGCCGCTCTTGCTTGCTTGTTTTTTTCTTGCCTTCTGATTGTTGCTCTGAGTGTTGCTATCCCTGTGCTGTTGCAATCCTGGAATTTCCCCGTTGTGGGACTAATAAAGGCTTATCTTATCTTATCTTATCTTATGTCTCCTGCCCAACCAGGTGAAAAAAGACATTGACCTGTGCTATGGATCCATAGAGAGGGCCTATAAATCACTCCCCCTTCCTCCTTTAGGATCCTCAGATCACAACTGTGTACACTTGCTGCCCACATATAAAACTGCTCTCAGAAGAGGCAAGGTGGAGACCAGAGACATAGATGTGTGGACAGAAGATTCAGAGCACAGCCTCCAGGAATGCTTTGACTGTACAGACTGGGAGATGTTCACACTGGCCTGCGGGGATGATTTGGACTCTCTGGCTGATCTCACATGCTCATACATGTCTTTCTGTAAAAATAAGATTGTTCCACGTAAACGTGTCAAAATATATCCCAACAACAATCCATGGGTTACAAAATCAGTTAAATCCTGCTTAAAGAGGAAAGCACTTGCCTTTAAACAGGGGTCTGTTTCTGAGCTACAGGTTGCTACAAAGGAGCTGAAGGCCGAAATTTTAAGAGCGAAACAGAATTATAAATCAGAGTTGGAAAGCAAGATGGCAACAAAGAAACTTGGTTCAGCCTGTGCCTGTATGAAAACTATTGCAGGCCTTCAGAGCACAGAGCGCAGTAATCGTGTGTTTTTAGATGGTTTTAATTCAGACACAGAGCTGGCTAATGCTCTTAATTGTTTTTATGGTCGTTTTGACTCCTTTGATTTCAGCACAGAAATCCAAGATTTGAAACAGAAACTCAAAGGCAATCAGCACTTTAATATTGAGGTGCAGGATGTTAAAAGGGAGTTCTGCGCTGTAAAAGTGAACAAAAGTCAGGGCCCTGATAATATATGTGGGCGCTTGGTAAGGTCCTGTGCACATGAACTGAGTCCTATATTTCATTATGTTTTCAATAAGTCTTTACAGACACAACATGTGCCTAAGATCTGGAAAGAAGCTGTGGTTGTCCCGTTCCAAAATCCAGTTGTCCTAAAACGGTAAACGACTTTAGACCCGTTGCTTTGACTTCAATTTAAATGAAAATTTTTGAAAAACTGGTCAGATGTGAGGTCCTAAAGCAGACTGAACATGCATTGGATCCTCTGCAGTTTACCTATAGGCCTCACAGAGGAGTGGAGGATGCCACTGTCACTCTGTTTAACATGCTTTTTAAACATCTGGATTTTAATGGGACACATGCCAGGCTTTTATTTGTGGACTTTTCTTCCGCCTTTAATACAATCCAACCTCATATCTTAATTGAAAGGCTCCTGCAACAATTTGATTTGAGCAATAATCTGGTGGGTTGGATTCTGGATTTCTTAACCAACAGGACGCAGAGAGTAAGGGTCAATGGTACATTGTCTGACCAAAAGTGCTCTTCTACTGGCTCTCCGCAGGGGTGTGTGTTGTCACCACTACTCTTCATCCTGTACACAAACATGTGTCGGAGCAGACATGACAACAGACACATTATAAAGTATGCTGATGACTCAGTTATTGTCAGTCTCCTCCAGGATGGTGAGAATGGCCACGGCCCAGTAGTTGATGATTTTGTTCACTGGTGTGAGGATTCCTACCTGCAGCTGAATACAACAAAAACTAAAGATATGATTATTGACTTTAGGAGGAAAAATCCCAGGCACGAAGTCACCATACTAAAAGGCCAGACCACTGAATGTGTACAATCGTACAAATATCTTGGGACGATTATTGATAGTAATTTAAACTTTGAAGTGAACTGTGAAAGGGTGTGCAAAAAGGGTCAGCAACATTTGCATTGCTTGAGAAAACTTGCACTCTTCCAAGTTGACCGAACCATAATGACAATGTTTTATCGGGCTTTTATTGAATCTGTTTTATCCTTTTCTTTAGTGTCATGGTTTGGTCAGATAAAACTGAAACAGAGGAAATCCTTGGATCAGGTAGTTAGATGGTCCAGTCGTTTGCTTGGTGAGTCACAGCTGAGCCTGACATCCCTGTACACCAGACAAGTACAGAGGATGGCTACCTCCATTTTAAATGATGACTCCCACCCTTTGCACTGCAACTTTCAGCTTCTTCCCTCAAGACGGAGGTTTGCTGTCCCAAAAAGCAGAACCCAGCGCTACAAAAACAGCTTTGTCCCTGCTGCTGTCAAAGAGTTGAACAAGCTGTAAAAATATATTGTACATAATTTAGGTACCTATTTATTAACTTCATTTTATATTTACTTATTTTTGTAGGATGTCACTTGGGTTCTAAATATTTTATTGGGTTTTAGACCTTTGAGTT
The DNA here is from genome assembly GCA_020510985.1 of Pholidichthys leucotaenia. Taxonomy (NCBI): domain Eukaryota; kingdom Metazoa; phylum Chordata; class Actinopteri; order Cichliformes; family Pholidichthyidae; genus Pholidichthys; species Pholidichthys leucotaenia. Next base: position 158,141,135 of record CM035843.1, on the reverse strand, counting down.
TTTTAACCTATTTGACTAGTTTTTAACCTTTAATATGACCCTTCTCTCTTACCTCTGGTTTCTCTCTCATCTCTTTCTTTTTATACCCTGATTGATGGAGACTTGAGTATTTTTATCATGTTTATAATCAGCTTCATGTGTGCCTGTGTTTGTGTCTATGTTGAATGTAATTAGTGGCTTGTAAATATGGATGTCACCAGACTGCAAAACAAATCTACCTGCGGGTACAAATAAAGTAACCTGAACCTGAACCTGTGTGGTATATATCACTCAGATATTCCATACCTACATTGGTTAGAGCATGTGGAAATGTTTGGGACAACATATACAAAGGAACTTCACACCTCTGAAAGAACAAAGGAATCTCACCGCCGTGTGCAGACCCATGACGTCACAGGACGCCATGGCAACAGACTCGACACCTTCACCCCTGAGAGAGGAGAAGGTCTTCCCATCACCTCCCAAGGCGAAGGGAGGAGTTAACAGGACTAATGGGGGGATTTAGATAACGGGGAGATGTTACCTTTTTCAATGAGTAGACTCTGATATCAGCTGTTTCAATGAGTGGTGCCATTTGTGCTTGTATTTAACCAACGAGCAAAGCAGAGATCTCTCTCTTGCCTTCTGCTAAGCTCTGCACCTGTTGAGATTTGATAGAGGAGCTATTCAATAAAAACCCTGTTTTTAATTCAAAGCCGCCTCGTTATTTCAGCTCCACTACACTGGTGACCCTTACGCGAGAATATGGACCGGAGGCGCTCTTCAAGCTGCTCATCCATGGTGGCTCTGGCACACGCCAGCGACGACGCAGACGAGGGAACAAGCAGACAGCTGTTCCCTGCGGCAGAGGGCACTGAGAGAGCTCAACCGAGCTCCAACACCGCCGCGAGAGCCGTAGAAACGCACTCTCACCCGGCGAACACGACAATGATGGTGTGCACGAACGCCGTCGCTGTCAAGCTGCCAGACTTCTGGAGAGAAGACCCTGCATCTTGGTTCCAGCAAGCCGAAGCCCAGTTTATACTGGCGGGTATCACAGCAGATGATACCAAATTTTATCACATCATCTCCAAGCTCGACTCCGCAACTTCGAAGTGTGTGCGGAGCTTGGTCCAGCAACCACCAACCCGGGACAAATATGAGACACTCAAGGCGACCATCGTGGCGAATTATGTCCCATCAGCGGAGGAAAGAGCCGAGAGAATCCTGGCAATCTACGGCCACAGAGGGGGCAATCCAAGGACCCTCATGGAGGATTTGCTACAACTCAAGGAAGAGGATAATGATAATTTCCTTCTCCAATTCATTTTCCTCAGCACGCTACCACTGCATTTGAGAGGGACACTCGCCAGGATGAAGTGCAATAACCATCAGGATTTCCGTACACTGGCCAACAAGGCTTACCGGCTCGTCAACGCCTGCAGAGAACGGACACCCACAGCGGCATCCGCAGATCTGAGAACTGACACCCCGAGCCTTGGAGAGACTCAACCCACGGTGACAGCGGCGCAGCCCAAGCGCAACGAGCAGAACGACGTCTGCTATTATCACCACAGCTTCGCAGAGAAAGCCCGCAAATGCGTTCCCCCCCTGCAAGTTTACGATGTCGGGGAAACGCCAAAGCCGAGGGCCATTAACAGCAGCAGTTCTCAGCGAGAAGAATAAGCTGTTATACGTGACGGATGGATACACAGGCAAGCAGTTCCTCATCGACACGGGAGCTCAGCTGAGTTTCGTCATGCCCTCCCACGCAGAGCGAACCATGAGCACCCGGGGCAACGGAGCAGTGGCAGCCAACGGCTCTGACATCGACACGTTCGGGGAAAAGAGCCTGCACCTCCTCATCCACGGCCGCAGCTACAGATGGACATTTGTTGTAGCAGCGGTGAGCTTTAACTTGTTAGGCGCAGATTTTCTGTGTGCACATGGGTTATTAGTGGATCTTGCAAATAGGCGCCTGGTTAATGCACTCTCTTTTGCTTCTGTTCCATGCTCAGCTCGAGTTTCTCCACCACCTGTGCAAGCCAACGTCACTACGGCAGGAGGTAAGTTTGAGCAACTCCTCACCCAATTTCCAGCACTCACAACCCCCAAATTCTCAGCCACTGTAGCCAAACACGGGGTTAAACACTTCATTCCAACAAACGGACCTCCCGTTTTTGCCAAAGCTCGCCGCTTAGACGCGGCCAAGCTCAACATAGCAAGGGACGAATTTGCAGCTCTTGAAAAATTAGGCATTTGCCGACGTTCAAAGAGCCCTTGGGCCTCACCACTTCATATGGTCCCGAAATCCGACGGTTCTTGGAGACCGTGCGGAGATTACCGCAGGCTAAACAACGCTACAGCGCATGACCGCTACCCCATTCCTCACATTCAGGATTTTTCATTGCATTTAGCAGGTGCGCGCATTTTTTCAAAAATAGACTTAGTCTGCGGTTATCACCAGGTCCCAGTCCGAGCTGAAGATATTCCTAAAACAGCGGTTATAACCCCTTTCGGCCTTTTTGAATTTCTAAGAATGCCATTCGGCCTCAAAGGCGCGGCTCAAACTTTTCAACGGATGATGGACGCAGTCCTACGCGACCTACCCTTTGTTTTTGTCTACCTTGATGACATGCTTGTAGCCAGTTCATCCGAGGAAGAACACGAACAGCACCTCACTACCGTTTTTCAGAGGCTGGAAGAGCACGGACTTATAATCAATCCAGCCAAATGCAAATTCGGCGTATCACAAATTGATTTTTTGGGACATAGGGTCTCCCCGGCAGGGGCAATTCCGCTTCCAGACAAAGTTTGTGCGATAGAAAGTTTTCCACGGCCTCAAACAGTTAAGTCGCTATAGGAATTTTTGGGGATGGTTAATTTTTACAACCGTTTCCTCCCCCACGCAGCTCAGCTCATGCAACCCCTATATGACGCGTTCAGAAAAAAGAAAGCTTCCAACGCGGTCGAATGGACCCCGGAGCGCGAACGCGCTTTCGCGGAAGTAAAAAGCGCCCTAGCTAACGCCACAATGTTAGTCCACCCAGATTCCTCAGCCCGCATTGCTCTAACCACAGATGCTTCAGACCTGGCTATAGGGGCAGTTGTAGAACAACTTGTCAGTGGGGTCTGGCAACCTTTAGCATTCTTTAGCAAATCGCTAAACCCTACTGAACGCAAATACAGCACTTTTGACAGAGAGCTGCTGGCGCTTCATTTGTCCATCCGCCACTTCCAGTTTTGGTTAGAAGGGCGGAGTTTCACGGCTTTTGTGGACCATAAGCCGCTCACTTTTGCTATGGCTAAAATTTCAGAACCATGGTCAGGCAGACAGCAAAGACAGCTAGCTGCGATTTCAGAGTTCACCACAGACATTCGACACGTAGCAGGCAAACTTAACGTAGTAGCTGACTGTCTCTCCCGTGCTGTGGCACCGCCAGAGCACGAGGAGACAGATTACACTGCTTCAGCAGCTGAGCTTTTCTCTAACGCAAACACATATGCAGCACCTATCCATGAAGGGATAGATTATGCAGCCATGGCGGAAGAACAAGGTAGTGATGCGGACGTGCGCGCGCTCCTGTCTGGACCAACAGGGTTAAGGCTGGAGGAAAAAGGGTTGCGCGACGGCGTGCCCCCCCTAATATGTGATGTTTCAACCGGCCGACCTCACCCGTTAGTACCAGCTGCTTGGCGCCGCCGCATTTTCGACGCAATTCACTCCCTCGCGCACCCAGGTGTGCGCACCTCGGTCAAAATGGTTGCCGAAAAGTTTGTGTGGCCAGGCCTATGCAAAAACGTAAAAGAATGGGCAAAAACTTGCATTCCTTGTCAGCGCGCCAAAGTACACAAACACACTAAAGCCCCTCTGGAGCCTTTTCCAATCCCTGCTAGAAGGTTCGACCACATTCATGTCGACCTCGTGGGGCCGCTGCCTTCCTCCCAAGGTTTCACACACCTGCTAACAATGATAGACCACACCACGCGCTGGCCAGAGGCAGTCCCGCTAGCGGTAACCACAGCAGAGGAAGTAGCTCGCGTTTTTCTAACAAATTGGGTGGCACGTTTCGGCGTCCCATCAGACATCACGTCAGATAGGGGGCCTCAATTTGTCTCAGAGCTCTGGTCAGCCATGTCCAACAGTTTAGGGGCAACAATTCACCGTACCACCGCTTATCACCCTCAGGCTAATGGGTTATGCGAGCGTTTTCACAGGTCCTTAAAGGCCGCCCTCAGGGCCTCATTAACGGACACAAATTGGGTAAATAAACTTCCCTGGGTTTTATTGGGGTTGCGTGCGGCACCTAAAGAGGATTTAGACGCTTTCCCTGCAGAATTAGTCTTCGCTCAGCCTATCAGACTACCAGGTGAATTTTTACCAGAAAACCCGGAACCAGGGCACCTCCCGGTCCCAAGGTTTTTAGGCAGTAACAGTCCGGACTTTCTCCACGGTCCAGCTCATCACTCCTTTCCACGAGTTTTTGTTCCTCAAACTTTAAAAAACGCTGAGTTTGTTTTTGTTAAGCATGAAGCTCTAAAACCAACGTTACGCCCAGTATACGATGGCCCGTATAGAGTGCTGGAAAATGGTGACAAACACTTTGTGGTTGATTATGGGGATAGAAATGAAACTGTCAGCATTGACAGACTCAAACCTGCCTTCTTGTTGAGAGACGGACCTGCACAGCTGGCCCGAGCACCTCGGCGAGGTAGACCCCCCAAGGAGAAAGTCTCAGCCCCCAGGCAGGGAACAGATAATCTCTCTCCTTCCCACACTGCAGATTCCTCACAACAAGGTCCCAGCAGGACACCTAAACCAACCTACAGCAGCTTTGGGAGAAGATTGAAACCCAGACTACTCAGGGACTGATTACACCACTATGCAAATTTTCGCTAATTGTGCCGCAACAGTTTAGGACTGATTTATGATTATACTATGCCGTTATGTTTTCACTGAACTCTCTTAGGAGCATGGCTGCTTGAAAGTTTCTTCTGTGGCAACAGCTGTAACACGTAGTATGTCTTAGTAATTACCCTAGACTGTGAATCTTTCTGTGTTCCTTCATAGTTGTTTGGGGGGCCTGTGGTATATATCACTCAGATATTCCATACCTACATTGGTTAGAGCATGTGGAAATGTTTGGGACAACAGCAGCACGGTGGTGCAGTGGTTAGCACTGTTGACTTACAGCTAGAAGGTTCCTGGTTCAAATCCCCAGGTTGGCAGGGGTTGGAACCTTTCTGTGTGGAGTTTGCATGTTCTCCCTGTGCTGTGTGGGTTTACTCCGGGGGCTCCGGTTTCCTCCCACAATCCAAAGACATGCATGTTAGGTTAATTGGCTGTTCTAAATTGTCCCTAGATATCTGTTTCCTATAGGCCCTTGGAATAGAGGGTTAGTATTAGTGAAAGCGCTTTGAGTGGTCTTTGTGATTAGAAAAGCGCTATATAAGTACAGGTTAGTTAGTAGTTAGTAACATATACAAAGGAACTTCACACCTCTGAAAGAACAAAGGAATCTCACCGCCGTGTGAAGACCCATGACGTCACAGGACGCCATGGCAACAGACTCGACACCTTCACCCCTGAGAGAGGAGAAGGTCTTCCCATCACCTCCCAAGGCGAAGGGAGGAGTTAACAGGACTAATGGGGGGATTTAGATAACGGGGAGATGTTACCTTTTTCAATGAGTGGACTCTGATGTCAGCTGTTTCAATGAGTGGTGCCATTTGTGCTTGTATTTAACCAACGAGCAAAGCAGAGATCTCTCTCTTGCCTTCTGCTAAACTCTGCACCTGTTGAGATTTGATAGAGGAGCTATTCAATAAAAACCCTGTTTTTAATTCAAAGCCGCCTCGTTATTTCAGCTCCACTACAACCTGTATATATATATATATATATATATATATATATATATATATATATATATATATATATATACTGTATATAGTATATACGTATATATATATATAGTATAATCTGAGATTTACTGATTTTACTCAGATTAAAAAGTGTTCCTTTAATCTGAGTAAGCTGGACTAGCCTGCCACAATTTCGATATCCAGCTTATTTTTTCCCATTAAAATCTGATGTGTTTTCAAAGTGTTCCCTTTATTTTATTTTTTTTTTGAGCAGTATATACAGTATATACACTACCGTTCAAAAGTTTGGGGTCACCTAGACAATTATTTTGTGTTTTCCATGAAAAGTCACACTTATTTACCACCATGAGTTGTAAAATGAATAGAAACTATAGTCAAGACATTGACAAGGTTAGAAATAATGATTTGTATTTGAAATAATAATTTTTTCCTTCAAACTTTGCTTTTGTCAAAGAATCCTCCATTTGCAGCAATTACAGCATTGCAGACCTAATATGATTGCACAAGGGTTTTCTAATCATCCATTAGCCTTCTGACGCAATGAGCAAACACATTGTACCATTAGAACACTGGAGTGATAGTTGCTGAAAATGGGCCTCTATACACCTATCTAGATATTGCACCAAAAACCAGACATTTGCAGCTAGAATAGTCATTTACCACATTAGCAATGTACAGAGTGTATTTCTGATTAGTTTAAAGTTATCGTCATTGAAAAAAAGTGCTTTTCTTTCAAAAATAAGGAAATTTCTAAGTGACCCCAAACTTTTTAACGGTAGTGTATATAGTAAATTACATAAGTATGGCATCAGAGGAATTGCTTTTGACTGGTTACACAGCTATTTAGAAGACAGGTGTCAATATGTTCATGTGAATAATACAGACTCTGAGTTGCTGAAGACGTATGGGGTACCACAGGGTTCTGTGCTTGGTTCATTGCTGTTTATTTTGTATATTAATGATTTATGTTCTGTGTCTAAATTGCTCAAGTGTATTTTATTTGCAGATGACACAACTTTTTTTTTGTTTTTGTAGTGGAGAAAATCTTTAGCAGCTTCTGGATTCAGTAGAAAATGAACTTAAACAAATCAATCAGTGGTTCACTGCCAATAAATTATCTATTCACCTTGGACAAACAAAATGTATAATATTTGGAAACTGAAAATTATATAATCACAGACAAATTAAAATAAACAATGTTGAAATTGACAGTTTTTGAAACCAAGTTCCTAGGTATCATTGTTGATAATAAACTAAACTGGAAATCACACATAAATTATGTCATAACTAAAATGTCTAAATCCATTGCCGTACTGTATAAAGTTAAGGATCTCCTGTGTCAGAAATCTCTTTGCATTTTATATAATTTACTGATAGTTCATTTTATGACACATACTGTGTGGAGATCTGGGGAAACACATTAAAACAAACACAAACTTAATCTTTTTACTACAGAAAAAAGCTGTACGCATTGTGTCAAAGAAACCTTACTGTGAACCAACAAATCCAATATTCATTCAATTACATACTCTTAAATTTAGGGATATGGTAGATTATGTAGTAGATTAGTTTATTTGACAGGGACAGTGCAATAAACATAGACAATTAATCAAAGACAATCAATCTGATGTGTTGCACATAGAGTGTATAGCTATTAGCTGTCATTATAATCTATTATAATGTCATTCAAATCAAGTACAAAGCAAATAATAACCAATTACCTGTAAATATTAAGAGACTGTTTAAAAAAAGGGAAAGCAAATATGAGCTAAGAGGTAACTGTTTTTAATAAGCCAAAGGTTAGAACAAATACAAAGTATCATTGCATGTCTGTCACTGGAGTTAAACTGTGGAACTGTTGCTCTGAAAATATTAAAACATGTTAAACTCTGAAGCAATTTAAAAAATTGTACAAATATGAGAAAATCTCCCAGTGTCTCATTGTAAATGCTGGGAGATAAATTTGTAATAACTTATTTTTTTTTTTTTTTTGTCTACTTGTTCTATTTGATTTTCTTTGTTGATTTTGGGTAAGACTTAAATTTTTATGTTATTGATTTTAAAATTGTAATGGGGTAGGCACTATATAAGCACTAGCTTCAGCCTACACCTTTTTGGTTGTTCTTTTGTGTGTTCTTAAGATAAGATAAGATAAGATAAGCCTTTATTAGTCCCACAACAGGGAAATTCCAGGATTGCAACAGCACAGGGATAGCAACACTCAGAGCAACAATCAGAAGGCAAGAAAAAAACAAGCAAGCAAGAGCGGCTAATATACATATGTACATATTACTATAAAATAAATATATACACACACACACACACAGACACACAGTGCAGAGCATTGTAGCTGGATGGAATAAATATATGAGTATATGAACACACAGTGCAGGGAAAAGCCAGTGTGAACACACAGTGCAGAGCATTGTAGCTAGATGGAATAAATATGTAAATATATAAACACCCACAGTACGGAGCATTGCAGCTAGGTGGAATAAATATGCAAGTATATAAACACACACAGTGCGGAGCAATGTAGCTAGATGGAATAATATGTAGATATATAAAAACACAGTGCGGAGCATTGTAGCTAGATGGAATAAATATGTAAATATATAAACACACACAGTGCAGAGCATTGTTGCTAGATGGGATGAAACAGCATAACCGTCTACTTAGTTATCCTACATGGTATGATTATGTGCCCATACATATTCTCACCCTCCATAGCGACCGGTATGTTCCTAGTTGTATGCCGGAGGGGACCATTGTGTAAGTCTATTGCATCTTTTGCATTCAAAAAACTATTAGTTTGTTACGTCTTTTTGCTATCTCTGCGAGCAGCCCTGCTTAGGTTGTACAGTCTGACAGCCGTTTGTAGGAAGGACCTACGAAACCTCTCGGTTGTGCACCTGGGATGATGTAGTCTGCTGCTAAATGAGCTCCTCAGTGCATCCAGTATGTCCTGCATAGGGTGGAACTCGGACTCCAGCAGAGATGACAGTTTAGCCACCGTCCTTCTCTCTCCTATCTCCTCCATCGGATCAAGGCGCTGCCCCAGGACAGAGCTAGCTTTCTTAATCAGTTTGTTCAGTCTCTTCCTATCGGCTGCAGTAATGCCACTGCCCCAGCAGACCACTCCAAAAGTGATGGCTGATGCCACCACCGTGTCGTAGAATGACTTCAGCAGCGCCCCTTGTACACCAAAAGACCTGAGTCTCCTCAGCAGGAACAGCCTGTGCTGTCCCTTCTTGTAGAGTGCGTCAGTATTGTGTGACCAGTCTAGTTTATTGTTCAGATGAACACCCAGGTACTTATAGGATGTCACCATCTCGATGTCTGTTCCCTGTATATTTACTGGTGCTGTGAGGGGCTGCCCATGCCTGCGGCAGTCCACCACCAGCTCCTTAGTTTTCCTCACGTTGATCTGGAGGCAGTTCCGATGGCACCAGTCCACGAAGTCCTGGATAAGCCCTCTGTACTCAGCTTCATCTCCATTGGAGATGAGGCCAACGATCGCAGAGTCATCAGAGAACTTCTGTAGATGGCAGTGTGTTGTGTTGTGTGAGAAGTCTGCAGTATAAAGAGTGAACAGGAAGGGAGCCAGCACCGTTCCCTGGGGGGCCCCCGTGCTACTGATGATCGTGTCGGACACACAGTCCCGGGTTCTTACAAACTGAGGCCGGTTCGTGAGGTAGTCCAGGATCCATGATGACAGGTGCTGGTCCACCCCTGCTCGCAGCAGCTTGTCCTTCAGGATCATCGGTTGGATGGTGTTGAAAGCACTGGAGAAGTCAAAGAACATGATCGTCACCATATTCCCGGGCTTCTCCAGGTGGGACAGAGAACGGTGAAGGAGGAAGATCACCGCATCCTCCACCCCAATGCCATGCTGGTAGGCGAACTGGAGTGGATCCATCGCTGGTTCCACCAGGGGGCGGAGGTGAGCAAGGAGCAGTCTCTCCAGGGTCTTCATCAAGTGGGACGTCAAGGCCACTGGTCTGTAGCTGTTCTTATTGTATTGTATGTGTTTATTATTATTATTACCAAATAAATTCATTCATTTATTCATTCAATAACTTCTTCTAGCTTTTCTCAGAGATTTTTTATAAATTAAAAGATGATTTCTCCAAGCTAAATAGATTTCATCTAAATTAGTGGAGCCATTTTCTTTCTAATTGACAAGTCTACTGTTTAAAGCTATGAGTTTCTGTGTTGAAACCAGGAGTTAGAAATCTCTGATTAGACTTTTTTTTTTTTTTTTTTTTTTTTTAAGGGGCTACCATGTCTAGAGTCTGATGCAGAGAAGCTGTAACACTATCTACCATGCTATCAATTACAGAAGGAGCAAGCTGTCTATAGCTTATTTCTGTTGTATTGACACATGCCATAAAGGAAACAATCTCCATAAATTTGGTAACAACATCATCTGAGAGGCATCTACTGTAGTAATATTTTTTCTTTAGGAGCCAAATAGTCAGAAATAGTAAAATCAAGACTTTAATATACATGTAGATGTAGATAGTGATTGCCTTAATATGGCATTTAATCCAATATTAGACACAATCGGATTTTCTCAGAAAGTAAGAATTTCTACCCATTATCTCCACCATACGTTGGACCTTGTTCTGACATATGGCATAGAAATAGAAAATCTGGTAGTGTCTCCTCATAACCCTGTACTGTCAGACCATTGTCTGTTAACCTCTGGTTTTACTATTTCTGACTATTTGGCTCCTAAGGAAAAATATTACTACAGTAGATGCCTCTCAGATGATGTTGTTACCAAATTTATGCAGATTGTTTCCTCTATGCCATGTGTCAACACAACAGAAATAAGCTATACACAGCTTACTCCCTCTGTAATTGATAGTATGGTAGATATTGTTCCAGTTTCTCTGCATCAGACTCTAGACATGGTGGCCCCTTTAAAAAAGAAAAAGTCTAATCAGAGATTTCTAACTCCTGGGTTCAACACAAAAACTCATAGCTTAAAACAGAAGACTTGCCAATTAGAAAGAAAATGGCGCTCCACTAATTTAGATGAAATCTATTTTGCTTGGAGAAATCATCTTTTAATTTATAAAAAAATCTCTGAGAAAAGCTAGAATGAGTTATTATTCTGCATTAATAGAAGAGAACAAGAATAATCCCAGGTTTCTTTCAGCACTGTAGCCAGGCTGACAAAGAGTCAGGACTCTGTCAATCCTAGCATTCCCTTAGAGCTTACTAGTCAGGACTTTATGAACTTTTTCAATAATAAAATTTCATCTATCAGAGATAAAATCAGTCAGATTCGTCCCACCGTTAACTTAAATACATTAACTACTACAACTCCTTCAATTGACATCTGTTTGGATCAGTTTACTCCAATTGACCTTTTACAGTTAGACCAAATAGTTTCCTCATCCAAGCGTTCAACTTGTCTTTTAGGCCCTATTCCTACCAGGTTATTTAAAGAAGTCTTCCCATTTATTGGTAGTTTTAGTCTTCAAATAATCAATTCTTCATTAATCTTAGGCCATGTACCGCAGGCTTTTAAAACGGCTGTAATTAAACCCTTACTCAAAAAGCCAATGCTGGATCCAGGAGTTTTAGCTAACTATAGACCAATCTCTAATCTCCCTTTCATTTCAAAAATCTTAGAAAGAGTTGTTGCTGCGTGGTTGTTTGACCACTTGCAGGGAAATGGTTTGTTTGAAGAGTTTCAATCTGGGCTTAGAATCCATCATAGTACTGAAACAGCCTTGGTGAAGGTCACTAATGACCTCCTTATCGCATCTGATAATGGACTTGTTTCTGTACTTGTCCTTTTAGACCTGAGTGCAGCTTTTGATACTATTGATCATAGTATTCTATTTGATAGATTAGAACACTGTGTTGGACTTAATGGAACTTCGTTGCAGTGGTTTAAATCTTATTTATCTGATAGGTTCCAGTTTGTTCATGTCAGTAATGAGTTTTCTTTCAACTCAAAGCTCAGTCATGGAGTTCCACAGGGATCTGTGCTAGGTCCTATTCTTTTTAGTTTATATATGCTTCCATTAGGCAACATTATTAGGAAGCACTGTAAACATTTTCATTGTTATGCAGATGACACACAATTAAACCTGTCAGTGAAGCAAGATGATAGTAATCAATTAGCCAAGATAGAAGCCTGTCTTAAGGAAATCAAAGCTTGGATGACTTGTAATTTCCTGCTATTAAATTCAGATAAGACTGAAGTCATTCTTGTTGGTCCAAAAAACCTTAGAAATACCTTTTCCACATCAAACTTGTAGTCTGGATGCAGTTACTCTTTCTCTTAATAGCTCTGTGAAGAACCTTGGAGTTATTTTTGATCAAGATCTGTCCTTCAATTCACATATTAAATTTGTTTCTAAGACTGCCTTCTATCATGTGCGTAATGTTGCCAAGATTAGGAGCATCTTGTCTCAGAGTGATGCTGAGAAACTGATCCACACTTTTGTTAGCTCGAGATTAGATTATTGTAATTCTTTATTATCAGGCTGTCCTAAAACATCTCTAAAAAGTCTTCAGTTGATCCAAAATGCTGCTGCAAGAGTTTTAACAGGTACTAGAAAGAGAGATCATATCTCTCCAGTTCTGGCCTCCCTTCATTGGCTTCCCATAGAGTTTAGAATTAAGTTTAAAATCCTTCTTCTTACTTACAAAGCTCTAAACAATCAGGCTCCTTTTTATTTTAAAGATCTGATACTACCGTATTATCCTACGGTAGTATCCTACACTCCAAAAATGCTGGATTACTTGTAATACCTAGAATCTCCAAAAATACAATGGGAGGCAGAGCCTTCAGTTATCAAGCTCCTCTCCTGTGGAACAAACTGCCAATCTGGATTCGGGAGTCAGACTCGATCTCTGTTTTTAAGAATAGGGCTAAAACCTACCTTTTTGATATAGCCTACAATTAGGGAGGGATCACGTGTTTCTGAACCCTCCCTTAGTTATGTTGCTAATAGGTTTAGTCAGCCGGGGGGCCTCCAATAATGCACTGGGCCTCACTCCTTTCTTCACTCTCAATTAATTTTTTTTTTTTTTTTTTTTTGCTGGTCATTAACATCTGTTTGTTCTCTCCCATAGATTGAGTCCCCATCGTACTGTTTGCTCTCTACATGTCTGTTCTTTTCATCTTCTCTGTCCCCTCACCCCCCAGCCAGTCGCAGCAGATGACTGCCCCTCCCTGAGCCTGGTTCTGCTGGAGGTTTCTTCCTGTTAAAAGGGAGTTTTTCCTCTCCACCGTCGCCAAGTGCTAGCTCACAGGGGATCACCTGATTGCTGGGGTCTTTCTGCAACAGTGGGGGTTCCCCCTACAGTTCATAGTGCTATGAGATGACTGTTGTTGTGAAATGGCGCTATATAAATAAAGTTGAATTGAATTGAATTGAATATTAAATTTGTTTCTAAGACTGCCTTCTATCATTTGCATAATATTTCCAAGATTAGGAGCATCATGTCTCAGAGTGATGCTGAGAAACTGATCCACGCTTTTGTTAGCTCGAGATTAGAATATTGTAACTCTTTATTATCAGGTTGTCCTAAAACATCTCTAAAAAGTCTTCAATTGATCCAAAATGCTGCTGCAAGAGTTTTAACAGGTACTAGAAAGAGAGATCATATCTCTCCGGTTCTGGCCTCCCTTCATTGGCTTCCCATAGAGTTTAGAATTAAGTTTAAAATCATTTTTCTTACTTTTAAAGCTCTAAACAATCAGGCCCCTTTTTATTTAAAAGATCTTGATATTACCCTATTATCCTAACAGAGCACCACACTCCCAAAATGCTGGATTACTTGTAATACCTAGAATCTCCAAAAGTACAATGGGGGGCAGAACCTTCAGTTATCAAGCTCCTCTCCTGTGGAACCAGCTGCCAATCTGGATTCAGGAGTCAAACTCGATTTCTGTTTTTAAGAATAGGGTTAAAACCTTCCTTTTTGATATAGCCTACAATTAGGGAGGGATCATGTGTTTCTGAACCCTCCTTTAGTTATGCTGCTACTAGGTTTAGGCAGCTGGGGGACCTCCAATAATTGAACTGGTCTTTACTCCTTTCTTCACTCTCAATGAAATATATATATATATATATTTTTTTTTTTGCTGGTCATTAATATCTGTTTGTTCTCTCCCATAGATTGAGTCCCCATCGTGCTGTTTGCTCTCTACATGTCTGTTCTTTTCATCTTCTCTATCCCCTTACCCCCCAGCCAGTCGCAGCAGATGACAGCCCCTCCCTGAGCCTGGTTCTGCTGGAGGTTTCTTCCTGTTAAAAGGGAGATTTTCCTCTCCACCATTACCAAGCGCTTGCTCATAGGGGATTGCCTGATTGCTGGGGTCTTTCTACAATTGTGGGCGTTTCCCCTACAGTTGAAAGTGCTATGAGATGACTGTTGTTGTGAAATGGCGCTATATAAATAAAGTTGAATTGAATTGAATTGAATTGAGTAGTCCGCCAAGGACTACTTTCTAAACTGGCTTTTGTTACGTGGAATGTCACCTCTCTCGTGGGGAAGGAGCCTAAGCTGGTGTACAAGGTTGAGAGATACCGGCTAGATATAGTCGGCCTCACCTCAAAACACAGCTTCGGTTCCTGAACCAGTCTCCTGGAGAGGGGCTAGTGCTTTGACTTTTCTGGAGTTTCCCCGAGCGAGAGGCGGCGAGCGGGGTGGGTATTCTTGTATCCCCCCACCTTGCTGCCTCTATATTGGAGTTTTCCTCGGTGGACGGAAGGGTTGCTTCCCTGAGCCTTCGGGTTGGGAAACGGGTCCTGACCATCATTTGTGCCTATGAACCAAATGATGTTTCAGAGTACCCACCCTTTTTGGAGTCGGTGACTGGGGTGCTGGAGAGTGCTCCTCTTGGAGACTCCATTGTCATACTGGGGGACTTCAATGCGCACGTGGGCAACAACAGTGAAACCTGGAGGGGGGTGATTGGGAGGAACGGCCTGCCCGATCTGAACCCGAGTGTTGTTCAGTTATTGGACTTCTGTGCTAACCACAGTTTGTCCTTAACGAACAGCATGTTCAAGCATAAGGGTGTCCATATGTGCACCTGGCACCAGGACACCCTAAGTCGCAGGTCGATGATCGATTTTGTTATCGTGTCATCAGACCTGCGACCGTATGTCTTGGACACTCGGGTAAAGAGAGGTGCAGAGCTGTCAACTGATCACCACCTGGTGGTGAGTTGGATCCGATGGCAGGGGAGGAAGCCATTCAGACCTGGTAGACCCAAACGTATAGTGAGGGTGGACTGGGAATGTCTGGCTGAGGCCCCTGTCCGGGAGGTCTTCAACTCCCACCTCCGGAAGAACTTCAACCACATTCAGAGGGAGTCTGGAGACATGGAGTCTTAATGGACCGTGTTCTCCACCTCTGTTGTTGAAGCAGCGGCCCAGAGCTGCGGCCACAAGGTGGTCGGTGCATCTCGTGGTGGCAACCCCCAAACCAAGTGGTGGACACCAGTGGTGAGGGTGGCCATTAAGCTGAAGAAGGAGTCCTATCAAGCTTGGTTGGCTTGTGGGACTCCCACAGCAGCTGAGGTGTACTGGCAGGCCAAGCAGAAAGCAGCTCGGGAGGTTGCTGAAGAAAAAACCTGGGTATGGGAGGAGTTCGGTGAGGCCATGCAGCAAGACTTTCCGTCGGTCTCAAAGAGATTCTGGCAAACGATCCGGCGGCTCAGGAGGGGAAAGCAGCTCCCTGTCCACACTGTGTATGGGGCGGATGGGATACTGTTGACTTCGACTGGGGATATCGTCGGTGTCACGTGTGGCTCTGGGGAGCCCCACAATGAGAGCCAAGGGCGAGCCAGTGAGTAATGATGTTTATTGGCGACAGGGGTAAGGGATGAGGAAAGCACAGATGCTCATAGACATTAACACTCATGGGCAGAGCAGCAATAGAGTTAACAGTGGGCACCTGGCGTAGGGGTACACAGCTAGAGAACTCACACTGTGTATGGTGCGGATGGGGCGCTGTTGACTTCGACTGGGAATATTGTCGGGCGTTGGAAGGAATACTTCGAGGATCTCCTCAATCCCACTGATACGCCTTCCACAGAGGAAGCAGGGTTTGTGGATGAGGGGGATGACTCGCCTATCACAGGGGCTGAGGTCACCAAGGTGGTTAAAAATCTCCTTGGTGGCCGGGCCCCGGGGGTGGACGAGATTCACCCTGAGTACCTCAAGGCCCTGGATGTTGTTGGGCTGTCATGGTTGACACGCCTCTGCAACATTGTGTGGAGGTCGGGGGCAGTGCCTTTGGCATGGCAAACCAGAGTAGTGGTTCCTCTCTTCAAAAAAGGGGACCGGAGGGTGTGCTCCAACTTTAGAGGGAATCACACTCCTCAGCCTCCCTGGGAAGGTCTATGCCAAGGTACTGGAGAGGAGAGTCCAGCCGTTGGTCGAACCTTTGATTCAGGAGGAGCAATGTGGTTTTCGTCCTGGCTGTGGCACATCGGACCAGCTCTTTACCCTCTCGAGAATTCTCGAGGGTTCGTGGGAGTTTGCCCAACCAGTTTACATGTGTTTTGTGGACTTGGAGAAGACATTTGACTGCATCTCTCGTGGTTTTTTGTGGGGGGTGTTTCGGGAGTATGGGGTATTGGGCTTGTTGTTACGAGCTATTCGGTCTCTGTACGACCGTTGTGAGAGTTTGGTTCGTATTGCCAACACTCGGTCGGAGTCATTCCCAGTGAGAGTTGGACTCCGCCAGGGCTGCCCTTTGTCACCGATCCTGTTCATAATTTTTATGGACAGGATTTCTAGGCGCATCCAGGGAATGGAGGGTGTCATGCTTTGTGACCACATGATCTCATCTCTGTTGTTTGCAGATGATGTTGTCCTGTTGGCTTCATCCAGCATTGACCTACAGCTCTTGCTGGGACGGTTTGCCGCTGAGTGTGAAGTGGCTGGGATGAGAATCAGCACCTCCAAGTCCGAGTCCATGGTCCACAGCCGGAACAAGGTGGATTGTCCTCTCTGGGTTGGGGACAGGCTCCGGCCCCAAGTGGAGGAGATAAGATAAGATAAGATAAGATAAGCCTTTATTAGTCCCACGATGGGGAAATTCCAGGATTGCAACAGCACAGGGATAGCAACACTCAGAACAATAATTAAGAAGATATGGCAGATATAAATAAGAGCAGTGGATATACATACATACCCATAAATACAGTGGGGCAAAAAAGTATTTAGTCAGCCACCAATTGTGCAAGTTCTCCCACTTATAAGATGAGAGAGGTCTCCAATTTTCATCATAGGTATACCTCAACTATGAGAGACAAAATGAGAAAAAAAAATCCTGAAAATCACATTGAAGGATTTTTAATGAATTAATTGGTAAATTCCTCAGTAAAATAAATATTTGGTCACCTACAAACAAGCAAGATTTCTGGCTCTCACAGTCTTCTTTAAGAGGCTCCTCTGTCCTCCACTCGTTACCTGTGTTAATGGCACCTGTTTGAACTCGTCATCAGTATAAAAGATACCTGTCCACAACTTCAAACAGTCAGACTCCAAACTCCACTATGGCCAAGACCAAAGAGCTGTCAAAGGACACCAGAAACAAAAATGTAGACCTGCATGAGGCTGGGAAGACTGAATCTGCAATAGATCAGAATCAGATAGCTTTATTGCCAAGCATGTTTACAGTGTAAACAAACGAGGAATTTGACTTGACATTGGATGCGCTCGATAAGCGCCTCCAATGACGCGGCAGCCATGAAGGCGCCTGTCATCAGTGGAGGGTAAAGAGGGGGAATGGGGGAGGGAATGACACAATGGGCAGAGAGAAAAAACATAGTTAATCAAAATAAAGATTACATAGATAATCAAAATTGTGATTACATAGAAAAAAACCCTCTAAGCACAATTAGCAGACTAATACAGATCACACAATACAAAGGAGCAAAGAGAGACCAGTGTGTGTAGTCAGCATGTAATAATCAGTGTTAGTGCAGTGTTGAATGTATCAGTTGCTGGTGTATAACAAAGGGGCGCCTCCTGGCAACGGATGGTTGTTATGTTCATGTATTCAAAACACAGATAAGCATGTCCCAGAGTCTCTCTCTCTTTATGCATGCCAGATGGCAAAGTTCTGTATTAGACACATGATAGCGCTATCCTTGAAGAGTCCGGTTTGCTGAACAACAGCAATTGTTGTTAATTGTTTGGGTTAAAGAGAAGCCAAAACACCTTCCAGCACAATCTCTGCACCTGGAGGAACGAGTTCCCAAGGACGTTGAATCAAGGCCAGATGAGCACAGTCACTTGGAGCATAGTAATTTCCACTCTCTTGCGATTCTGTGCATCACAAATAATTCAATTCACAGGCTTAAATCGCTGGTCGAATTGTTGAAGGAGCTTCGCCGGGATCCGCATTTTGACCAGCTCTTCCAACTTTATTAATTTCCGATACACTAGGAAACTCCGGAGCCAAACAGTAGAAATCCTGTGATCATATCCAAACAGATAGATGTCTTCTGCATCTTCAATCGAATCACACAGACACATGAGTTCCAATTAACCCATGAGTCACACATTTGGGCTCCCCCGGGCCCGATTTTCTGTTGAAAAGGTGGTGTCAATTGCATTTAAAGCCTGAAATTCCATTTTTTTCCGTTTTTCTGTTTGGATTGAGATCAGCGAGAAGGAGTGAGACACAGACACAGACGAAGCAAGCTGGGATCAGTCAGGGAGGCGGGAGGAGAAGAGGAGTGAAAATGTGACTGCTCTCTCTGAAAGCCGGAAGAAGAAGCAGCTTGGTGTGAAGAAATCAACTGTGGGAGCAATTATTAAAAAATGGAAGACATACAAGACCACTGATAATCTCCCTCGATCTGGGGCTCCATGTAAGATCTCACCCCGTGGGGTCAAAATGATCATGAGAACGGTGAGCAAAAATCCCAGAACCACACGGGGGGACCTAGTGAATGACCTGCAGAGAGCTGGGACCAAAGTAACAAAGGCTACATCAGAAACACACTACGCCGCCAGGGACTCAAATCCTGCAGTGCCAGACGTGTCCCCCTGCTTAAGCCAGTACATGTCCAGGCCCGTTTGAAGTTTGCAAGAGAGCATTTGGATGATCCAGAAGAGGATTGGGAGAATGTCATATGGTCAGATGAAACCAAAATAGAACTTTTTGGTAAAAACTCAACTTGTCGTGTTTGGAGGAGAAAGAAGGCTGAGTTGCATCCAAAGAACACCATACCTACTGTGAAGCATGGGGGTGGAAACATCATGCTTTGGGGCTGTTTTTCTGCAAAGGGACCAGGACGACTGATCCGTGTAAAGGAAAGAATGAATGGGGCCATGCATCGTGAGATTTTGAGTGAAAACCTCCTTCCATCAGCAAGGGCATTGAAGATGAAACGTGGCTGGGTCTTTCAGCATGACAATGATCCCAAACACATCTCCCGGGCAGTGAAGGAGCGGCTTCGTAAGAAGCATTTCAAGGTCCTGGAGTGGCCTAGCCAGTCTCCAGATCTCAACCCAATAGAAAATCTTTGGAGGGAGTTGAAAGTCCGTGTTGTCCAGCGTCAGCCCCAAAACATTACTGCTCTAGAGGAGATCTGCATGGAGGAATGGGCCAAAATACCAGCAACAGTGTGTGAAAACCTTGTGAAGACTTACAGAAAATGTTTGACCTCTGTCATTGCCAACAAAGGGTATATATCAAAGTATTGAGATGAACTTTTGTTATTGACCAAATACTTATTTTCCACCATAATTTGCAAATAAATTCTTTAAAAATCAGACAATGTGATTTCCTGGATTTTTTTTTTCTCATTTTGTCTCTCATAGTTGAGGTATACCTATGATGAAAATTGGAGACCTCTCTCATCTTTTAAGTGGGAGAACTTGCACAGTTGGTGGCTGACTAAATACTTTTTTACCCCACTGTATATACTGAGATGTAGTAAAAGAGACTATTACAGTAAAGAACTGGAGAAAACAGAGGTAATATTAAAAATACATGGACAATACTTAACAATATTCCTGGAAATAAAAATAGAAATACAGGCTACCCAACCAATTAAAAAAAAATAAAATAAAACGACTCAGAGTGTGAATGCAGTCTCATCTGCAGATCAATTTAATAACTTTTTTGTTAACATTGGTCCTAATTTGGCTCGAGAAATACCCATTACGGCACCTACGGGTGATACAGTAAGCAAAAACACTGCTATAAAAAACTTCATTTTCATAAAGAACACAGACGAGAGAGAGGTCATTGAAATTGTTAAATCGTTTAAAAGTAAAACATCTACGGACTGCGATGGTATTGACATGCTCTTAGTCAAAACTATTATTGAATGCTTAGTGAAACCACTGACATATATTTGTAACCTGTCTCTGCAAACAGGTATATTTCCCAATGCAATGAAAATAGCTAAAGTAATTCTGATATACAAGACGGGTGACAGAGGAGAATTTTCAAACTATAGACCAATTTCACTATTGCCGCAATTTTCCAAGATACTTGAAAAAATATTCTGTGAGAGAATTGACAACTTCATAATGAAGAATAATTTATTGTGTGAGTAGCAATATAGGTTCAGACACAAGAGGACAACTGCCTTTGCTCTAATGGAATTTATAGAAAAAATATCAACTGCCGTTGAAAATAAAGAGAGTTCAGTTGGGGTATTCCTAGATCTTAAAAAAAGCATTTGATACAGTGGATCATAATTTAATTATTAAAGAAACTACAAAATTGTGGTATTGGGGGGTAGCACTGTCCTGGTTATGTAGTTACGTACTTAAAGAATAGATATCAGTATGTATGTGTTGGTAACAAAAACTCACAGTTACTGAAGGTTACTTGTGGAGTCCCACAGGGTTCAGTTTTGGAGCCACTGTTATTCAATATGTATATAAATGATATATGTAAGGTCTCGGAAAAAAATGGATTTACCATTGTTTGCCGATGACACTAATTTATTATGCAGTGGAAGCAATTTGGAACAACTTTTGGATACACTCGGAAAAGAATTAGGAAAGCTTAAACTGTGGTTTGATTTAAACAAATTAACGCTCAATTTAAGTAAGACAAAATTTATAGTTTTTAACAGCCATCACAACAACTTAGTATCTAAACTCAATGTAAATGGTGTAGAGATTGAAAGGGTATCTGAAACTAAATTTCTTGGAGTAATAATTGATAATAAACTGTGTTGGAAGTCATATTAATTATATTAAAGGTAAAATATCTAAATCAATTGCAATACTACACAGAGTGAAATATTTGCTGAATCAACCCACATATACAGTATATACTTTGTATCATTCATTAATACTCCCATACATGACATATCGTACTGAAGTAAGGGGAAATACATATAAAACAAACATATATCCAGTCTTTATGCTTCAGAAGAGAGCTATTAGAATAATAAACAAAACTGCTTACAGGGAACCAACAAACCCACTTATTCTTAAATTTAAAGCTCTCAAGTTGAAAGATCTGGTTGACGTTAAAACTGCATTAATTATGTTTAAAGTAAAGAATCTATTACTGCCCGCAAATATCCAGAAGTTGTTCCAAATAAGGGAGAAACAGTACAGTTTCAGAGGAACATGTATATTTCAAAAACCCTCAGTGAGAACTACCACCAAGCAACACTGTGTTTCAGTGCAAGGAGTCAGATTTTGGAACACTTTTGGACCTGAATTAAAATCATGTACAACGCTTGGACAATTTAAACAAAAACTAAAGGAAGAAATACTCCAAACATATATACAAGATGACATGTAAAATCACATAAGGATTGTCATATCCAGTCTGTGTTGTGTTGTTGCTTAGTTTTTTTTTTTTTTTTTTTGGTCACGTTTTGTCTTAGCTTTGTTCTGAATTGTAATCACTCTTGTTTTGTTTTTCTTTTGAATTCTTGGATGGAATATGGGTGGGCAATATAAGCTGCGGCTTCAGCCATCACCCATTTCGGATAACTTATGTTGAACTGTATAATCAGAGGAGTTATTCTTTGATTTGACCTTGTTGGATTTTTTCCCCCTTTGTTATATTGTTGTGTTTCTTTTTTTAATCTTTACTTTTAATCTATCCGAAATAAAAATTCATTCATTCATTCATTCGTTCATTCAAACTCCTCCTCCACAACCAGAACTTCTGGGATTTTGACGGTTTAGATAATGAGACGGAGTTGATTCGTTTAAACCAACATGATCCTCTTGCCCTAACCAAGTCTCTGTAAGGGATATTAAATCAATCTGATGATCAATTAACAGATCATGGACTAGCAAAGACTTGGGAGTTAGAGACCTAATATTTAACAAATCGCACTTAATTTTTAAATTATGATGAGGAACAGAGGCCAAATCATTCAATTTAGAGGCTTCATGTTTAATTTGAGTTTTACCAACTTTTTGTTTAATCACTTTGGGATGCTTATGCATTATATTTTTATTTACTTTGGAGGAAGCAGACAATGATTCTCTGATAGGGAAGACAGGAGCTAAGTTGAAGGGTGGCGGATGAAGAGGAGCTGCAGAGAGTCATGTAAGACTGCAACTCTGCTTTCTGGTCCCAACTCTGTGTTGTCAGAGATTTCCTTAACACTATCTCGTAACGAGGATCTGAGTGCTAGGCGAGAAGCTCTGTTTTGAGTGAGCTGGATTTTATTAAGATCTCGTCTTGCAGCATTAGACCAAATAGCTGAACAATAGTCCTGATGGGAGAGGACCAGAGACTGTAATACTTGTTTTATTGTTCTTTCGGTAAACAGGCTAGCACATCACCTAATTAAAGAAATACCTCTGCTGATTTTAGAAACAGTGTTATTAATATGGGTTGACCATGTCAATGCTCCATCAACTTTAACTCCTAGCAGTGTAATTTCTTTAACTTGTTTAATAGGTACTGGTACAGTACATCTTCTAAGGAAATACACAGTTCCTTATCTGCTCTAAGGGCATACCTGGAACCAAGCAAGAGGGTTTTAGTTTTTTCCAAATTCACTTTTAGTTTGTTCTCAACAACCCAATGAGAGATCAACATCAGCTCTTCCTGTAGCATTTTTTGCATTTCTTCAATATTGCTTGAAGGTATGTAAATAGTGGAATCATCTGCATACAAAACAATGGATGAGCTTTTTAACATACAGCGGGGCAAAAAAGTATTTAGTCAGCCACCAATTGTGCAAGTTCTCCCACTTAAAAGATGAGAGAGGGCTCCAATTTTCATCATAGGTATACCTCAACTATGAGAGACAAAATGAGAAAAAAAAAAAAATCCAGAAAATCACATTGAAGGATTTTTAATGAATTAATTGGTAAATTCCTAGGTAAAATAAATATTTGGTCAATAACAAAAGTTCATCTCAATACTTTGTTATATACCCTTTGTTGGCAATGACAGAGGTCAAACATTTTCTGTAAGTCTTCACAAGGTTTTCACACACTGTTGCTGGTATTTTGGCCCATTTCTCCAAACAGATCTCCTCTAGAGCAATGATGTTTTGGGGCTGTCACTGGGCAACACGGACTTTCAACTCCCTCCAAAGATTTTCTATGGAGTTGAGATCTGGAGACTGGCTAGGCCACTCCAGGACCTTGAAATGCTTCTTACTTAGCCACTCCTTCGTTGCCGGGGCGGTGTGTTTGGGATCATTGTCATGCTGAAAGACCCTGCCACGTTTCATCTTTAATGCCCTTGTTGATGGAAGGAGGTTTTCACTCAAAATCTCAGATACATGGCCCCATTCATTCTTTCCTTTACATGGATCAGTCGTCCTGGTCCCTTTGCAGAAAAACAGCCCCAAAGTATGATGTTTCCACCCCCATACTTCACAGTAGGTATGGTGTTCTTTCTCCTCCAAACACGACAAGTTGAATTTTTACAATAAAGTTCTATTTTGGTTTCATCTGACCATATGACATTCTCCCAATCCTCTTCTGGATCATCCAAATGCTCTCTAGCAAACTTCAGATGGGCCTGGACATGTACTGGCTTAAGCAGGGGGACACGTCTGGCACTGCAGGATTTGAGTCCCTGGTGGCGTAGTGTGTTACTGATGGTAGCCTTTGTTTGGTCCCAGCTCTCTGCAGGTGATTCACTAAGTCCCCCCGTGTGGTTCTGGGATTTTTGCTCACCGTTCTCGTGATAATTTTGACCCCATGGGGTGAGATCTTGCGTGGAGCCCCAGATGGAGGGAGATTATCAGTGGTCTTGTATGTCTTCCATTTTCTAATAATTGCTCCCACAGTTGATTTCTTCACACCAAGCTGCTTACCTATTGCAGATTCAGTCTTCCCAGCCTGGTGCAGGCCTACAATTTTGTTTCTGGTGTCCTTTGACAGCTCTTTGGTCTTGGCCATCGTGGAGTTTGGAGTCTGACTGTTTGAGGTTGTGGACAGGTGTCTTTTATACTGATAACGAGTTCAAACAGGTGCCATTAATACAGGTAACGAGTGGAGGACAGAGAAGCCTCTTAAAGAAGAAGTTAGAGGTCTGTGAGAGCCAGAAATCTTGCTTGTTTGTAGGTGACCAAAAACTTATTTTACCGAGGAATTTACCAATTAATTCATTAAAAATCCTTCAATGTGATTTTCTGGATTTTTTTTTCTCATTTTGTCTCTAATAGTTGAGGTATACCTTTGATGAAAATTGGAGACTTCTCTCATCTTTTAAGTGGGAGAACTTGCACAATTGGTGGCTGACTAAATACTTTTTTCCCCACTGTACATGGTAAATCATTTGTAAATATAGAATACAATAAGCCCCCCAAACAGCTACCCTGTGGTATACCACACTGTAGAGTTTTAAAATCTGACAAACGTTGAACAGGACACATTGTTTTCTATTAGTGAAGTAACTTCTCACCCATTCAATGGCTGGTGTTTTAAAACCAAAAGCAGCTAATTTAATTAACAAATGCTTATGATCTATAAGATCAAAAGTAGCACTAAAGTCAAGCAGTATAGTGGAAATGATTAATTTATCAATTTGCTTTAACCAGTCATCAGTTAATTGTGCCAGAGCTGCACATGTTGAATGGCCCACTCTAAATGCATGTTGGAATTCAGAGCCGATGTTGTTCTCAGAAAAATAGCACTGAATCTGTTTTGTTATGTCACAGCCTTATTCCAAAATGGATTAAATCCATTTTATTCCTCAAAATTCTACACACAATACCCCGTAATGACAAAGTGAAAAAGTTTTTCTTTGAGTTTTTTGCAAATTTATTAAAAATAATAATAATTAAAAAAACCTAAGAAATCACATGTACATAAGTATTTACAACATTTGCCATGAAGCTCAAAATTGGGCTCAGGTGCATCCTGTTTCCACTGATCATCCTGGAGATGTTTCAACAGCCTAATTGGAGTCCATTTGTGGTAAATTCAGTTGATTCGATATGATTTGGAAAGGCACACACCTGTGTATATAAGTTCCCACAGTTAGCAGTGCATGTCAGAGCACAAACCAAGCATGAAGTCAAAAGAATTGTCTGTAGACCTCCGAGACATGACTGTTTAGAGGCACGAATCTGGGGAAGGGTACAGAAAAATTTCTGCTGCTTTGAAGGTCCCAATGAACACAGTGGCCTCCATCATCCCTAAATGGAAGAAGTTTGGAACCACCAGGACTCTTCCTAGAGTTGGCCAGCTGTCTAAACTGAGCGACTTGGGGGGAAGGGCTTTAGTCAGGCATGTGACCAAGAACCCGATGGTCACTCTGTCAGAGCTCCAGCGTTCCTCTGTGGAGAGAGGAGAACCTTCCAGAAAGACAACCATCTCTGCAGCAATCAACCAATCAGGCCTGTATGGTAAAGTGGCCAGACAGAAGCCACTACTTAGTAAAAAGCACATGGCAGCCCGCCTGGAGTTGGTCAAAAAGCACCTGAAGGGCTCTCAGACCATGAGAAACAAAATTCTCTCATCTGATGAGATAAAGATTGAACTCTTTTGTGTAAATGCAAGGTGTCATGTTTGGAGGAAACCAGACACCGCTCATCACTAGGCCAAAACCATCCCTACAGTGAAGTATGGTGGTGGCAGCATCATGCTGTGGGGATGTTTTTCAGCGGCAGGAACTGAGAGACTAGTCAGAAGAGAGAGAAAGATGAATGCAGCAATGTTCAGAGACCTCCTGGATGAAAACCTGCTCCAGAGCACTCTTGACCTCAGACTGGGGAGACGGTTCATCTTTCAGTAGGACAACGACCCTAAGCACACAGCCAAGATATCAGAGAGGCTTTAGGACAACTCTATGAATGTCCTTGAGTGGCCCAGCCAGAGCCCAGACTTGAATCCAATTGAACATTTCTGGAGAGATCTGAAAATGGCTGTGCACCGACGCTTCCCATCCAACCTGTTGGAGCTTTAGAGGTGCTGCAAAGAGGAATGGGTGAAACTGCCCAAAGATAGGTGTGCCAAGCTTGTGGCATCATATTCAAAAAACGTGATGACCTAATAGTATTGAATGCAAAAGACGCAATAGACTTACACAATGGTCCCCTCCACTATACAACTAGGACAATATCAGTCGCTACGGAGGGTGACAATATGTATGGGTATATATTCATACTATGTAGGATAACTAAGTAGACGGTTATGCTGTTTATTCCATCTAGCTACAATGCTCCGCACTCTGTGTATATATATTTATATATATGTGTGTACATATGTATATTCGCTGCTCTTGTTTTTCTTGTCTTTTTGATTGTTGCTCTGAGTGTTGCTGTCCCTGTGCTGTTGCAATCCTGGAATTTCCCCATTGTGGGACTAATAAAGGCTTATCTTATCTTATCTTAAAATGACTTGAGGCTGTAATTGCTGCAAAAGGTGCATCAACAAAGTATTGAGCAAAGGCTGTGAATACTTATGTACGTGATTTCTTAGTTATTTTATTTTTTAAAAAATTGCATAAATCTAAAAAAACACAACTTTTTTCATGTTGTCTGTTATGTCCACAAACCTGGGAATGATGACGGACAAAAGGGCTGTGCTGGAACTGAACTTTATTACAATAGACTGATATACAGTATATACAGTACACGTGCATTAGCCCTGGGCTCCTAACTGTGCCTGAGTGAGAGTACTGGCAGAAGAGACCATAACATGGCTGGCTCCTCCCTT
Source organism: Pholidichthys leucotaenia (assembly GCA_020510985.1). NCBI lineage: Eukaryota > Metazoa > Chordata > Actinopteri > Cichliformes > Pholidichthyidae > Pholidichthys > Pholidichthys leucotaenia. Next base: position 158,114,154 of record CM035843.1, on the reverse strand, counting down.
AACTAACTATGTCTGCTTGATGACACCACCAGCTGGCTACGTCATCACACATCACACAGCGGCTGAGTGGATTATTCCGCCACTCGTCTTGGCAGCCGCGCTTCTGACTAAACAGTCACTTTTTTGTCTCACAGTCTTCCATGGTGAAGGCGATTCTGCTAGAGGGACCTTGTGGCAGGCTCATGGTGGATTCACCCCTGGCGGCGATGATTTCAGCAGGCCCGGGTGCCAACCCTCTGAAGCCATGGCACGTTTGTCAACACTGTCCCAGCCTGAGTCCCACACCAGCTGGATTGGCTCCAGTGCCGCATCCCAATCTGCAGGAGCTGCTCTCACCTCCTGCGGATGGCCGTCCCGCCGTCCCGCCGTCCCGATCCTATTTCCAGCTGTGTCGCTATCTTCATATGTGTCAATGGTGGTGACGATATAATAGCTGACTGTGAGCTTGGTCGCTTGGTTCCATGGGCCCGAACCAAGTTCATCATTGTGAGGGGTGCTCTGTATGGCTGCATATGGCATTGTGGTTGCAATGGTGAAGTACTCACAATTGTTGCGGGGCATCCATCAAGCTGTGGAGGCTCTATCACATCCTGCTGGGTCACAGACTCTTCACCCATTGGCTCAGCCGTGGTTCTGGCAGACTGGTGGTGAGCGTGGATTCTGAAGCAGTCCAGTTCTTTCTCACTTTCGTCTGGTGCTGGTCTAGGTCAGGGTGATATGTTGCTGTTCTCTGTGTGTGTGGGCTCCCTCTCCTGCAATTCTGCAGCGGCTCCTGTCAACTTCTGCTGGGCGAGGATCTGAGGCGAGTCCCACTGCTGCCCCCCCTCCGGGCAGCGCTTCTCCTGTGCACACAGGAAGGTTGGTTTCTCCTCAGCGTCGTTCCCGATTGACGCGGGCTCCCTCTCCTGCAGCTCCACAGCAGCTCTCCGAAGCTCCAGCTGGGCGAGGACCTGAGGTGAATCCGGTCGCTGTCCCCCCTTCGTGTCATCTTCTTTCTCTGTGTCATGCTCATCCACAGTGCTGTGGTCACTCACTATACTGAATTCTCCCCCTTTGCTGTGCTCACTCTCTGTGCCGTGCTTTTCAGCTAGCATGTTGTGGATAAGCTCTATGGTGTTCTGTTGTCCCACCAGTCGTAGCGCCACCTGAGCAATCACCTCTAACTGAAATGCCAATTCTAGTGCTTCTGACCTCGATAAGAAGCACGCCACCAGCGGCATCATGCCTGCCACTGTCTGGTTGTCTGGGTCATCCATCAGTATGGCCCTCATCTCCGAACTCGCCGTGAACCACTTCAGCTGCAACATTATTAATCTGCCCTCCACGTGCCCGAACTCGCGCATACTAGCTAAACAGCAAAGCCCATCCACATTCCGTATAAAAGACTCATCCTCTCACTGTCTGCGCTTGTAGAACACGGACCTCCGGGCAGTCACATACTCTGGGACATTGAAGTGTTTGGCTAGTAGACCAACAGACACATAGTAGTTGTCGTGGGGTGAAGTGTGGTGGCTAGCTAGCAGCCCGGCTGCCTTGACACATGAAACTGGTGGTCTTATTGCCTCGTAAAAATGAGTGCCCTCCAAGCCCAGGTAATAATGCAATAGAGCTGACTTCTGTACCTTGCTCATCTCGTCTGGGCCAAACACTGATAGGTACTGTAGGTGGTGAAAGTATCAAACCAGCGTGCCCATGGGACGAATGGCTCACCGGGGTTTTTCAGAAATGGTCATGGTGGCCTCACCTATGCCTCCATGGTTTAACTCTCATCTCCAAATGTTATGTTCACAAACCTGGGAATGATGATGGATGAGAGGACTATGCTGGAATTGAACTTCATTACAATAAACTGTTATATATACAATACATGTGCATGAGCCCTCAGCTCCCGACAGTGCCTGAGTGAGAGTGCCGGCAGAAGAGACCATAACATGGCCGCTCCTCCCTTAACCCTTTTATTGTCTGGCTGTCATAAGACATCAGAGTCACCTGCTGTCCCTGGCGCAGTTCCGCGACTGTCATGTGATGTGTCCAAAAAGCACAGAAAAAACAGTTGTACCAAGCATTTCACATCACAAGAGGTCAAACATGTATAGCTTACTGCTCTTCACTGGAGGACTGGAGGACTTCACCCAAACGAACTGCTTCAAACATCATTTTCGGGAACGCGAAGAAGAGAATGTAAACAAAGCCTCCATCCCAACATATATTTCAACATAGAGGAAGCATTTGCTCAAAATTTTGCCAACTATGATTCTAAAAAGAGATTATTTAACTTCTGAAGGGAAATATTTACCTTTGGTGACAGCAGAAGATGGCCTGGAGCATATACACTTTCGTCTGCCATCTACAGAGCTGCACGTGATGAGAGAGAACAATAGCGCCGGTTCGGCGGCATTATGTAAACAAAATTGAGGTGGAATAAATCATAAGATAAATGTGAGAGTTTCTGGATGTGGGAGAGAAAGTGAAAATGACTGGCAGAAGATGAAATAAGGACCGGGGTTAAGGAAATGGACGCATAAAGACACAAGGTGAGTGGTAGGTCCGATGTATTTGTTTGTGTACATTTTATTGATTTTCTGCTTCATACACTTTGAAGGTAAGATAACAAAAAACAAAAACAAAGACAAAAACACAAAACCATCCTTTGTGTGAATATGTCCAAAGTCCACTTTTGACTGAAAGCAATGTAATTCAATATAGCTGCCGTCACATTATGCAAATTAGATGCATAAATTTACTCCAATCTCAAACTTTGGATCATATTCTATATCTTTCTAAAATACAGTAATCCATTATCTCTTACCACTTTCAAGTTACAGCCTTTGGAATTTATAATATCTAAACTGAATATTTTCTTGAAAAAAAAATGACCACCAGGGGGTGGTGAGCTGACAGGCGCGCTGGTGCGCCATAGACAGAAAATGGGTTAAGTATGTTGGTGTGATGACGGCACCAGCCGGCTATGTCGTCACGCCGCTCCCTGTTATAAAATCCTTTTATAACATTGTCATTATGAGGTATTGTGTGTAGAATTATGAGGAAAAAAAACTGAATTGAATCCATTTTGGAATAAGGCTGTAACATAACAAAATGTTGAAAAAGTGAAGCGCTGTGAGTACTTTCTGGATGCACTTTAATAGGCCATTACTACCTTGTGAAATCAGCTCCTCCTACAGTTTTATTCCAAATATTTTGAAACTTGGTACCATGGCTTGATATACACTGATGATGCCCATATTGCAATATGACTTTGATCAGATGACCTTGAGGTCAAAGGTCAGAGGTCAGATTTTTCCCTAAATCTTGTTAACACAATAACTACTGAAAGAAATGATGTAGGCTGTTCAAAACAATACAGTAGTTGCACATACATAATACACATCTTGGATGACTTACATCCTGACCTGACTATGGGTTTGGGGTAAAAAGGTCAAAAGTCAAAGTTAACATTCCATTTGCACTATTAGTATAAAACAAGTAAAGCTACGGCCACCAAACCTGCTACACAGGTTCACCTTGGGATCCTAACCTCTGACTATGGGATTGTGGTCAAAGGAACCAAGGTCAAGGTTAACATTCCCTATGCCTTATTACTGCACAATGAGTAAAGCTAGGGTCACCAATCTTGGTAGACAGGTTCACTTTGAGACCATGACCTCTGACTACGGGTTTGGGGTTAAAAGGTCAAAGATCAAGGTTAGCACTTTCTATGATCTCTTACTATAGAACACGTAAAGCTCTCTATTGTCACCAAACTTGCTACACAGGTTCACCTCGGGATCCTTCCCTTCAGCTATGGGTTGTATACTTTTTTGGGGCAGATGTGGCGCAGATGTAGTGTGACCGACTACTGATTGGAGGGTCGGGGATTTGATTCCTGCTCTGTCTGCAGTCTGCATGTCGAAGTGACCTTGAGCAAGACACACAACACCCAGTTGCTCCTGGTGGGTCAGGCCAGCACCGGTGCATGGCTGCTGCACCACCATCAGTGTGTGAATGGGTAGAGATCAGGATGTGTAAAGCACTTTGGTCATCTAGAGATGAGAAAAAGCCCTATATAAGAGAATGCCATTTAAATTTGTTGTATATTTGTGAACGATGGGATTATCATAATTTGGTTCTGTCACAGTAATTAAATTGGAAAGTTGAATACTGCTCTCTGTCAGTAAGTATTGGGATCTTAAAATAAAATGGAGGTGGGGGATATTGCGCTTGCCTCAGAGTACTCTTGTTCACTCTGGGGTCAATTGTTGAGAGTTTTTATCGCACTAATACATGTGCAGAAGGGTATGAATACAACACACTTCCGGTGGTTTGAGGATAACTCTGCACCAAACATGAAGGGCAGAAGTTCTGATCTAGACCTAAGTATTCCACAGAAACAGCTAACTGTTATTTTATTGAGAAGGTCAAGGCTTTATTGGTTAAGGGGCATGTTGTGGGGACCGTGTTTCTGGAACTAAAAAAGGCCTTTGACACGGTAAACCACACTGTCCTATTGTCGAAGTTAAAAGACCTCAATATTTCAACTGAGGCAATACAGTGGTTTAAGTCATACCTGAAGGGGAGAGAACAATGTGTCAAGGTCAATGGGGAGAAATCTGGGTTGCTCACCAATAACATGGGAGTACCACAAGGATCTATACTAGGGCCATTGTTGTTCACAATATACATCAACGACTTGCCCAATAGTTGCTCAGGTGCCAACTGCCAGATGTATGCTGATGACACCGTAATCTGTCTGTCTGCCAAAACGGCTAGCATGGCAGCTGAGCACCTGACCCAGGTTTTACAGAACATCTCTAAATGGCTTGTGTTGTCGCATTTAACCTTGAATGTCAAAAAAACTGTTGCTATGTGTATCTCTATTAGAAACAGGCCCATGAATGATGTTTTTGATATTAAAATTGGAAATGAGGTGCTTACTGAAGTGAATGAGGTCAAGTATTTAGGGATCATTCTAGACAGGAACCTGCGATTCGACAAGCAGGTGCATTACATTTGTAAGAAGGTCAAACCCAATTTAAATTGCTTCCGTCTCATTAGAAGGGATTTGTCATTCAGAACTGCTCATACTGTCATGGCGCCCGCTGGGCCGTCATCAGCCTCGGCTGCGCACACACCTGCCGCTAATCATCAGCGGGTCTTAAAAGCATCTCTGAGGGCTCAGCACGGAGTAGTCTGCCTACTTCGCCACGCAATGTGTCACGGACTCAGCCTCTCGCCAGAGCATCCACAACGCAGACCTCGTCAAGCTTCGCCACGGAAGGATCTAAGTATCTTATCTTGTCGAAGTGTAATTCCCTGTGCACAGGTGGACCTTCCCGGCGGCGGACCAGTCTCCCCGGATAACGGAGCCACTCCTCCTCCTCCTTGGAACTCCTCCACCTCACCACAGCACCAAGCGCCACCCACACGGAGTCACTGCGAGCCGCAGAGCCAGCTTGAGCCTTCCAGCACCACCTGTAAGTAAGCAGTACTCATCATCACTTTCTCTGTACTGCGGGCAGGCCTAATCTATCTGTGCTTGTGTGTTCCAGGGTTGCCAGGTCGCAGCAGGACTCGCTCAGCCCCAGCGGTTCCACGGCATCACACTCACTCACACCTACACACACATTACACACTTCACTCAATAAATAATTGTCTAAAAACAGTCTACTCGTGTTAGTGTCTGCCTACGCAATTATGGCGAAACCCAGCTACGCTCAATTTACTTTTCAGCAATTCGGGGCAGATTTCCTAGAAACTTTTGATCACACAGATCGGGGTGAGGTGTTAGCTGACCGCCTGTTAAATCTTCAGCAGGGCAGTAAATCTGCAGCCGATTTTGCAGTGGACTTCCGGGTTCTAGCTGCAGAGGTGGGGTGGGGGAATTCAGCACTGTGTAGTATTTTTCTCGGTGGCCTTAGCTCAGAGCTGAGGGATGAGCTGGCTGCCCGGGAGAAACCTGACAGACTGGGTGAGCTAATCTCTCTAGCCGTAAGTGTCGATAACAGGCTGAAGGAGCGGGCAGCAGAACGTAGGGCTGCCAGTCGCGCGGTGAAACCACACCCCCGCTCCTCTCGGCCATCCCTGCCGGCTCTTCCTCCGCCGGAGGGACTTCCAGGGCAGGAGGAGATGACTATAGGACAGTCGGGTGTTTCGGCGGCTGAGAGGCAGCGCCGAAGGGATTTGGGCCTGTGCTTTTACTGTGGTAGTGAGTCCCATGGGGTGGCTGAGGGTAACTATCGGTTAAAAGGGGAGGTCCGTGGGTCGCAGTAGGGGGACTCACGGACAAAGACCAGAAAAAGCCCCTCACCCGTTGCCTCGTAGCCATTAGACTACTCTACAAACACAAAGAACACACGACACATGCTCTTATTGACTCTGGGGCTGAGCAAAGCTTCATTTTGGAAGACCTGGCAACCTGGATGGGCCTCAGCTGTCAACCACTCCACCCGCCTGTCAACCTTGTCACGCTGTCAAAGACCCCGCTCACCACTGTTTCCCACCAGACAGCCCCAGTTTCGTTGATTACTTCTGGAAACCATCGGGAGGATATTCGGTTCTGGGTGCTGCCCATCTCCACGTTGCCTGTTATCCTGGGTTATCCATGGCTACGCCTTCACAACCCCACATTTGATTGGCAGGCAGGAAACATCACAGCTTGGAGCTCTTTCTGTCTCAGCGCCTGTCTTTGATCTGCAGCGTGTGCTCCCTTGGTCTCGGTGACCCCGCCCACACTTCCACCTCCTGATCTGTCCAGGGTGCCAGAGGTCTACCACGATCTGGGAATGGTATTCAGTAAGTCACGGGCACTGTCCCTTCCCCCCCACCGGCCCTACGACTGTGCTATCAATCTCCGGGCAGGGGCCCCATTATCGGCAAATCGACTATACAGCCTGTCGGCCCCGGAGCGGGAGGCCATGGACACATACATTAAGGAGTCCCTCAGCAATGGAATCATCCGTCCATCCTCTTCAGCGGTGGGAGCAGGTTTTTTCTTTGTGGGAAAAAAGGACGGTTCACTGCGTCCCTGCATCGACTTCCAGGGTTTGCATGAAATCGCCGTCAAGGACAAGTATACTTTGCCCCAGATGAACTCAGCCTTTGACTCCCTCCAGGGGGCGTCGTGGTTCACGAAGCTGGACCTTCGCAATGCTTATCATCTGGTGCGCATCAGGGAGGGTGACGAATGGAAGACGGGGTTTCGGACCCCAAGCGTCCACTTCGAATATCTTGTGATGCCGTTTGGGTTAACCAACGCTCCGGCTGTCTTCCAGCGTTTGATTAAGGACGTCCTCCGGGATTTTTTGAACTCCTTCGTGTTTGTGTATTTGGACGACATCCTGATCTTCTCACGCACGTTGGAGGAGCACCAGGTGCATGTTCGGCGGGTCCCGCAGCACCTCCTGGAGAACCAGCTATTCGTCAAGGCCGAGAAGTGTGAATTTCACACGAAGGAAAAGTCTTTTTTGGGTTTCATCATCGCCCATAACGAAGTGCGCCCGGATCCGGCCAAGGTCAAGGCGGTGGTGGATTGGCCCACTCCTACATCTAGGAAGCAGTTACAGGGGTTCTTGGGCTTTGTCAATTTTTACCGTCGGTTTGTGCCGAGGTTCGGGATCATCGCTCACCCCGTTACCAACCTTACGTCCCCTAAGGTCCCCTTTCGCTGGAGCGAAGAGGCTGCCGCAGCATTTGGGAAGTTGAAGGAGGAGTTCACCTCTGTGAGCGTTTTGACCCAGGTGGACCCGGATCTGCAGTGCTTGGTGGAGGTGGATGCCTCGGACTCGAGTGTCGGGACGATTCTTTCCCAGCACTCCCCCGTGGACGGGGTGATTCGTCCGTGCGCCTTCTTCTCCCACCGGCTGACGCCCGCTGAGAGAAACTATGGCATCAGAGACAGGGAGCTGCTGGCTGTCAAGCTCGCCCTGGAGGAGTGGAGGCACTGGTTGGAGGGGGCTGCCCAGCCGTTCATCGTGTTCACAGACCACAAGAACTTGGAGTATCTCCGGATGGCCAAGCGGCTGAACTCCCGCCAGGTGCGCTGGTCTCTTTTTTTCGGGCGATTCAACTTTACCATCACCTACCGGCCAGGGAGCAAGAATACCAAGCTGGACACCCTCTCCAGGCAGTTCGAGGTAGAGCCGTCTGGGGACCATGACGAGACCATCCTGCCAGCATCCTGTGTGGTGGGTGCCCTCGTGTGGGAGATCCAGGATAAAGTCAGGAAAGCACAGGAGAATGAGCCCGACCTGGGTGGGGGTCCCCCGGGCGGTTTGTTCATCCCCTCGTAGGTCAGGGTTGAAGTTATCCAGTGAGGCCACGCCTCCAAGTTGGCATGCCATCCGGGAATCGCTCGCACCATCAACTTGCTCCAGAGAGCCTTCTGGTGGCCAGGGCTGAGGAGAGATGTGACCAACTACATCCAGGCCTGCGCTCAGTGCGCTACTGGGAAATCGTCATCTTCCCCCCAGTCAGGTCTTCTCCATCCCCTGCCCGTCCCTTCTCGCCCCTGGTCTCATGTCGCCCTGGATTTTGTGATAGGCCTGCCCCCTTCAGACCATTTCACCATTGTGCTGACAGTAGTGGATCGCTTCTCCAAGGCCGCCCATTTTGTACCACTCCAGGGGTTGCCCTCAGCCCGGGAGACGGTGGACCTCCTGGTTCAGCACGTGGTGCGCCTTCACGGCATTCCTGTGGACATCGTCTCGGATCAGGGCCCGCAATTTGTTTCCCAGGTCTGGAAGGCGTTCTGCACAACGTTGGGGGCCACGGCGAGCCTCTCTTCAGGGTATCACCCACAAAGTAATGGTCAGTGCGAGCGAGCCAACCAGGAGCTGGAGGCTGCGCTCCGCTGCGTCATCTCGTCCTGTTCTTCGTCTTGGAGTACTTTCTTACCCTAGATTGAGTACGCACACAATGCCACAGTGTCCTCAGCAATGGGAGTGTCTCCGTTCAAGGCGTCTCTGGGGTATGACCCCCCACTGTTCCCAGAGGAGGAGAAGGAGGTGGCCATTTCGTCTGTGCAGGCTCATGCCAAACACTGCCGCCGGATTTGGACCATCACCAGCAGAGCCCTCCTTAAAACTACGGAGCATAATACTCAGGTGGCTAACCGCCATAGGAGACCTGCGCCGGATTATCAGGTGGGGCAGCAGGTTTGGTTACCCACCAGAAATATCAATGTGATGGCCGAGAAACATAAACTGGTTAAGCGTTTCATCGGTCCATACGAGATTACTCGTATTATTGACCCTGTGACTGTGTGCCTAGCTCTCCCCGCTTCCATGCACATCTGCCCTTCGTTCCATGTCTCCCAGGTGAAGTCCTGCATCTCCGACTCCCTGTGCCCGCCCCCTGTGGCGTCTCCCCCTCGGAGGATGATCGACAACCACCCGGCTTGGGGGGTTACTGCCATCTTGGATGTCCGTTGGCGGGGCAGGGGTCTTCAGTATTTGGTGGACTGGGAGGGGTTTGGTCCTGAGCACCATTCCTGGATTCGCCCAGCGTTGATTCTGGATAAACAGCTCATCCGTGATTTCCATCGGACGCATCCAGGTAAGATAGGGCAGGTGCCTGGAGGCACCTCTAGAGGGGGGAGTACTGTCATGGCGCCCGCTGGGCCGTCATCAGCCTCGGCTGCGCACACACCTGCCGCTAATCATCAGCGGGTCTTAAAAGCCGGCATCTCTGAGGGCTCAGCACGGAGTCATCTGCCTACTTCGCCACACAACGCGTTACGGACTCAGCCTCTCGCCAGAGCATCCACGACACAGTCTCGTCAAGCTTCGCCACGGAAGGATCTAAGTATCTTATCTTGTCGAAGTGTAATTCCCTGTGCACAGGTGGACCTTCCCGGCGGCGGACCAGTCTCCCCGGATAACGGAGCCACTCCTCCTCCTCCTCGGAACTCCTCCACCTCACCACAGCACCAAGCGTCACCCACACGGAGTCACTGCGAGCCGCAGAGCCAGCTCGAGCCTTCCAGCACTACCTGCAAGTAAGCAGTACTCATCATCACATCTCTGTACTGCGGGCAGGCCTAATTTATCTGTACTTGTGTGTTCCAGGGTTGCCAGGTCGCAGCAGGACTCGCTCAGCCCCAGCGGTTCACGGCATCACATTCACTCACACCTACACACACATTACACACTTCACTCAATAAATAATTGTCTAAAAACAGTCTACTCGTGTCAGTGTCTGCCTCCTGGGTCAAACAGTCATGTCACATACATATATGCAAGCAATGACTCTTTCACATCTGTCATACTGGATCACATCTTGGTCACAAACATCTCAAATTACACTAAAACCCATAACTGCAAAATATAAACAGGCTATAAAAATCTTGGACCGCAAACCAATGCGGTGGCATCACTGTGGTATTTTAGTCAAGTACAATCTTTTTACTTTTGAAAATTTTATTATCTTCTGTAACATCAGACTGGTTTTTAAATGTCTATACAATAGACGCTCGAGCTCTAGCAGAGCATGCACACGAGCTTCCATCAACGGTGACTGCATTGTCACCATTTCTAGAACTTCATTTGGTCAGTCTGCTTTCTCCATAAAAGGGGCAAACTTATGGAACTCTCTGCCAACTCACTTAAAATTGGAGACAAATGCCAACCTCTTCAACAGAGGCATTAAAGATTGGCTAAAATCCCACCAGCAATGTGTGCATGTCTAGTCTGAATTGTTGTTTGTTGTGATCATGGATCTCTTGCTCTATTTATAATTTGTAATGTATTTGTGATTTTAATTAGCTTATAAATTTTGTATGTACAGCCTAATTTATGACCTATATAAGCCACCTATGGACTGGTGTTGAGAATTAGCACTTGTGCTATATACACCTATGCAAAACATCTGCTCTCTCCTTGTGATTGTACTAATGTAATTTGTTATGTCCATATTAAATAAAGGAAGAAAGAAAGAAAGAAAGTTGCAATACACACTGACGTTATTGTCTCTCAACAGACTTCTTCATCTGTATGGACCCCCTCAATCAAACTAAGGTAATAGCAGATCTTTTGAAGCTCATTACCTATGCTAACGATAGTTGGTGTGTGGGTAGGGTTTTTTACCTGTCTGTGTATTGTTGATGCCAGGCTTTCCTCTGTACTGAGGTTGTTACCAGCTTCTTCGATTAAAGCAAAGTGCTCAGCCTTAAAAGTAAAACCAAATAAGGATGATGTACACAATTATTTGTAAGCTGGGGGGGGGGGGTGTTCTGGCAACTACCTTCCTCCAATTCCAAGAAAAAGTCCCAATACAGTAAAAAGAAAAGAAACAACAAGGTAACCGTTACATTCAACCACACTAATGTGGAAAAATGATTTAGAAGTTCCAAAGAACACCAGCGTTAAGATAATTACCTCAGCATATTCAGATTACATGTACCCTCAGCTGGATACTAGAGCATCTCCACCTCTGATGACAGCCCTCATGGGCGTAGGTGTTAGCATCAGCACAGGGTCAGGCTCCTCCCTAGCCCTAGACTGATGTGGAAGAAGAACAGTAATAAATCTGTAATGTGTTAACCACTTCAGACAGAAAACTAGCAGATCTCAGTGACTTTCCTCCTCATTTCTTATGATGGCAACTTTTCAAGATGGTGAACTTTGCTTTCCACATCTTAACTCATCCTGCAGGAAAATCATTCAACGTCATGCTGTCTCCATGCTCATTTACATGACACTCTCCTCCATTTCTCTGCTCACTGTAACTCTTAACCTGCTCATCATCATCTCCATCTCGTACTTCAAGTAATCAAATGTTTGATCACTTTAAAGAAGGTAAAGAAAATGTAAGTCATGACTGTCTTTGATGATTGTTCCTGTCTTACTTCTCCAGGCAGCTCCACACCCCCACAAACCTCCTCCTGCTCTCTCTGGCTGTCTCTGATTTCTTGGTGGGTATTCAAATGTGCTTTAAGATCATGATCATAGAGGGCTGCTGGTTCTTGGGTGATCTCACATGTTCTCTCTGTAGTGTATTGGACTATATTATTACCTCTGCTTCAGTAGGAACAATGGTGCTCATATCTGTGGACAGATATGCTGCTGTATGTCACCCTCTATATTACCAAAACAAAGTTACTCAAAATGAAACAAAAGTTGCTGTTTCACTGTGTTGGATGTGTTCTGCGCTGTGTCAAGGTTTAATGCTGAAAGACAACCTGCAACACCCAGGCAGGTATAAGTCCTGCTATGGGGAGTGTGTGATTGTTGTAGACTATGTTTCTGCATACGTGGATCTGCTCTTGTCCTTTATTGGTCCTATAACAGTCATTGTAGTTCTGTATGTGAGAGTATTTGTGGTTGCTGCGTTTCAGGCTCGTGCCATGCGCTCTCAGATTACAGCCACATTCCAGTCATCAGTGAAGGTAAAGGTGAAAAAATCTGAATTAAAAGCAGCCGGGACTCTTGGTGTCGTCGTAGTGGTGTTCCTAGCATGTTACTGCCCATACTTTTGTGTTGCACTCACAGGAGAGGATTCTCTGCTCAACATCAGTGCTATTGCATTTGTTACATGTCTCTTATATATTAACTCTTGTGTAAATCCTCTGATCTATGCTCATTTTTACCCCTGGTTCAGAAAATCAATAAAATTAATTCTTACATTTCAAATACTAAAGCCTGGCTCTTCTCACACAAATTTTAGTTCGAGTGAGTGAAACATTTACACTTTAAATGTCTGTAATTATTCTTTCTTAAAAGTCTAGTGGCTGCAAAGCCATTGATATTATTCAGCTAAAGGTAAATACAGTGGTGTGAAAAAGTATTTGCCCCTTCCTGATTCCTCATTTTTTTGTATGTTTTTCACACTTAAATGCTTCAGATCTTCAAACAAATTTAAATATTAGACAAAGATTACACAAGTAAACACAAAATGCAGTTTTTAAATGAAGGTGTTTATGATTAAGGGAAAAATTTATCCAAACCTACATGGCCCTGTGTGAAAAAGTGATTGCCCCCTAAACCTAATAACTGGTTAGGCCACCCTTAGCAGCAACAACTGCAATCAAGCGTTTGCGATAACTGACAATGAGTCTTTTACAGCGCTGTGGAGGAATTTTGTCCCACTCATCTTTGCAGAATTGTTGTAATTCAGCCACATTGGAGGGTTTTCCAGCATGATCTGCTGCTCGCTAATATATTTTAACTGCTGACCAGTATTACTCTCTTATTCTACACTTTATTGCATGTATAGTTTATTTCTTTTATTTTATCATGTTTAATGTTGCAGCATTGCACCGAGACAAATTCCTAGTTTGTGTACTACATGAACAATGGCAATAAATCTGATTCTGATTCTGATTCTGATTCTGATGAACCATCTTTCAAAGGTCATGTCACAGCAGGTCAGGACTTTGACTAGGAAACTCCAAAGTCTTCATTTTGTGTTTCTTAAGCCATTCAGAGGTGGACTTGCTGATGTGTTTCATATCAATGCCCTGCTGCAGAACCCAAGTGTGCTTCAGCTTGAGGTCACGAACAGATGGCTGGACATTCTGCTTCAGGATTTTTTGGTAGACAGCAGAATTTATGGTTCCATTTACCACAGCAAGTCTTCCAAGTCCTCAAACAGCAAAACAGACCCAGACCATCACACTACCACCACCATATTTTATTGTTGTTATGATGTTCTTTTTCTGAAATGTTGTTACTTTTACGCCAGATGTAATGGGACACACCTTCAAAAATGTTCAACTTTTTTCTCATCAGTCCACAGAGTATTTTCACAAAAGTCTTGGGTATCATCAAGATGTTTTCTGGCAAAACTGAAATGAACCTTTGTGATCTTTTTGCTCAGCAGTGGTTTTCCTCTTAGAACTCTGCCATGCAGGCCATTTTTGCTCAGTCCCATTCTTATGGTGGAGTTATAAACTCTGAACTTAAGTGAGGCAAGTTAGGCCTGCAGTTCTTTGGATGTTGTTGTGGGGTCTTTTGTGACCTCTTGAATGAGTCGTCACTGCGCTCCTGGGGTAATTTTTGTCGGCCAGGCACTCCTGGGAGGGTTCACCACTGTTTCATATTTTTGCCATTTGTGGATAATGGCTCTCACTGTGGTTCGCTGGAGTCCCAAAGCTTTAGAAATAGCTAGAAAATTCAACTCAGCTTTCCAAAGATGTGATAAACCACAGTTAAATTATGTTTTAACAGGGAGGAAATCACTTTTTCATACAGGGCCATGTAGGTTTGGATTTTTTGTACCCTTAATAATAAACACCTTTAATTAAAAACTGCATTTTGGGTTTACTTGTGTTATCCGTGTCTAACATTTAAATTTGTTTGATGATCTGAAACATTTAAGTGTGGCAAACATACAAAAAAAAAAAAGAGAAATCAGGAAGGGAGCAAACACTTTTTTACACCACTGTATATGTTTTAAATAAAATATGAATGTCACATAATAACTGTGAGAAATAATTCACTTCCCTTTGTGTAAGAATTGTCGTTAAATTGGATATTTGATGGTCTGGTGATGAAGAATCTCATAATCATGTTGCAGACTGATTCCTACACTGTAATAATGTTTATAGTCTGAACGTCGTGATTCTTGTCCTCCTGAATTCATACTTAATACATAAAAACTTACATGACATCTGCTACATGTCACTGACTTTTCTTTACCTACATTAATAATAAACAAGTTTAATTTCCAGATGATTATTATTATGAGATATAGAGTGATGATTTAGAGTGAAGTACATGGCAGTAATGCACCTGTGAGCTGGTTGCCAACTGCCAATCAAATCTAAAAGAAGAAGAAGAACTTGAAGGGAAGTACATTAATCACACAAGTGCAATGTATGAGACACATGGTGTAAACTGGGCTACAAAATTGATTTTCTATATTTTTTTCTGTCACAACACATGAAGTTACTCTATTCTAGTTAGATGCATCTTAATTTTTCTTCATTAAAATCGGTTGGTTGATTAACAGTATTGTGTCTCTGTATATTAGAATATCGCTTTTACTAATTTAATTTAAAAACCTATAACCATAATCATAAACTAAATTAAAAAACTGTGATATGCTTAACTATTCCTGTTATGAATTTTTAATGAAAATGTATCTTTTTGAATCATATTGCAATGAAAATAATAATAATTTACTAATTTATTGTCATGAACTGGGATGGACTTCCAGCCCAGTTCCATGGCACTGTGGCTGCCTTGTCTTAAATGTATTTTGATTCCCTGTTTTTCCGTTAGGCCCCTCCTTGGGAGTCTATGAAGGTTTCCTGGCTCCCTGACAGCTCTCAGTCATGCCCCCCTCTCCTGCCAGTTTTTGCCAGCTGGCTGTCATTATTATTTGTGTTCATCCTCACGTACATGCTCACAGATATTCACTCACACACCTATTCCCATTTAGTCCAGCTCACTCTATCTCACACTCTCCCTCTTTCTATTCACACCAGCATTCACTCCCGTCATTATGTGTGGCATTTTTTAAGGCCTGTGGCCGCGGGAGTGATTTGCCAGATTATTGTTGGACCTGTGTGTACGTCACAGTGTTAATCCTGTTGTCGTCTGCATGTATGACTAGATGCCCTGCCTGTTTTTGGTACCGCTTCCCTCTGCATAACATCTGTGTTCCCCTCCTCTGTTTTTGCAGGTTGGCTCTGGGATTCCCTCCACGGACATCTCTTTTCCCGGCTCCAGTGAGTATTCCTGTGCCCGCCGCTTCCAGTCCCGTCTTGGAAGCGCTCGGGTGTCCAAGCTGCCTTCCTCCCGCTGTCAGTCCCGCCTGAAGCACTTTGGGTTCCCTGGGCTTACTCACTGGCGAGCTGAGGAGCGTCTTGTGAGCTTCCCAGAGCCTCCTCACCATTTTGGTATTTTCTATTGTTGCTGGACTGTTTGCCTCCTTATTTTGCACAATAAATTGCACACGTCTCCTGCGTGTGGATTTGTCTCTTTCCTCCGTGTGCTGCTTAAAAGAGCATGGGGAATCACAACAGAATAATCCGGCCAGTTTAAAATCCCGCTGAGGCGTTGTGTGCGTGTGTTTTTTCACCTTTTGTGTTTTTTCTCATCTGCCAGTAGTCCCTCCATCATGGATTTTTCACCTTGACTGGACTGAACCTGGAGGAGTATGCTGTGGCCGAGCGAGTGGTGAATTTTGCTTCCTGGGCTCGTACCACCCACTTTCCGGAAATAAATTTTTATTTCCTGGACGTTGCCGTCGGGGTGATGCAGATGTGTCCCAGCCTTTGGAAGTAACTGGGGCTGCAGCACTTCGAAGAAGCAGTAAGAGGGTCCACCGCAGTACCACCGAGGCAGCCAAAGAAGCCCTCCCGGAGGCCTAAAGCCCATCACTCGCCTCCCAAGCCGGTGTCCTCTTGTCCCCTCCAGACCTCCCGTCCTACTCCCAAGGAAACGAAGCATGGCACCAATACAGTAGCTGACATAATCACCTATCAGGAATACAGGCAAGTGCTTCATCAATCTCTTGAACTCTCACCTGATGTGATTGGCCAGATTCCTGTAGAGGAGCTCCAGATTTTACAATCTGCTGGAGCTCCTAAGTCAGCTGCTGTCCCCACTGCTCAATATTTTGCCTCTGTCTCCCCTAATTCCCTGCCAGTCCCGGGAGGGAGCTGCCAGACATGGAAGGAGCCAGAGATCATTGAGGAGCCTACACCACGGCAAGTGGATCGCTCTGCATTGACATGCCATAAGAAGCTCGTCAGCGGCTGAATTCCAGATGTCGTGCCTGACCACTCCTGTGGCAAAGCCTTCCTCTGAGCCGGCTGTCACACCAGTCTGTGCCCTCTCCACTTCAGCCACAGCCTCCGTCATCAAGACGTCCTTTCCAGCCACCAAAGGGACCTCCAGGGCTTCCTTTGACATGCCCACTCCCGCATCAGCCGAGCCGGCTCTTCCACTATCCTCTGGGGGGCCTAGAATGGCCATGGATGTGAAGGAGGAGGACACCTCACCACTAGCAGCAGATCACATCCTGGCCCAGGAGGTCAGGCAAGTGCTTTTTCATTCCACTTCCTATGATAATGATGAACCTTGTCTGTCTCCCAGGAGAGAGGCTCAGCTTAGGAAATCACCTGAGTGCTCTCCCCTGCTGCTATTAATGAAGACTCACCGATCCCCTCCGTGTCTCCTCCCTTTCTTCCTGAGTTCCCACCGAATCAAGCCACCGGACAGTGGAGGAGCTTGTGTCCCTGGAGGATCATAGACCAGAGCCAGCATGGAGTGGACCCCCAGCAATCACGCAGGAGAGACTACCTGCATGGGGGAATTCACCTGGGGGAACTGGGGCTGCCATCACCATCATGCCTGCTGTGGAGGTCACCGCAGCAGAGTCAGCACCTGAACTGGACCTCGTAGAAGCCAGGCCCAAGACGTCGTCGTTGCGATCATCGGAGTCCTGGACGGTGGTGGAGCTTGAGTCCAGGCAAATGCTCTCATTTGTCTCTCTCCCTTTAGAGTTAGAGCAATCTTGCCTGGCTGTTGGTGAGGAGAGTCGGGGGCAGCCCTCAGCTGCATCTGAACTCACATCGCCAGGCTCCGCCGCTGCCAATGACCCTAACCACTATTCTTTTCCTGTCATTCCTGAGCCTTCTCTTAGGGTCACCGGAGAGGATCCACCATTGCGAGGGGTCTCCATAGATCCAGTCCAACTCCCCAAGGACAACGAGGGTACAGTTTCTCCGGTGGAGACCGACGCGAGGGTTATGCCCCAAACCGGGGCCTCTGTGGGTGCAACAATGGCTCAGCCGGGGTCCACCACTGGTGCTGCAGCGCTCAAGCTGGAGCCCACCATGGGTCCTGTAGAGCTCAAGCTGGAGCCCACTGTGGGTGCTATACAGCTATAGCCAGAGCCCACCGCAGGTGCAACACAGCTCTAGCCGGAGTCCACCACGGGTGCTACGGAGCTCCAGCTGCAGTCCACCGCGGGTTCTGCCAAGCTCCAGCCCGGAGCCTCCACGGGTGCAGCAGGGGCCCAGCCGGGTTCCACCGTGGGTGCAACCGTGGCCCAGTCGGGGTCCACCCCGGGTACTGCTATGTCCCAGACCGGAACCCTTGTGGGTGCAACTAAGCTCCAGCCTGGAGCCACCACGGGTGCTGCCTTGTCCTGGACCGGGACCTCCATGGATGCAACTGTCTCCCAGCGTAGGGCCACGGGGAGGCGGGGTGACTCCTCTCTCGTTGCTGCCTGACAGTGCCGGGGCTTCCCTTTCCTGGTCTCCCTTTCCTACGTTGGGTCTACCCGTGGGGAAACTGCCTCCTTGACCACCTCTCCTGAGCTGGTGGCTCAAGGACACAGGCCTTCCGCCTGGTGAACTGTGTCATGGGGGTAGATGGCCTAGTTTCCCTGGTTGGTCACCAGACCCACTTGTCCAGGTAGTCCTTCTGCTCCTAGACTTAGACAGACCAACTGATCAGCCTCCTTTTGCCGCCTCGTGGACCTGGGACTTTGGTTGGCACCCTGAACTTTTGGACTTTTGGGTGTTAGGGGGCCTGTTCTAGATTTCGGGTTTGGGGGGAGGTTCATTTTGTGTTTTGTACAGTATTTTGGTTCTTTCTTTCCCTCCTGACCTGTTTTCCCCCACCGCCCACCCTGATTTGTTTGGTAGTTCCTCCGAAGGGGTGGAAGGTTTTCCTTTCTCTTTTTGATTTTACTGAGGTGTCTGGTGATAGAAAAATTCAATTTTATCCACATCATCATTATTATTATTATTATTATTATTATTATTATTATTATTATTATTATTATTATTATTATTATTATTTTGTATCATGCCTTTCCTATTTCATGTCTGATGTTTATACTATGTGCATTCCATGTAAAATAAGTTCATATATTCCTTTATATTATTCTTTTATGTCTGTGAGCAATTATTGTCTAACTGTGGCCTTCAGGGGATGTGTGTGTGAGTGCTGAGGCTGTAGGTCAGTACAAGCATAAAAGATGACCTAAGCTGCATTGATAATCTCTTTGACATGCCCTGCTAAGTTTCTGTGTCCGAGGAATGTGCAAAACTTTTTGATTGTATAGATTAGAGAAACTCTGTTTGTCTCCGAGATGTCTCTGGCATTTCCTCCTCTGTTTATCTATCCTTAAGAGCAGCTGTAAATACCAGGCTGAGAAAATGTTTGTTCAGAGATTTGGTGTGTATGTGTTGAAGGCCACGCTCTGTACTCTCTCCCCCAAATGGCCATGGGGTGACTTCTTTTCTTTTATAATAAATATACTTAAATCCAATACTCTGCCTGATCTTTGATTTAGAATAATTCTTTAGAGCACCAAACAGCGGTTCCACATATCTCCGTCTTTCCGGCGCCTCTGCTTGAATTTAGCGAGTGCACAGCTGACGAAAGACCTTCCCAGGCTTGGTACAAGACTCAGTGTTACTGCAGTGAAGGCATTTCGAACCGGGGCACTGGAACTGACTGGGTAACAGATCTAAGAACCGTAAAAAAGGTGGCTTGGATGTAAGTACATCTACAGTATGTGTTGTTAAGCTTATGGACATTGAGTTTGAGTCCCAGTGAGTTAAATATGCATATCTTTTTGGCATTTCTAAGTGATTGACACCGGAAAGCCTGGTTGAATTTCTGCTTGCACTAAATCTCTGGTCTGACCCAGGATTTTATGGCTTTGGGAAATTTCGTGTCGGCGAGGTGGAAGCCTAGATGTGTTGCGTGCAGGAATTAATGCAAGATACTGTTTAATATTGCACAGTGAACCCTTTGATATTAATTGGGGTACAATTCTGTCTGGCAATATTGCAGTGAGCGATTAATTTATAAGGTCTGGCGAGTTTCTGCTGTTCGGCTGCAGTGAGCGTTCGATTTGGGACTCTGTTTAATACTGCACAGTGAACTCTGAGATATTAATCAGGGTAAGATTCTGTCCGGCAATATTGCAGTGAGAAAAAATTGACGCAAGATACTGTAATGAATTGCAGTGAGCCCTGACTTGGTTAACCGGTAATTTTTAACTTCTGTAACAGCGCTGGTTTAAAAATAACTGCAGTTTTGTTTGTCTGTCTGGTTGTTCTGTGTTATATGGTTTGTCCTGGTGAGACCGCAGAGGCGGAAGTACATGTGCCGTGATGGTTGGCAACCATGTTTGTTCATTGTTTTTCTGGTTCTTGTAGAGTGTAAAGGGACGATTATGTGATTATTGGCTCACGGGGTAACACTTTTATTTGTGGGAGCTTGCAAATAATACTTTTGGGTAAGAAATTCAATTGTGTTCTCATAGCAGTAGACAAAAAATTGACATGAGAACGTTGGGTTGCCAGTTTTGTTTTTAAAAGTACTTTGGGTTGCCATTTCAAGCTTGTTTTAAGGCTATCTTCCTGTTTCTCTGTGTGAGCAGCTGGCCAAAAGTAACCTTGGAGAGATAACAGGACTGCGCTGCATGTGTGTATGTGTGGGCCCTTGTGTCTGACAGTGACTGAGTGAGAAGTAGGAGAAGAGGAGAAAAAAAATCTATATATGGGTATTTTTGCAAAGCTTAGGGGTTTTAAAGTTTCTTTTTTTGGGTTTCTTAATCTAATTTTGTGGGTTTTGAATGTAACATTGCGTAACTGGGAAATATTCACATATTTTTAAAGCCAGCATTTTCATATACTGGATTTTTTCCTTGGCAGATGAACAACATTGGGCTATTTTTACTCAATTTTTTGATGTATCAGTTTGATTTTTATTAAATCAGTTGCGTTGTCTCTCTGACCAAGGGATAACAGTGTACTTTACAGTGAAAAAGGATGACGGACTAAGGGTCTGACATGACAACACCAGGGTTCCTCCTTCCCCCTGCTCCCCGCTCTCAGCCAGAATCCTGCCTCTGGAGCCCAGCAAAACACCTTCGCCTCGCCCCTGCACACCGCACTCCTCCCGTTGACAACAAAGCCATGATGGATAAGCCAATAAGTTAAGTACAATTGCATGCATGTTAATCACAGCTACCAGCACAACAATGACAAATTAAACTGAAGATTATGGAATAATGCTGTCAATTAATTATGCCCAATCACAGAAGGCTTTAAATACAGCTTATATTACATGATTCAAAGCACAGAACAAGGTGATAATGACTATGTTTGTGCATATGATTTACCTGAGGCTTCTGAATATCAAACAGAGGTTTAAATGCTTCAGTCATATTATCGTTTTTTCAAGAATACTAAAGTCACTTTTAATGAATGACTATGTGCTTATCACAGACTGCTGCCCGGTTGACTTATCACTATGATCTCTTTCACAGATAACTACTGTAGCATCATCTTGCTTTGGCTCATCAATAAAATTATTTTTCATCTTAAAGACATTGTTTCACCCAGGAAAAGGCCAGTCAAGAACTACTTTTTCATCCCAGGACCACAGCTGAACCAAAATTCCTTTGTTAAGCAAAGCTAAGGAATGCACTCAATGTATTAACTCACATCATAAATAAACTGGAAATGTTCTTTCTCCTGACCGTTTTATGGGTAATAAAATGTGGACAAAGAACAGGCATCTCAAACTTTAAAGGCATCTTCTAAGATGCCCAAAAAGTAAAACCCAGCGCTACAAAAACAGCTTTGTTCCTGCTGCTGTCAAAGAGTTGAACAAGTTGTAACAATATATTGCACATAATTTAAGTACCTATTTATTAACTCCATTTTATATTTACTTATTTTCGTAGGATTTTATTTGGGTTCTAAATCTTTTATTGGGTTTTAGACCTTTGAGTTTTTAACCTCTTTGACTAGTCTTTAACTTTTTAATATGACCCTTCTCTATTATCTCTGTTTTTTCCTCTCATCTCTTTGTCTTTATATCCTGATTGATAGATCCTTGAGTATTTTTATCAACTTTATAGTCAGCTTCATGTGTGCCTGTGTTTGTGTTTATGTTGAATGTAATTGTGGCTTGTAAATATGGATGTCACCAGACTGCAAAACAAATCTACCTACGGGTACAAATAAAGTAACCTGAACCTGAACCTAAGGCCTAGGATTGGCCACAGCTCAACACTACCCCTGGTGGACATCTCTGGAGTAGACACTCACTTCTGACTTACACTGATTAACTGAAATTAACTCTTTCTTCAAGTTTCATTTCTCAGGACAATTCTAAGGACACCATTTGTTGAAGATCACTGCCTTTGTGGGACTTTGATATTCTGTGGACAATCAATGGGTTTGAAGGGATATATTGATACTTGATTTTAAATATGTGCATGTTAAAATGTTTAAATGAATGTTTATTTTTGCATGATAATTTAAAAGCACTAGTTATAAAGTTGCATGAATCACTGAAGTAGGTTAGATTTTATATATAAGTAGAATGATGAATCTTTAGTATTACAAAAAAGTGTCACTCTGGAGGAAAGTTTCCTCAAGTCATGTGACTAGTCGCTGCAAGTCTCTGCTTAGCAACAGCTCTCTCTATATCACAGGTGTCAAACTCATTCCATGGAGGGCCAAGACCCTGCAGGTTTTACCTCCACCCAGTGTCTTCAACAGGTAATTTCTCTGAATTTCTTCCCACTGATTGCTGATCAGTGAAAACACCTGCTGAAGAGACTGGGTGGAAGTAAAACCTGCAGGGTCTTGGCCCTCCATGGAATGAGTTTGACACCACTGCTCTATATTATCAGTTGTTACAGACAAAAGACTGTTCATTGGACTAAAGTTCATAAATCCCACCCACGAAGGAATACTATTGGCTTGGGCTTATGTCAATCACCATAACAGCGGGAAACTCGTCTGCAGTTATAAAGAGGGAGACGCCCTCCTGCAAAAAAAAAAAATAAATAAATAAATAAATAAATTCAGAAGACTGTAGACCAGAGCACTTCAGAGCAGAGAACATGAAATACTGTGTTTGTGTAAACTTCTGTGTATTTTAATGTTTTTCTTTAAACATCTGGGAATTAATTCTTTCTTTCCTGAGCTCAAATTTTGATATGGAGTGAAACTCCATGCTTCAAAGACGTTTCTGTTTTTCTAAGTTTTTATATTGTTAAACTTTCTTTAAATCCACTGTGTGTTTTTCAAGGAGTGACCATCTCCATACTAGAAGCTAATTTCAACTCCACAAAGCCAGAAAAATCTTTTAATTTTGCTGCTGGGATCAGATTTTGTAATTATTCTCAAATTCCCTTGAGAGAAGCTACTGATCCATGAAAGCCTCGACGCAGCTCGCCATTATGCACCACTGAAGAAACACTGTCGCCATCTTTGCTGAACCTCAGCCCAACTGATTGATACAGTCAAAATCTCATCTTGTGACTGTAGACCTTAGAAGCTACTGTACCTTATCCGAATATCTGCTGGCAAGATGTTCTCATTTTGGGTGTCACCTACAACTAAAGCTTAAGGAGAAGCCACCAAAAGGACCACCAGGCAAGGATTCACGTGAGCTGTATTCTGTTCCATCTGCTGAAAGTGAATAAAACATCTGAGATTTGATTATAATTCAGCATCTGATCAGATACAAAATTAAAAGAGAAAGTAATAATAACTCTTTTATTAAATTTCCGTTTTTACTTTCTTACGAGTAATCCAGAATTTTTCATATAATTAGCTTAATTTTCCCCATAAGTGTGCGTTCAGTTTTTCATAATCTGTCAACTTCAAACTGATCTAAATTCAGCTAACATCTTCACCCTGGTTCTGCAAATGCTCACATTGTTACTTTATCCTTAGTTACAAGTTTAATATGATGGCTAATGCAAATCATTTCAATGTCTTTTAATCATCATTTCATTGAAATAAATCTGTAAAAATGAGAGAAGTTGTTGGGAATTTATTCCATTCTGAGACTGGTTTTGAAGCCCCAGTATCGAATTCACTAATATTTTGAGACTGATTATTAATTAATGTATTTAGTGATTAAACAGGTATAAAGTGAAATTAATTAATTGTTCACCAAAGAGGTGAGCTGGTGCCCCTACGAGTGTTTATTAACTTTTTCTGTGTGTGTGGACCCAGAGTAAACTCCGGTCCCGATACATTAATACAAATTAAATAATCTTTATACCTGATCATAATTATAAATCACATATCACTACACTACAAACAATTCACAAGCTTTGCCATAAGAACAAAACAGATCTCTCCCACTCCAGCAAAACGATTAGCCCTACACTTTGCAGTTAATCATGTATGTCACTACACATTTTAATCTTTTAAGTTACAAGCAACAATTGCTAACTTTTGAAGTGATATCAGGTTCAGGTTCAGGTTACTTTATTTGTACCCATAGGTAGATTTGTTTTGCAGTCAGGTAACATACTTATTTTCAAACCACAATTACATTCAACATGAACACAAACACAGGCACACATGAAGCTGACTATAAACACGATAAAAGTACTGAAGTCTCCACCAATCAGGACATAGGACAAAGAGATAAGAGAAAAAAACAAAGTGATAAGAGAGAAGGGTCATATTAAAAAGTTAAAGACTAGTCAAAGAGGTTAAAAACTCAAAGTCTAAAACCTAATAAAATATTTAGAACCCAAATAAAAAACCTACAAAAATAAGTAAATATAAAATAAAATTAATAAATAGGTAACTAAATTATGTGCAATATATTGTTACATCTTGTTCAACTCTGACAGTAGCAGGAACAAAGCTGTTTTGTAGCGCTGGGTTTTACTTTTTGGGACAGCAAACCTCCGTCTGGATGGAAGAAGCTGAAAGTGGCAGTGCAAAGGGTGGGAGTCATCATTTAAAATGGAGGTAGCAATCCTCTGTTCCTGTTTGGTGTACGGGGATGTCAGGCTCAGTTGTGACTCACCAAGCAAACAACTGGACCATCTACTGTAACTACCTGATCCAAGGATTTCCTCTGTTTCAGTTTTATCTGACCAAACCATGATACTAAAGAAAAGAATAAAACAGATTCATTAAAAGCCCAATAAAACATTGTCATTATGGTTTGGTCAATTTGGAAGCGTGCAAGTTTCCTTAAACAATGCAAATGTTGTTGATCCTTTTTGCACACCCTTTCACAGTTCTCTTCAAAGTTTAAATTTACTATCAATAATCGTCCCAAGATATTTGTAGGATTGTACACATTCAGTGGTCTGGCCTTTTAGTACAGTGACTTTGTGCCTGGGATTTTTCCTCCTAAAGTCAATAATCATATCTTTAGTTTTTGTCGTATTCAGCTGCAGATAGGAATCCTCACACCAGTGAACACAATCATCAACTACTGGGCCGTGGCCACTCTCACCATCCTGGAGGAGACTGACAAAAACTGAATCATCAGCATACTTTACAATGTGTCTGTTGTCATGTCTGCTCCGACACATGTTTGTGTACAGAATGAAGAGTAGTGGTGACAACACACACCCCTGAGGACAGCCAGTAGAAGAGCACTTTTTGTCAGCCAATGTACCATTTACCCTTACTCTCTGCATCCTGTTGGTTAAAAAAATCCAGAATCCAACCCACCAGATGATTGCTCAAATCAAATTGTTGCAGGAGCCTTTCAACTAAAATATGAGGTTGGATTATATTAACCTGTTGCACTTAGGTGTACCGCGGGCGGGCACGTCTCTGCGTCCTAGAGCACACGAGAGCGCCCTAGTATGCACACAGTGCGTCCTAGGGTGCACTGAAGAAAAAAAAAGCTGCATTTCCGTTCTTCCACTACAGACACAGCCGCGAACAGAAAGCCAAAGGAGTGTTTGGATTGGTTTAGATGTGATTGACCTCTCATTCGACTAATAAGAGCCTTGAATTGGGTTTCTGAAAACCTTGAAGAACCAATGACTGAAAACCTAGCAAGAAGGACCCGCCTCCCAACGGCTGCGAATACAGCCAGCCAATTGAACTTCGAAAGCTGTTTTGTGTAAGGCTGGGTGACACACAGGCGTTCGCCAGTCTTTTTTTCTTACTACTGTTTTTATTTGTTTTGAAAAATCGTTCGCCAAAACCGCAATCATGGAAGCGCAAAACCGCAATAATGGAATTATGGTTTGACCAGGTCGCGTGACCAGAAACACGAGTCTGTAACAAGCGGACCAGCTTCATGTTCGTCTGACAATAAGGAAGAGAAGTTCGCCAGCTACGCTGCTGTTGTGGACAGGTAAGTGTTATAAGCTAAATAATTCTTTATCCCTGAAAATTGTAATCCAAATGACTTTTGACCGATCGGTAAATTACAACTGAGCGGTCCGGGTCCGTCATGTTGCGAACGGTTCCCCCATCATGTTGTGAACCCCCCCCCCCCCGCTACTCTTCTGTAGCGGATTGCAGATATATTGCAGATATTTTAGTCCAACTGTGCGTAGTAGACCGCGGCGCACAGAGCGTGTACGGTGGCGCACGGACTGGACACGGTTCGTGCGCCGCGTCCGGACCGTGAAGCCCCCCCCCCGCTACTGTTCTGTAGCGGATTGCAGATATTATTGCAGATATTTTAGTCCAACTGTGCGTATTAGACCGCGGCGGACCGTCACCGCTTTCCGTCATGTAACGATGGGCGATGTCCGTCCTCTGTAGTGGGGGGGGGGGAGTTGTTATCTTCTACATTACAAATATTCTAGTATAATTTTTAGTGCACTGTAGGTTATTTTTTCTTGTAAAAAAAAAAAGCCACACATTTTTTTACGTGGCATGCTTCTTTGTGTGTGGGGGCTTGTATGTTCATTCATTCATTCATGAATGAATAACCCCCCCCCCCCCCACACACACACACAGCCCTTCACCTTTCATTAGAGCCCAAAATGAAGCTTCTATATTGAATCATTCAAAAGTTACAGACGTTTTCCCAAACTGTGCCATTTGGCACAATTTGGCACAGTTCAAAAACACCTGGGAACAACCAAAGAAAAAAGCTGTGTAATATATTCATTTTTTGTGGTATTGTTACAAAATTTTGACCTCAGCTGGACAACACTTGGTTCTACATTTCTGTTGCATTTGCCAGCCCGGATCTGAACCTGTGTGTTATTTGCAAGCATTTGTATCCAAAAAAACACCCAGGCGAATTTTTTTTTCTTCAAGTTCAGTATGTTTAGATGACTGTTACTCAGTGGCAGGAGCACTTAGAGAGATTATGACTATTTTGCCAAAAAATTCAAAGTGTTTTCTTTTAAATGAGACCAACCCCATGAAGATGCTGCAAAGGGTTGAAGAACAGCTTTTGATTTACTTTGGGCACATTATTTTTTGGCGTTTTTAGGGAAATTGACCAGAGTGCAAGGGGTTAAAGGTGGAAGAAAAGTCCACAAATAAAAGCCTTGTGTCTGTCCCATTAAAATCCAGATGTTTAAAAAATCATGTTAAACAGAGTGACAGTGGCATCCTCCACTCCTTTGTGAGGCCTATAGGCCAACTGCAAAGGATCCAGTGCATGCTCAGTCTGCTTTAGGACCTCAAATCTGACCAGTTTTTCAAAAATTTTCATTAAAATTGAGGTCAAAGCAACTGGTCTAAAATCATTTACCGTTTTAGGACAGCTGGATTTTGGAACAGGGACAACCACAGCATCTTTCCAGATCTTAGGCACATGTTGTGTCTGTAAGGACTTATTAAAAATTTAGTGAAACACAGGACTCAGTTCATGTGCACATGACTTTACCAAGAGCCCATATACGTATATTATCAGGGCTCTGACTTTTGTTCACTTTTACAGCACAGAACGGTCTTTTAACATCCTGCCCCTCAATATTAAAGTGCTGATTGTCTTTGAGTTTTTCTTTCAAATCTTGGGTTTCTGTGCTAAAATCAAAGGAGTCAAAATGACCATAAAAACAATTAAGGGCATTAGCCAGCTCTGAGTCTGAGTTGAAACCATCTAAAAACACACGATTACTGCACTCTGTGCTCTGAAGGCCTGCAATAGTTTTCATACTCGCCCAGGCTGAACTAAGCTTCTTTGCTGCCATCTTGCTTTCCAACTCTGAGTTATAATTCTGTTTTGCTCTTAATTGTTTTGGACTTCAGCTCTTTTGTGGCAACCTGCAGCTCAGAAACATCCCCCTGTTTAAAGGCAAATGCTTTCCTCTGTAAGCAGGATTTAACCTCTTGTGCTCCGTTGTCCCGCTGGTGGGCAAGTCTCTGCATCCTAGAGCACACGAGGGCGCTCTCGTGCGCTCTAGGACGCATGATGGAGATTGTGATGTAGGTGGTGTATGGCGTCCAAGCGCGCACTGAAAATAAAAGCTGCAGACACAGCCGCGAACAGATTAGTTCATCTGATTGACCTCTCATTCGACTAATAAGAGCCTTGAATTGGGTTTCTGAAACCTTGAAGAACCAATGACTGAAAACTTGGCAAGAAGGACCCGCCTACCAAGGCAGCGAGCCAATTGAAGCACAGAAGTTCGCTGAGCTGTTTTGTTTACAAAGGCTGGGTGAAGAGAGACTGCTTCAGCAGCCAAAGGCAGTGCTTTATTATTATTTTTTTTAATTCCAGCAGAGTGTTTAGGATTCTCTTATATGGTCGTCATAGACCGATGGAGGCCGACGACGAAGGTCGTAAATCATTCACCAAAACCGCAATCATGGAATTATGTTTTGACTGGGTTGTGAGACCAGAACCACGAGCGGACCAGCGTCGTGTTCGTCTGACAATGAGGAAGAGAAGTTGGCCAGGACAATGTGGCTGTGAAGAGGTAAGGTGTTATAAGCCAAATTATTTTTTATCCCTGAAAATTGTAATCAAAAATGACTTTTGACCGATCGGTAAATTACAACTGTGCGGCGCACAATGTCCGAAGTGCGTGCGCCGTGTTACATGGTTCGTTCGTCGCCTCCGGACCGTGAATGCCCACCCACCCCCGCCACTACGATTCTGTAGTGGGGGGGGGGGGGCCGCGGTGACAGTGCTGCTGTGGCCACATTGCCACATCCGAGTGTAATCCGTCATGTAGCGATGGCCGATCTCTGTCCTCTGTACCGAGGGGGGGGGGACCCCCCCCCACACACACACACACAGACACAGCCCTGAGTGTGACCTTTCATTAGAGCCCAAAATGAAGCTTCTACATTGAATCATTCAAAAGTTACAGACGTTTTTCCAAACTGTGCCATTTGGCACAATTTGGCACAGTTCCAAAACACCTGGAAACAGCCTGAGAACAAAGCTGTGTAATATATTCATTTTTTGTGGTATTGTTACAAAATTTTGACCTCTGCTGGATAACACTTGGTTCTACATTTCTGTTGCATTTTCCAGCCCGGATCTGAAGCTGTGTGTTATTTGCAAGCATTTGTATCCAAAAAAACACCCAGGCCAAATTTATTTTCTTCAAGTTCACTATGTTTAGATGACTGTAACTCAGTGGTCGGAGCACTTAGAGAGATCAAGTTGTTTTTTTTGCCAAAAAATTCAGTGTTTTCTTTTAAATGAGACCAACCCCATGAATATGCTGCAAAGGGTTGAAGAACAGCTTTCGATTTACTTTGGGCACATTATTTTTTGGCGTTTTTAGGGAAATTGACCAGAGTGCAAGGGGTTAACTGATTATAGTGACCCATGGCTTGTTGCTGGGATATATTTTGACACGGTTACATGGAACGATCATATCCCTACAGAAAGCTATGTATGAGCATGTCACATCCACTAAAGAGTCCAAATCTTCTCCGCAGTCTAGCATGAGCACCTCCCAGTCCGTACAGTTAAAGCATTCCTGGAGGCAGTGCACTGAATCCTCTGTCCACATGTCTATGTTCCTGGTCTTCGCCTTGTCTCTTCTGAGAGCAGTTTTATATGTGGGCAGCAAATGTACACAGTTGTGATCTGAGAATCCTAAAGGAGGAAGGGGAAGAGATTTAAAGGCCCTCTCTATGGATCCGTAGCACAGGTCCAATGTCTTTTTTCGCCTGGTTGGGCAGGAGACATACTGATAAAAGTTTTTAAGTGTCTTCTTTAGAGACACATGGTTAAAATCCCCAAGGATAAAATTTGGAGCCTCTGGGGAAATTGACTGCAACCGCTGTACCACATCAAAGATGGTGCTGGAGGCAGAGGCAGCATCCGCTCTCGGGTGAATGTACACAGTCGTTATGAAAAGTTGGGGGAACTTGCGGAGCAGATAAAAAGGGCATAGTGACATGGACAGAAGCTCCACATCTGGTGTGCAGATGCGCTCTCTGACCGTGACAGATGTGCAGTACTGTTTATTAATATAAAAACATACGCCGCCCCCCTGACGTTTCCCCGTTACCTCTTCCTGCTGATCCAAGTGAAGTGGGGCTCCAAAGCCATCAATCCACAGGTCCGGGTCCCGGTCATCGGCCGTAAGCCATGTCTCCGTGTAAGCCATGACACAGCAGTTCTTGAAATCCTTCTGATATCGTACATTTCCTTGAATTTCATCCATTTTATTTCTCAGGGATTGTACGTTCCCCATAATAATGGAAGGAAGAGGAATGCGGTTAAGCTGGCACCTCCTCATGTTTAATCTTACGCCTCCACACTTTCCGCGTTTCCTCCTCTTGGCTCTCTTTTCATCGCCGTGTCCATGAAAATCTCTTGAAATAAAGTCCGGCAGTTGTGGCACAGACTCAAACACAGATGCTGCATTATCCATGTTTAAATGCAGTAACATGTCTCTGGAATACTGCGTTCTTCCTGGAGTGATCGCGATCACGCTTACCTCCAAGACAAAGAGTCGGTAAGAAAGAAACGACAGTGCAAAAACAAGAAGGAAATCCATACTGATGGAACCAGGGAGCTCTTCGTTATATAGTCCACAAACATTCAAGGACAAAAACAGCACAGAGAATTACGTTAAAATACAGTACATTAAAGTGCATAAAAACAGAGACAAAGACATCAAACTTTTTTCATTCGCTGCTGGTCGCTGCGTGTGCATGTACCCAACCAATATGTGTGTCTTTTATTTCTTTTAAATGCTGCACTGACCTAAGGCTTCTAATATATGACACTGTTTTATTAAACAGTGACCTTAAAGTAATGCTGACCCATGCAAATTGGTTAAACATTTAGTGATTCACTGAATATTTAGCAAAAAGTTGTTGTTGTCATTAGAAAATCACATTATTCAAATAATGGAAGCTTTAGGTGTAATTTAAACTCATTGTGTTATTCTCTGTTCCTTTCCATGTTTTTGTTTTTCAACAGGAAAAGGAAAAAATTCACAAAATCTTTATCTTTCACCAGGATTTAGAATTGCAAAACCAAAAAGGTGAAAAATAGGAATCACAAGATCACCATTAGCTTTAATTCTAACAAATCCTTGGTGACTAAATACAATATGAAACAAAATAATAAAAACAATAATTCACTTGTGTTTCTTACCATTAAACATTATAATGAACAGTGGAATAACCACTGTAAAAACTCTCAGCAACAAAACTTGAATGATTATAATGGTAACACTTGCAAAAACAATTTATGGGGAGACAAATTTTGTACTCCTGTTGTTTTGAATTCTGATGCACGGATAGGGGGTAGCCTCGGGCTTCCCCCAATTTCTTTTTACAGGATAGCCCTGCAATTGGACCTTTGTGGGAAATGGGAGGATGGAGGTCTGTGTGGGGCAGGCTGATGTGGTGAGGGGAACAACACATTCGTCATCAACCTGGTCATCAGGATCATTGGCTGGGGGCACAGTGTGGGGGGAAGGGGACCTCACAGAGGACAAGCATTGCCGAAGCTAAGTAGAACAAATGACACTGACAATGTCTACGTCGGCCTCCGTCGGTCTATGATGACCATGGAAGAGAATCCTAAACGTCTACTCTGCTGGAACAGCACCACCTGTGGCTGAACAGGCCAATGCACGAATGGCAGTCCCTGTCACACAGGTCGCACTTGTGGGTGGTCTCCGTGCTGCTGGGTCTGTGGCGGTTCTTCCTGCAGGTCCTTTTTTCATCTGCTGCAGCAGTCAGTCTCTCTTCACCCGCCTTGAGCTGTCTGGTCAGGGTGCCTCTCCATTTGGAGCGGTCCGTTGCAAGGTCCTCCCAGCGCTCGGTGTTGGTCTCCAGGGCCTTCATGTCTCTCTTGCAGACGTCTCTAAAGCGCAGCTGTGGGCGGCCAACGTCTCTCCTGCCAGTTGCCAGTTCTCCGCAGAGGACGTCTTTGGGGATTCTGCCATCCTCCATACGGTGAACGTGGCCTAGCCAGCGGAGCCTGTGCTGCCTGAGTAGAGTGAACATGGAGGGAAGGCCGGCACGGGACAGAACTTCTGTGTTGGGCACTTTGTCCTGCCAGGATATGTCCAGGATGTGGCGAATGCAGCGCAAGTGGAAGGAGTTCAGTCTCTTTTCCTGCCGGGCTTATGTTGTCCACGTCTCACTCCCATAGAGCAGTGTGCTGATGACGCAGGCGTTGTACACTGCCATCTTCATCTTGACAGAGAGTTTGGGATTCTCCCACACTCATGTGGTGAGGTGAGCGAGTGTGAAGGCTGATTTTCCAATCCCCTTGTTGATCTCTGTATCAAGGGAGAGGTTGTTGCTGATCGTGGACCCCAGGTACGTGAACTGATTCACGACCTCCAGCTCGTAGTCGTCGATGGTGATGGTTGGTGGTGCTTCCGTGCCTTGCGCCAAGACGTTAGTCTTCTTCAGGCTGATGGTAAGCCTGAAGTCCTTGCATGCCTGGGAGAAGCGGTCCATCAGGGTCTGAAGCTCCTGCTGTGTGTGGGTTGCGACTGCAGCGTCGTCTGCGAACAGCATGTCTCTGATTAGAGCCTCGCGTACTTTGGTTCTGGCTTTCAGGCGGGCGAGGTTGAAAAGCCTGCCATCAGATCTTGTGTGCAGGTAGATTCCCTCTGTTGCTGTGCTGAAGGCACGCCTCAGGAGCATAGCAAAGAAAATTCCAAAGAGGGTTGGCGCAAGTACACAGCCCTGTTTCACTCTGCTGCGTATGTTGAATGGCTCTGAGACGTTGCCGTTGTGCTGCACTATCCCCTGCATGTTGGTGTGAAACGATTCGATGAGGCTTTGCAACTTTGGCGGGCATCCTATCTTTGGCAGGATCTTGAAAAGGCCCTCTCTGCTGACCAGATCGAACGCTTTGGTGAGGTCGATGACTGCGACGTACAGGGGCATGTTCTATTCAATTCAATTCAATTCAACTTTATTTATATAGCGCCATTTCACAACAACAGTCATCTCATAGCACTATCAACTGAAGGGGGGACCCCCACAGTTGCAGAAAGACCCCAGCAATCAGGCGATCCCCTGTGAGCAAGCACTTGGCGATGGTGGAGAGGAAAAACTCCATTTTAACAGGAAGAAACCTCCAGCAGAACCAGGCTCAGGGAGGGGCAGTCATCTGCTGCGACTGGCTGGGGGGTGAGGGGATAGAGAAGAAGAAAAGAACAGACATGTAGAGAGCAAACAGCACGATGGGGACTCAATCTATGGGAGAGAACAAACAAATGTTAATGACCAGCAAAAAAAAAAATATTTCATAGAGAGTGAGGAAAGGAGTGAGGCCCAGTGCATTACTGGAGGTCCCCCGGCTGACTAAACCTATTAGCAGCATAACTAAGGGAGGGTTCAGAAACACATGATCCCTCCCTAATTGTAGGCTATATCAAAAAGGTAGGTTTTAGCCCTATTCTTAAAAACAGAGATCGAGTCTGACTCCCGAATCCAGATTGGCAGCTGGTTCCACAGGAGAGGAGCTCGATAACTGAAGGCTCTGCCTCCCATTGTACTTTTGGAGATTCTAGGTATTACAAGTAACCCTGCATTTTGGGAGCGTAGTGCTCTGTTAGGATGATACGGTAGTATCAGATCTTTTAAATAAAAAGAAGCCTGATTGTTTAAAGCTTTGTAAGTAAGAAGAAGGATTTTAAACTTAATTCTAAACTCTATGGGAAGCCAATGAAGGGAGGCCAGAACCGGAGAGATATGATCTCTCTTTCTAGTACCTGTTAAAACTCTTGCTGCAGCATTTTGGATCAGCTGAAGACTTTTTAAAGATGTTTTAGGACAGCCTGATAATAAAGAATTACAATAATCTAATCTCGAGCTAACAAAAGCGTGGATCAGCTTCTCAGCATCACTCTGAGACAAGATGCTCCTAATCTTGGCAATATTACGCAAATGATAGAAGGCAGTCTTAGAAACAAATTTAATATGTGAATTGAAGGACAAATCCTGATCAAAAATAACTCCAAGATTCCTCACAGAGCTATTAAGAGAAAGAGTAACTGCATCCAAACTGAAAGTTTGATTTGGAAAGGAATTTCTAAGGTTTTTTGGACCAACAAGAATGACTTCAGTCTTATCTGAATTTAATAGCAGGAAATTACAAGTCATCCAAGCTTTGATTTCCTTAAGACAGGCTTCTAACTTGGCTAATTGATTAGTATCATCTGGCTTCATTGACAGGTATAATTGTGTGTCATCTGCATAACAATGAAAATGTATACAGTGCTTTCTAATAATGTTGCCTAACGGAAGCATATATAAACTAAAAAGAGTAGGGCCTAGCACAGATCCCTGTGGAACTCCATGACTAAGCTTTGAGCTGAAAGAAAACTCATCATTTACATGAACAAACTGGAACCTATCAGATAAAGAAGATCTAAACCACTGCAACGAAGTTCCATTAAGTCCAACATAGTGTTCTAATCTATCAAGTAGAATATTATGATCAATAGTATCAAAAGCTGCACTAAGATCTAAAAGGACAAGTACAGAAACTAGTCCATTATCAGATGCAATGAGGAGGTCGTTAGTGACCTTCGCTAAGGCAGTTTCAGTACTATGATGGATTCTAAACCCAGATTGAAACTCTTCAAGTAAACCATTTCCCTGCAGGTGGTCAAATAATTGCGTAGCAACAAGTCTTTCTAAGATTTTTGAAATGAAAGGGAGATTAGAGATTGGTCTATAGTTAGCTAAAGCTCCTGGATCTAGCGTTGGCTTTTTGAGTAAGGGTTTAATTACAGCTGTTTTAAAAGCCTGCGGTACATGGCCTAAAGTTAATGAAGAATTGATTATATGAAGAATAAAGCTACCAATAAGTGGGAAGACTTCTTTAAATAACCTGGTAGGAATAGGGTCTAAAAGACAAGTTGAAGGTTTGGATGAGGAAACTATTTTGTCTAACTCACAAAGGTCGATTGGAGTAAACTCATCAAGACAGACATCAATAGAAGGAGTTGTAATAGTTACAGTATTTAAGTTAACTGTGGGAAGAATCTGATTGATTTTATCTCTGATGGATGAAATTTTATTATTGAAAAAGTTCATAAAGTCCTGACTAGTAAGCTCTAAGGGGATGCTAGGATTGACAGAGTCCTGACTCTTTGTCAACCTGGCTACAGTACTGAAAAGAAACCTGGGATTATTCTTGTTCTCTTCTATTAATGCAGAGTAATAACTCGTTCTAGCTTTTCTAAGAGATTTTTTTATAAATTAAAAGATGATTTCTCCAAGCTAAATAGATTTCCTCTAAATTAGTAGAGCGCCATTTTCTTTCTAATTGACGAGTCTTCTGTTTTAAGCTACGAGTTTCTGTGTTGAACCAGGGAGTTAAAAATCTCTGATTAGACTTTTTCTTTTTTAAGGGGGCCACCAAGTCTAGAGCCTGATGCAGAGAAGCTGAAACACTATCCACCATGTTATCAATTACAGAAGGAGCAAGCTGTCTATAGCTTATTTCCGTTGTGTTGACACATGGCATAGAGGAAACAATCTGCATAAATTTGGAAACAGCATCATCTGAGAGGCATCTACTGTGATAATATTTTTCTTTAGGAGCCAAATAGTCAGAAATAGTAAAATCAAAGGTTAACAGACAATGGTCTGACAGTACAGGGTTATGAGGAGACACTACAAGATTTTCTATTTCTATGCCATATGTCAGAACAAGGTCCAATGTATGGTGGAGGTAATGAGTAGAATTTCCTACTTTCTGAGAAAACCCAATTGAGTCTAATATTGAATTAAATGCCACATTAAGGCAGTCACTATCTACATCCACATGTATATTAAAGTCCCCTACTATAATTATTCTATCAGATTTCAGCACTAAATCAGCTAAGAAATCAGCAAATTCGGATAAAAATTCTGAATAGGTTGATGGGGGACGATAAACTATGGCAAATAAAATTGGGTTTAACCTGAAATTGCTAAAGTGCCCAACACTGAGGACCAGGCCCTCAAAGGAATTATAACATGTTTTTTGCTTTACATTAACTAGTAATTTGGAATGGTAAATTGTTGCTACTCCTCCTCCACGACCAGAACTTCTGGGATTTTGACAGTTTAAATAACCAGAGGGAGTTGATTCATTTAAACCAACATAATCCTCTTGCCCTAACCAAGTCTCTGTAAGGGAAATTAAATCAATCTGATGATCAATTAACAGATCATGGACTAACAGAGACTTGGGAGTTAGAGACCTAATATTTAATAAACCATATTTAATTTTTAAATTATGAGGAGGAACAGAGGCCAAATCATTCAATTTAGAGGCTTTATGTTTAATTTGAGTCTTACCAATATTTTGCTTTATCACTTTGGGATGCTTATACATTATATTTTTATTCACTTTGGAGGGAGCAGACAACGATTCTCTGATGGGGAAGACAGGGGCTAAGCTGAGGGGTGGCGGATGAAGAGGAGCTGCAGAGAGGCGTGTAAGACTGCGACTCTGCTTCCTGGTCCCAACTCTGAGTAGTCACGGTTTTGGAAATTTGGATAAAAAAGATGCCAGATTGTTAGATAAATGAGAAGCACCATCCAAAGTGGGATGAATGCTGTCTCGTCTCATAAGACCAGGTTTTCCCCAAAAAGAGCTCCAATTGTCAATGTAGCCCACGTCATTTTTAGGACACCACACAGACAGCCAGCGGTTCAAGGATGATGAGCGACTAAACATGTCATCACTGGTCAGATTGGGGAGGGGCCCAGAGAATACTACAGTGGCAGACATCATTTTTGCAAACTCACACACTGATTCTATATTAAGTTTCGTGACTTCCGACTGCCGGAGACGGATGTCATTAATGCCGGCGTGAATAACAATTGTGGAGTATTTACAGTTACTTTTAGCCAGCATTTTCAAATTTGACTCGATGTCGCCTGCTCTGGCCCCAGGAATACATTGGACTATGGCCGCTGGAGTCTCTAGGTTCACGTTTCTGACTACAGAGTCGCCAATGATCAGAGTTTTTTCCTCAGCGGGTGTGTCGCTGAGCGGGGAAAAACGATTAGAAACGTGAACAGGTTGGTGGTGAACCGGGGCTTTGCGACTAGGCTTCCTTCTCACCGTCACCCACCCAGTCTCCTCGCTGCTGAGGAGAGCCGGGGAACCACTGACAGTGGGACCTAAGCTAGCTAGCTCCACTGCAGCTAATGGGTGTCCGTCGAGATTAACTGGCACAGACGGTGTTTCAATGCAGCGGAGCCGGGATTCCAAATCAGACAACCTCGCCTCGAGCGCCTCAAAAAGACAACATTTATTACATTTACCGTTATCACTAAAAGAGGCAGAGGTGTAGCTAAACATCTGACAGAGAGAGCACACCAGAGGAGGAGAGGAAAGAGAGGTAGTAGCCATAGCTAGTGGCTAGCTAGTGTCTGGAGAGCTGGAGAGCAAACCACACAGGCAGACAGCAAAACAGGAAGTGACGATACGTTACCACAAGGAAGTGACGGAGTGTTCTGTTCTCTGCATTTCTCCTGGAGTTGGCGGATGGAGAATATCATGTCTACCGTCAATCGCTCAGTGCGGAAGCCACATTGAGACTAGGGGTAGACACGTTCGGCAAGCTTCTGTAGCTGAAAGAGAACAACTCGTGCGTAGACTTTGCCAACAATGCTGAGGAGGGAGATGCCCCTGTAGTTGTTGCAGTCGCTTCTCTCCCCTTTGTTTTTGTAGAGGGTGGTGATCTTGGCATCCCTCATGTCCTGTGGTACGGCACCTTCCTTCCAGCACTGGCAGAGGACGTCATGCAATGGCAGCAGTAGGGCGGTCTTGCAGTGCTTGATCAGGTCGGGGGGTATGCCGTCGTTGCCGGGTGCCTTGCCAGCGGCCAAACTATCAATGGCCTTGCTGAGTTCATTGATGGTTGGCTCGGCGTCAAGTTCATCCATGGATGGCAGGCAGTCGATGGCATCAAGGGCTGACGGTGTCACGGTGTTCTGTCTGGAGTAGAGGTCGGAGTAGTGTTCCACCCATCTCTCCATCTGCTTGTTCTTTTCTGTGATCATCTCCCCAGTGGAGGATTTGAGGGGGGCCGTCTTACTCTGAGCCGGACCAAGTGCTTTCTTGATGCCATCGTACATACCACGGATGTTCCCTGTTATGGCAGCGGTTTGAATGTCTTGGCTGAGCTGAGTCCAGTACTCGTTGGCACAGCGCCAAGCAGTCTGCTGAATTTTGCTTTTCGCAGCCCTGAGAATCTGGAGATTCTTCTCGTTTGGGTACTTCTTGTACTCAGCAAGTGCTGAGCGCTTGGCTTCAATGACGGGGGTCATCTCAGTCAACTTGGCATCAAACCAGTCCTGTGACTTCGAGGTCTTCCTCCCAAAGGTAGCCAAGGCTGTGTGGTGGATGGTGTTTCGCAGCTCTTCCCACTTCTGCTTTGCAGATTCTCCTTCTTGTGGTACACCAAGTTCCTTCTCAAAGGTGGAAGCAAACTGCTCAACAAGTTCTGGTTGGGCCATCTTGCTGGTGTCAATCCGTGCCTTTCCAGGCTGTCTAGCATGATGGAATTTCTTCAGCTGCAGCTTGACCTTGCAACACACCAATGAATCGTCTGTGTCGCAATCCTCACTCTGGAACGAACGGGTGATTAGCACGTTCTTCAGTGAGGTGCGCCTGGTCAGGATCAAGTCCAGCTGGTGCCAGTGCTTTGAGCGCAGATGTCGCCAGGAAACCTTGTGTTGGGGCTTGGTCTTGAAGAACGAGTTTGTGATGCACAGATCGTGATATGTGCAGAACTTGAACAGCCGCTGTCCGCTGTCGTTCATTCTGCCCATGCCAAATGGTCCAAGACAGGAGGGCCAGGAGCCATGGTCAGCACCCACTCCGGCAGTGAAGTCTCCAAGGAGAATGAGTTGTTCAGAGTTGGGGATGATCCTGACAGTTGTTGCGAGATTCTCGTAGAACTCGTCTTTTGCCTCTAGTGTGGCTGTCAGTGTTGGGGCATACACACTGACAAGGGTGACTGGGCCTTGAGTGGTGTTCAGGCGGAGGGTGAGGAGTCGTGCAGAGCTATTGCTGCCCGGTTCCACCATCTTCAGCAAGGTGTTCTTCACTGCAAAGCCCACTCTGTGTTCCCTGTGTTCGTCACTGCCCTTTCCCTGCCAGTAGAACGTGTAGTCCTTCTCTCTCAGTGTGCCTGCATCAGCCAACCGTGTTTCCTGGAGAGTGGCGATATCCACTTCCAGTCTCTTCAGCTCATTATTGATGATGGCAGTCTTCCTGGTGTCATTGATGTCCTTGAGGTTAGCAGCGAGTCCTGTCATCATAGTGCGGACGTTCCAAGTTCCCAGTTTTAGAGTTGGTCTCTTTTGTTTTGTTGTCTTGCCTGGTGCGAAGGTTCTCAGCCTGCCATTCGGACTTCTCCTCATCCCCATGCACCCAATGAGGAAAGTAAGCTGTGGCGGGACAACACCTTATTGGCTGGGGGCTGCCCAGCTTGAGGCGGGTGGTAGCTGTCCAGTGAGATCCGATGATCCCTCCCACCGTCGGGAACAACCCCTGGCACCGTGCTCTACTCCAATTGAGCTGTGGCTTATAACCTTAACTGTAATTCCCCGTGTTTTGTCTACGCCAAAGGCGAAGCTGGAGTGTCCTCTCCAGTGATCCCGTGTTCTACCTTCCAGCGTTGGGCGTTAGTAGGATTCAAGCCTGGGCAGGAAGATATGGAGGACAAGATGTTGCCCATGCAGCATGTCCCCCCTCTCCACGTCACTGATGAATCCAAAGGAACAGCAGGGCTACTACAGTTTGGCACCAGCTCCGTCGCAGGAGCTGCCAGAACGATGTTGAGCACAACAGAGAACTGCCTTAGGGACTCCGACTCTGGATTTTTCCTCAGGGTTGACTTCCGAAGCCTTTCCTGTGACCGGGTGTGCCGCAAGGCAGCGGAGGTTTGAAATCAGGGTTTACCTTCCCCTAGATGGGCTACCTTCCCAGGTTGACGAGCCACTATCTACCCGAAGCATCTGGTTTTAAGGCGCCAGAGATCCGCCCTCGCCCCTTCTCCTATTAGTAAAAACAGTTCCGCCGGGCTTAGAGACTAAACCACACAGGCAGGCTAGGAGTTGGACTTAGTTGTCAGAGGCTTTTCAAGACGCACGCCATAAGGAGCATTTTATGAGCACTGGGAGCTTAACCCAATTGCCGCTCCTGGCTATGACAACCTTGGAACCAGGTTGGACAATGGCATAACGCATATCAATTTAACTGACTTTGACTTATAAAATGTGGTGTTTACCTGACTTGACATTGCAGGACACATCTGATACATTGCAATGATGCGTCTCACCAGATAATGGTATGACAGTATCACATTTCAGAAATGTGACAGTAATAAGGAATAATTGTGATGTATAACAATGATGTGCTAAAGAGCTGGGCTGTGCTCCCGGTGCTTTGCCTCGGCTGAGCCCGGCCTCAGGATTACAGACTAACTAACTAACTAACTAACCTGCACTTATATAGCGCTTTTCTAGTCACAAAGACCACTCAAAGCGCTTTCATTAATACTAACCCTCTATTCTAAGGGCCTATAGGAAACAGATATCTAGGGACAATTTAGAACAGCCAATTAACCTAACATGCATGTTTTTGGCATGTGGGAGGAAACCGGAGAAATCCCGGAGTAAACCCACGCAACACGGGGAGAACATGCAAACTCCACACAGATCACTGTTGGTCGGGGGCTGGGATCGAACCCACGATCCCACGATCCCCACAATCCCCCGGCCAAGGGTAAACTGTGCTGCCGCAGTGCTAACCACTGCGCCACCGTGCAGCCACGGTAGCGCAGTGTGGCACAGACCACACCACACAATTATGGTGTGGCACAGACCACACCATAATTTAGGAAGGAATATATAAAATAAGGCATTCCTTGTGTACAATGAAGCCATATTCTGGTTAAACAATATGTCCATCATTCCATTGAAAGAAGGAGTGGGACATTACCCTTTCACACAGATGCACTTAGACAAATTCAGACTGTCTGTGTTCAACAGGACAGACAGATGTGGCCTTAATGACTAACTCAGAATGGTTACTAACTAACTAACTAACTAACCTGCACTTATATAGCGCTTTTCTAGTCACAAAGACCACTCAAAGTGCTTTCACTAGTACTAACCCTCTATTCTAAGCCGCATCACATTAAATCTAAACAGACAGCTGTACTACTTGTCCTAACTGAAATTTGTAAATTAGGTCAAAGGAGGGCACTCACAACAGAAGCCATGACTACTAAAACCTCATTTTGAGGGAGTTACACTACTCACAAACTTTCATCTCAATTAACCATGTGCAACACATATAAATAGCATGCAACATTTCCTTCTTCTAGTAAAAAGGACACTACCCATCACGCAACTATGCTGTAACTTTGATGTGTCTCCATGCATTGGGGGGGGGGGGGGTACCACAGCAATTAATTAGCAAAAATCTTCAGAAAAATAGATAATATATAAAAATTATCAATAAATGATCAATAATGTAGAGAAAAATATAGGTGAAACCGCTTGGTAATGAAATCACAACATTGAGTAGGAGAAGTAAAATTTACATCAATAGATTTGCAGGTATTTAAGAAAATTATGTGCTGAAAAATATTTGCAGATTTTTGTAAAATGAAATATTGAAGCGGATGATAAAATAAAGGCAGCGATGAGAAGTTTTAAGCAGGTTTATTAAATCATACTGCCATCATGAGCTCCGCCCGGCGCCGTGCATGCGCACCGGGAGCGAGCCAGAGGCTCTCAGCAGAGGGACACAGGGTGTGTGTCAGCAGCAGTAGTCAGAGTGAGAGAGTGAGTTACAGAATATGTGCGGTATTTATACCAGTTACAGACAATGCATGAAAGGCATTCACAGCAGTGTGTATGGCATTTGCATTTGAGAGACACAGTGAGAACAGGAAGCATGAACACAATGCATGAATGGGACATTAACATCACAATACTGAGCCGGAACAAGCCAGAAGGAGTGGGGCTGCCTGTAGACATTAATACACACATTTCACTGTTCTGTTATTTGCTCTAGCCGAGCGCTGTGTCTGACTCAGTCTGTTGTGGGGGTTATCTCAAACCACCACAGCTCCCCCCCCAGAGGGCTCGGCAGGGGGCCGAGACCTCAATAGCCCAGCTTTGGCAGCGAGCAGGAAAAGCTCTGTGCAGGAGGAGGTGGAGGGGGGTGGGGGGTAGTAAGTGCCGGCCAGGGACGGTGAAATCTTCTGAGCCACACAAAAATTGCTTGTGGGTCCGCGATGTTGAAGGGCTGTCCCGTTGAACGTGCGGAGATCACAAGAAGAAAAATTAGTCTCTGGCTCCTCTCGCGATTAAGTCCTGCGAGGATTAATAGCGGCCGTGAAGAAAAAAAGAGGAGCGACGAGGCTGCGTGGCGGCTGTAAGAGAGAGAAAAAAAAATAAAAGCAGAGGGACTTGGCGTATTGACTTTAGGTGCGGGCACAACCTTAAAGCTTTTGGGAATCGCAGACTGCTGAATTCCCCCTGTGCACCGTGGCTAAGACCATTAGAAATTCCAGTGAGCGAGCTGCTTGTGTGCTTCAGGTGTACGAGCAAGCCTGAAGGGCCAGTGTGCAGCGGCAAGAAGGAAGGCGGTCAGTGGAGCCGTATGTGTCCGTGCGGGGCGCGCCGTCCTCGTAACTCCCCGGTGCGTGTGCCGGGGCTCCGTGCGGTGTTGGGCCAGCTGGAGAGGAGACAGGGTCAGGGAGCTTAATCATCCCTGTTGTAGTTGTGTTGGAGCGGTGAAAGTGAGTAGACGATCTTTGTCCCTTGAGCTCGTGTAGATGCGTTGGAGCGGTGAGATGGAGGAGACGATCTTTGTCACTCGCTCGGCCATGGTGCGTTCAGGTCCACGCGCTGCATTCTCCGTTGGCCATGGAGGTCGCCGTCGTGGAGAGGGGACGAGGTGCATGCGCTCTCGTGTGGAGGAGCTGTGAGCGCGGCCGGTCCAGCGTGGATGTGCCGATCTAGGCGTGCAGATCCCACCATGAAGTTTGCTGCGGCTTTCCCGGTCGTGGGTGATGTCCGGAGAGTTCACTGAAGCAGAAGGGAGCTGCTGCGTTCGCTTGTCGTCGGAGCATCACCGCCGGGTGCTGCGTTCGCCGGCAGCGTGGCTGTCCAAGCCAGAAGGTTGCGTCGCACAAAACGTGTGCGTTCTCGGGGTCACCAGTGAAGCGGCATGAAATAAAGCAGCATTGGTGAAGGTTTTAAGCAGGTTTATTAAATCATACCGCCATCACAAGCTCCGCCCGGCACCGTGCATGTGCGCCGGGAGTGAGCCGGAGGCTCTCAGCAGAGGGACACAGGGTGTGTGTCAGCAGCAGTAGTCAGAGTGAGAGAGTGAGTTACAGAATATGTGCGGTATTTATACCAGTTACAGACAATGCATGAAAGGCATTCACAGCAGTGTGTATGGCATTTGCATTTGAGAGACACAGTGAGAACAGGAAGCATGAACACAATGCATGAATGGGACATTAACATCACAATACTGAGCCGGAACAAGCCAGAAGGAAGCAGGGCTGCCTGTAGACATTAATACACACATTTCACTGTTCTGTTATTTGCTCTGGCCGAGCGCTGTGTCTGACTCAGTCTGTTGTGGGGGTTATCTCAAACCGCCACAATATCATGTTTGTAAGAAATAAGGTAAACTGATGAGGAAGCAGAAAACCATGCAAATTTATGAGAAAAGTTCCAAATGTCTAAGGAAGGTCAATTTATGCTGAATTTATGCTTACTGTGGGACTCAATTTAGAATCTACTACAAAGATAACACAGATTCTTACTCAATTATGTAAAAGAGAACAATGCTTTAGGGAGCTCAAAGCAAAATAATTTAACCTTACTTGCATGAACTTAGTCTTTTCAAAACCTTTGCATAGATCTCATTGAGCTAAATAAGAGTGAAGGTAAAAATGTTGTTTAGAAATTATTGACATACTTATTGAATAAACAAAGGCTTTCCCCTGCAATAATCTGAATACTGCTATGGTGACACTGAAACCCTTAATCGAAACAATATCAAGGTTTAAAATAGCTGAAATGATTCACTTAGATAATGGAATATATTTAGTGGAATACACTTTGTAAATCAAATCATATCACATTTAGGTACAGTACCCAAATTATTAGTACCAAACATTTACCTAGGAAACCATTTAGCTTACCATAAACAATCTACAGGATCAGCATAATGCACAAATAGGATTATGAAAGATGGATTAAGAAAATAAAAAAATATGGAGATTGTAAATGGCAAACTTTTTTTTTTTTTTTTTTTTTTACTTATTTTGTACCCGTAGGTAGATTTGTTTTGCAGTCTGGTGACAAGCCACCAGCTCCCTAACCATTACTAGTGAAGCCATTTAACTTAGGTGATGAGTGAAGGGTTTCTGGTTGATTACATGCAAAGAATGACAACTGACAGCAATGCAATACATACTGTCCTTCCCAGGAGGGACCATGTGACGAAGGAACTGTGAGAGGTGCACCCATCTTTTGGCCGAACCAGGGGATCTGGTCATCAAAGGAAGCTGGTCCAAAATTCCCTGGTCAAGGACAGCACAAAGGATATCCTGGCGACGCCAACAGCCACAGAAAACAAAGGACGTGGCACTTGGGTGCATCTAATGTTTTACCCCACTTGAAACCCTC
Organism: Pholidichthys leucotaenia; assembly: GCA_020510985.1. Lineage (NCBI taxonomy): Eukaryota > Metazoa > Chordata > Actinopteri > Cichliformes > Pholidichthyidae > Pholidichthys > Pholidichthys leucotaenia. Next base: position 158,069,360 of record CM035843.1, on the reverse strand, counting down.
AGTAAGAGACTGTTTAATACACATTGCATACTCATTAAAAAAAAAAAAAAGTGACTGTTTAACTGTTTCTCCATGCAAGTGTCAGCTGATGGCACTCCCTGGCATCTAGCAAATGGCTTTGGCATAGAGAACCAGGCTGTTTGTTTATCATGATGAGGCAAAAATACAAGGGAAAGAAAAGTGCGGTTAGTGTCGTTGCCTTATCATCCTTATCATCCTCATAGTAACACTTAGTGTTGGTTGTTATTAAGTTGTTCCACTGTCTATACACTGTAGAGAATTGTTATGTTTGTTCCTTAATGCCACTAATAGCTGGAAAAATTATCTGCTACTGCTAAAATAATGCAGCTACTACAGGCTGTTTGGTTTCTTAAGAGAGACTATATACAGAAATAACACAGCAAACATCACTTTGAATCACACCTGTCACAACACTTACCACTCCACTGATCGGAAACATGATGACACTCCTTACTCTGCGAAGGCAAGGTTAATTTCATCAGGGAACTCCTCTTTTCTGAAGCGGTGATGTCCTTTTCAGAAGCTTAACACTCTCTAAGTGTGCAACGGCTTACAGCGCGTCTCTCCCCTGTACTGCTACCCTGCTTGACCAACGAAGCGTGCAAGTGTTGTACTAAGGATCTACATTGTCAAAGGGGGTGGTCATTGGGTCATTGGACATAACTACACCTTTCCAGGAAACTGGGCAGGGTTGTGTACCCCGTTTTGGCAACTGACCATACCCTCATCATGTCGGCAGGGCAGGTGGGGAGGGTGGAGATGCTTTTCTACCACATGATGCCATTTTGGGGCATGAATGCAATTTCAGATGGAAAGCACAGGAGTGAGGGTCTTTCTTCACTGTTTCCTTGAGTGAGAGTGGGTAAGAACACCTTAGGGATTGAAACACTTAATTATAGACTACAATTATTTGTAAAATTATGACATAGAATAGAACGGTTCTTGGTCAACTAATTGCCACCCGTAGGGGTGTGTGCCCTGTTATAGGAGGATATTGTTGTACTTCTATCCATGAAAATAATGCAAATGGTCATATTAATACTTCAGATACACACAGCCTCATTGCTTTGCAGGCAATGATAACAAAACTGATTAAGTTAGTGATTCTCTTCATGGAGAAGTCTCATCATGAACTTAGTAATTATTTTTATAGTGATAACTTCAGACTTTTCCTGTGTGAGTCCTTGATATGATGATGAATCTGGTTATTGTAAACTTAGTGATTTGTCTTCCTACAACTGCTGCAGATGGTGAGAATGGTGAAAGAGGCAATACTAGCCTAAGGAGTATGAAGGTTGCAATATAATCTAAGTCTGTTTTGAGTATCTCCAAATCATTTTCCACGTTCTTATTTGACACAGTCTAAGATTAATTTTGATTACATTACACATACAGTATTCACTTTTAATGACATATTCTACCCGCGTTTTAAACCACCTCATAAGATTGCTGCTAGTCTGCAAAGACACATAACAACATCTAAATTCTTACACATATATCTTTATATTATTTTATTCACTTTATTTTACTACCACTTTGATTATTTTTCTTTGAATCATGATACTTTATTAAGCATCAAGGGGGGATATGATAGAAAAATTCCATAAAATCCACATTATTATTATTATTATTATTATTATTATTATTATTATTATTATTATTATTATTATTATTATTATTATTATTATTATTATTATTATTTTGTGCCATGCCTTTCCTATTTCATGTCTGATGTTTATACAGTATGTGCATTCCATGTAGAATAAGTTCATATATTCCTTTATATAATTCTTTCATGTCTGTGAGCAATTATTGTCTAACTGTGGCCTTCAGGGGATGTGCATGCGAGTGCTGAGGCTGTAGGTCAGTACAAGCATCAAAGATGACCTAAGCTGCATTGATAATCTCTTTGACATGCCCTGCTAAGTTTCTCTGTCCGAGGAATGTGCAAAACTTTTAGTTTGTGTAGATTAGAGACACTCTGTCTGTCTCCAAGATGTCTCTGGCATCTCCCCCTCTGTTTATCTATCCTGAAGAGCAGCTGTAAATACCAGGCTGAGAAAATGTTTGTTCAGAGATTTGGTGTGTATGTGCTGAAGGCCACGCTCTGTAATCTCTCCCCAAAATGGCCATGGGGTGACCTCTTTTCTTTTATAATAAATATACTTAAATCCAATACTCCGCCTGATCTTTGACTTAGAATAATTATGCTCAAAATTATTATATCATCTGGCATCCACCCCTTGAGGGGGAGGCTCTGTCATGAACTGGGGTGACGGTGCCTAGCGGAGGATTTACCGTGACCTCAGCGGAGCTCGGTGGCAGCGGCGGTGTGTGACGAGACTCGGTTGGAGGAGCGGGACGGGAGACCAGTTACGGCGACTATGAGCAACGAGACCAGCAACGGAAGGGGCTAGTTGGCTAGCTGAGGCCCAGCTGGATTCGAGGACGATCGGATCAGATTCTGGCGATATAAGCAGAATTTATTTTACTATCCACAGATTTTCCTTTTCCTTCTTTCCAAGAAGGACTGAAGATGGCTGCCACCGGATTAAAAAGTGGGCTGATGGGCACCACTAATAAGCATTCTCTACTTCTCTACTTCCTCTTCGTTTTGTCTTTGTGTGTCTGGACCTGCAACAAGAAGGATTTTCCGACAAACTCAACCAAAGGTGAAGTTAAAAAGTTTTATCTGTATGGATTTGGGCTTGGACATTTCACCCTACACTCTATGTGGTCTTTAAAAGGCCTGAGCAAAAACTTCCAAATTAAGGCAAACATGGCTGTTAAGCAAAAATCACAATATGGCAGAGGATATACAGTTAAAGTTCTGTTAGTTCTGCTACTTCTGGCAGGAGATATTCACCTTAACCCTGGACCTGCCACTATTAAACAGCAGACCACTGGGTTAGCACAAAACCGAGCTGTACAAAAGCAAAAACAACATTTATTTTTCCAAACTGTTAATCATGCACGAGTTCTTTGGGACACCAAGGCTAAACCAAAGGGGATCCTCGGCGGTCATTTAAACATACGGAGCATAATCCCCAAAAGAGATGAGATTTCGGTGTTGCTGTTGGACTCAAATCTGGACTACCTTTGTCTCTCAGAAAGCTGGCTACACAGTAACATAGACACTAATATGATCGATATTGTGGGCTACCAGTGTTTTAGAAAAGACAGGCAGGTAGGGAGGGGAGGAGGTGTTTTAATTTACATCAAAGAGAAATATAAATGTCAACTGGTTGATTTGAATACTTCACTTGAATGTTTAGCTGTTAATGTATGTCTCTCTCCGGTAATGAATTTCAACATTGCAGTAGTGTACAACCCACCGTCACACAACTCTTCCTTTTATAATGAATTAAGTGATCTGGTTAAACAACTTGAGAAGAACAGAGAAACAATAATTCATGGTGACTTTAATATCAACTGGTCTGATAAAAAAGACAAACAAAAACTGAAAAGCCTCATGACTAAATTTAATTACCAGCAAATCATCAAAGGACCCACCAGGATAACCAAACAATCCAGAACACTTATTGACATGGTATTTACTAATAAACCAGAACGAATAACCAGAACCTATAATCTTGTAACTGGTCTCTCAGATCATAACATGGTTCTTGCTGTCAGGAAACTTACTAAAAAGCGACTACAGTATTTTGGGGGAGTCGATATTGACAAATCAAATTTTATTATCCCCAAATCAAAAAATGAGGAGTTTGAACATTACTTAGAGAATCAAAATTGGGAGCAGCTCATGGCAACATGTGAAGTAGATGATTGTTGTAATTTTATAACTGCAACAATCACAAAGTCTATAGAAAAATTTTCAAAGCAAATTAAAAGTAGACAACAGAAGATTAGCCTACCATGGTTAAATAATGAAATAAGAAAACTTATGAAGAGGCGAGACTATGCACTGAAAACATCACTAACCTCCAAACTACAAAATGATCACCTTGTGTACAAAAGTTTAAGAAATAAAGTGGTACATGAGCTGCGAAAATCAAAAATATCTTATTACAATAAACTGATAGATCATGCAAAGGGTAACAACAGTTCCCTATGGAGGCATTTAAATAACTTAACTAATAAAAAAAACGATCAGAAGGGGGTAAAGGAACTTAGAATCAATGGCAAGACCGTCAGTGACAAGGCTACTTTGGCAAATGAATTTAATTCACACTTTGTGGGCTCTGTGGAAGACTTAACAAAAATTTTTGTGCTGCCAAATGTGCTCAACAACACAAATTCCATACTCCCAACAGATACTTTTCACATCGATGAGGTAAATGAGAAGTTAATTGCTGGTATTGTTAAAACACTGTCAAACTCAAAAACTAGTGATATCTACAATATGAGCACCTCCTTTCTCAAAATGCACAGCAAAATATTAATCAAACCACTGACTCATCTCATTAATCTCTCCATTAGGTCTAGTACATTTCCATCTGGCTGGAAAAAAGCTGTCGTCATACCAGTTCATAAATCAGGCAGTAAAGACGATATATGCAATTACCGCCCAATCTCTATCTTACCAGTCCTATCTAAGGTTCTTGAAAAAGTTGTAGCTACACAGCTGATAGACTACTTACAAGACAGTCAACTTCTTCATCCACATCAATTTGGTTTTAGACCAGGATACTCAACAGAAACAGCAAATTGTTGCCTTATTGAAAACGTCAAACAGTCCTTGGACAGGGGTAATGTGGTAGGAGCTGTTTTTCTAGATCTCAAAAAGGCTTTCGATACTGTAAACCACAGTTTGCTTTTATCCAAAATGGTATCTTTTAACTTCTCCCCAAATACATTAGAATGGTTTGCATCTTATCTCCAGAATAGAGAACAGTGTGTAAAAGTTCACCAGGATAAATCCTCATTTTTAAACAACCGCATGGGTATCCCACAAGGGTCCATTCTTGGTCCTTTACTTTTCAGCATTTTTATTAATGACTTGCCGTTACACTGCTCAGCTGCAACATGCCAACTTTATGCAGATGATGCAGTTATTTACACAGCTGCCAAGACTCCAGCACAGGCTGCAGATGTACTGTCTACAAGTATGGTTGATGTCCAAGAGTGGCTCCTCCAGAACCATCTATTGCTGAACCTTCAGAAAACAGTCTCAATGTGCTTTTCAATCAAAAAATGTAACCTGCAACATTTTAAAGTTAATATACATGATCATGACATCAGTTTAGCTACAGAATTCAAATACCTTGGCATTGTACTAGATCCTCAACTCAAATTTAATCTTCATATAAAGAAAATTTCAAAAACAGTAAAAAAAAATCTGAACTGCTTTAAATTAATTAGATATTACATACCTTACGAAGCAGCTGCACTGTATATGCATTCTATGGTTTTTTCTCATATATCATACTGTTTGACAGTCTGGGCTCAAGCAGCCCCTTCCACAATAAGACATATAGGTTCATTATATAATCAAACCCTAAAAATCTTGGACAAAAAGCCCATTAGGTGGCATCACTGTAATGTTTTAAAAAAATACAACCTATTGAGTTTTGAGAGCTTCATTGACCTCTGTCTTCTGAAATTAACGTTCAAATGTTTCCATAAATCAGCACCCGAGCCACTTGCTGGTTTCGTCCAAAGACAGGACAGCAGCAGAGCCACCAGGAGTTCTGTCAACAATAACTGTAAAATATTCCACCGCAGAACCACATTTGGACAAACAGCTTTCTCTATAAAGGGCAGTCACATCTGGAACACAATGCCAAATGAAATTAAAATAATAACGGACTTTAAAACATTCACTAAAAATGTTAAAAACTGGCTGAAAAATAAACAAGAATGTACTCATGTATGAATTATTTGTCTGCAAAGTGAGAGTGAATGAAGGGAAGGAATAAATGTGTTTGTTTATAGTGAGTGACGGAGGGAGGAAGGCCTGAAATAGGCAAATGTGAGTTATGTTATATGTGTTAAATGTGAGTCAGGCTGTTATATTTGTGTATTTATAATATTTATGTTAAAGGTGAGTCAGGCTGTTATATTTGTGTATTTATAATATTTATAATATTTATAATTGTGTATTTATAATTTTTCTGCATTGATGTATGTGGTTATTGTGTATATTTTTATCTTGATTCTTTTTTCTAAAGCCCATCCAGGGACAAGAGTTGCAAATTAGCTAATAGCTATACACTCTATGTGCAACACATCAGATTGATTGTCTTTGATTAATTGTCTATGTTTATTGCACTGTCCCTGTCAAATAAACTAATCTACTACTACTACTACTTCCAGCCCAGTTCCATGGCATGGTGGCTGCGTTGTCTTAAATGTATTTTGATTCCCTGCTTTTATGTCAGGCACCTCCTTGGGAGCCTATGAGGGTTTCCCGGCTCCCTGACAGCTCACAGCCACGCCCCCCTCTCCTGCCAGTTTTGGCTTAGCTGGCTGTCATTATTATTTGTGTTCATCTTCACGTACATGCTCACAGACATTCACTCACACATCTGTTCCCACTTAGTCCAGCCCACTCTATCTCATACTCTCCCTCTTTCTATTCACACCGGCATTCAATCCCATCATTAAGTGTGGCATTATTTAAGGCCTGTGGCCACGGGAGTGAATTGCCAGATTATTGTTGGACCTGTGTGTACGTCACAGTGATAATCCTGTTGTCTTCAATGCATGCATGACTAGACGCTCTGCCTGTTTTTGGTACTGCTTCCTCTGCATGACATCTGTGTTCCCCTCCTCTGTTTTTGCAGGTTGGCTCTGGGATTCCCTCCACGGACGTCTCTGTTCCCTGCTCCAGTGAGCATTCCTGTGCCCGCCGCTTCCAGTCCCGTCTTGGAAGTGCTCGGGTGTCCAGGCTGCCTTCCTCCCGCTGTCAGTCCCACCTGAAGCACTTTGGGTTCCCTGGGCTTACTCACTGGCAAGCTGAGGAGCATCTCATGAGCTTCCCAGAGCCTCCTCACCATTTTGGTATTTTCTATTGTTGCTGGACTGTTTGCCTCCTTATTTTGCACAATAAATTGCACACAATGTCTCCTTCGTGTGGATTTGTCTCTTTTCTCCATGCGCTGCATAAAAGCGCACAGGGAATCACAACATTTATGGTGATACACTAGTAATTACAGTAGCTGTTTTGTTATGTTGGAATAATAAGATTATTAAAGCATAATAGATGAAAACACACATACACATGTGTAGAGTGGCAAGAAAAAGGATGTGAATTATTTCAGAAATAATCACAGTGTTTACTTCTGAGCACTTGGATGACAATACTCTGGTGATCGGTAACATAGATGTACATATCAACACTAGATAGGGCATGGCTAACATCCATCCATCCATCTTCCTCCGCTTAACCCTTTTCAGGTTGTGTGTGTGTGTGTGTGGGGGGGGGGGGGCTGGAGCCTATCCCAGCATCTTTGGACGAGAGGTAGGGTACACCCTGGATAGATCGCCAGTCCATCGCAGGGCCAACACAGAGAGACAGACAACCATTCACTCTCACGTCCATATCTAAGGACAATTTAGAATCCCCAGTTGATGCCAGTTAACCTAACTAGCATGCTTTTGGCATGTGGGAGGAAACCTGGAAAATCCCGGAGTAAACCCATGCAGACACTTGGAGAACATGCAAGCTCCACATGGATCACTCTTGGTCAGGGGCTGGAATCGAGCCCAGGATCCCCCGGCCGGGAGTGGGTTGCTTTGCTGCCGCAGTGCTGGCCGCTCCACCACCGCGCTGCCCCATAGCAAATGGACGTGTCCTATTATGTAGGTAGTCATAATAGTTGACAGCACCTGCAGCAATGACATTATAGGATTAAAAAAAAAGAACATTGTTCCTCGTATTTACTGTAATAAGAGAATTTGACTAGCCAAGTGGCTAGCAATGTCCTATCTGGAGTTTATACATATCTCTGGTTGGTAAGGATGCTACAGCCTGTCAAAGCCAACAGCATGACTGGGCTGATGTCATGTGTACAGAGCAGCTGGAGATATCATGGGGGGACATGTTTCCAAACATGTCCCACTGTTTAAGTTACTAGAGCATAACTGTGCATGCCCGTAGAAACCAAGTATATGCATTTCTGCATGCCCATAGAAAGCAGGTGTAAGCAAGCACGTCACCACTCGTTCAGTGATGAAGATGTCATACCAAGTCCTATGATCTTTGATGATGTCATAGCGAGTCCTATGATTGTGAGTGATGCCTGCCTATGATGCCTGCCTTTGATCTTTGATGATGTCATAGTGAGTCCTTTGATCTTTGATGATGTCACAGCCAGGCAGATGATTGTGAGTAATGCCTGCCTTTGATCTTTGATGATGTCATAGCGAGTCTGATGATCGTGAGTAATGCCTGCCTTTGATCTTTGATGATGTCATAGAGTCCTATTGTGGGACACATATGTTGGTTTCATATGCTCCACAAATAGAATACTGTATGTTTATTGTGTGCTGCACGTCTCAAGGGAACAAAGGGACTGAGCCTCCTAGGGGTAACGGGAGGGTGTGAGATTTGGCCTTTTGTTTTAAGGAGATGGCCTTGAGAGATTTCCTGACCACCGGAGACTTGGGGGTGGATGGTGTTAAGATCGAAGGAAGTTATATTGTGAGTGGGATTAAGTACCATGTGACTGTATGTTTGATTAAACACCATGTGACTGTAGTTTGATGTCCTAGGTATAAAAGGACAAATGTGAGAAGATTCATCCTCTTTTTCCTGCTTTGATATTGTTGGAGTATGTGATTGTGAATAAAGCTGAATCTGAGGAATAAACTCAGTTTCATCCTTCAACGCATTCTCCACACTGGTGACCTTACTACGAAGCATGAGCAGAGATAATTCTCCCGAGCGGGGCTCGTCAGAAGCCAGCCTGACGAATGCCGCCACGTTCCAGCTGCCGGACTTCTGGCAGAATAGTCCGCGCTCCTGGTTCAGCGCGGTCGAGGCGCAGTCCAACCTCCGGAGAATCTCGAGAGACGACACAAAATTCTACCATGTGGTGGCGAAGCTGGACAACCCCACAGTCCAGAGGGTGGAGAACCTGGTAAACCACCTGCTGGGCAGCGACAAGTACAGCGCATTGAAGGCTGTGCTTATCAGCCACTTCACCCCCTCGGTGCAACGGCGAGCAGAGGGGCTCCTAGTGTTGATGGAGTTTGAGAACGACAGACCCGCGGACCTGATGGTGAAAATGCTGAGGTTGAGAGACTCCGAAGATGACAGCTTTATCTTCGCCCACCTTTTCCTCAGGATCCTGCCGCCAGCGGTGACAGTGACCCTGGCAGGTTCACCTCTGTTGGCCCGGCGAGACTACCACGAGCTGAGCCAGGAGGCGCAACAACTCATTGACGCCCACAAACGGAGTGTGGCTTCGGCCGCGGCAGCAGAACTATGCGCAACGTCCGGAGATGGCATGGGGCCAGAGGCTGCAGCACCAGACTCACCGAAGACGGCAGCAGCAAGGGCCAGGCGACACGGAGCGGATGACTCCCTTTGCTTCTACCATCGCCGCTTTGCAGAGAGGGCGCTCAAGTGCATTCCACCGTGCCATTTCAAGCGCTCGGGAAATGCGAAGACCGGGGGCCGGTAGCAGCTTCGGCTCTCGGGGAGGAGAACAAGCTGCTCTACCTGACTGATGCACGCTCGGGGAGGCATTTCCTCGTGGACACAGGCTCCCAGCTGAGCTTCATCACGCCTTCCTACGCGGACCGGCTGGCGCCTTCCAGGGGTCCCCGGGTGTCAGCAGCAAACGGCTCAGCGATTAAGACCTTCGGGGAGAGGACCCTGCTTCTGTCTTTGCAGGGCCGTGCATTTGAGTGGACTTTTGTTGTAGCGGCAGTCAATTTCAACATGTTAGGGGCTGATTTTTTGTGCTCACATGGTTTATTGGTTGATCTTGCTAACAGACGTCTGGTTAATGCACTCTCCTTTCACTCTATTCCCTGCACAGCTCTAGTGGCCCCGCCAACTGCACAAGCCAACGCCACAGCTGCAGGTGGTAAGTTCCACGCACTCCTCACTCAGTTCCCAGCACTCACCGTCCCAACGTTTTCGGCGACAGTGGCTAAACATGGGGTGGAACATTTTATTGCTACCACCGGCCCGCCCGTTTTCGCAAAAGCTCGGCGCTTGGACTCAGCTAAACTGACCATAGCGCGCAAGGAGTTCACCAACCTGGAAAAACTGGGCATCATCAGGCGTTCGAAGAGCCCCTGGGCTTCACCACTGCACATGGTCCCAAAGGCTGATGGCTCGTGGCGACCTTGCGGTGATTTCCGCAGGTTGAATAATGCCACAGCGCACGACTGCTACCCGATTCCGCATGTCCAAGATTTTTCGGTTCACTTGGCGGGGGCGCACAATTTTTTCTAAAATAGACTTAGTACGCGGTTACCACCAGGTTCCAGTGCGTGCTGAGGACATTCCCAAAACAGCGGTAATAACTCCTTTCGGGCTTTTTGAGATTTTGCGCATGCCGTTTGGGCTCAAGGGAGCGGCACAGACGTTCCAATGCATGATGGACGCGGTCCTACGCGATCTCCCTTTCGTGTTCGTCTACTTGGATGACATTTTGGTAGCCAGCGTGTCCGAAGACGAACACGAGAGCCACCTCACAGCAGTTTTCCGGAGGTTGGCAGAGCACGGGTTAATAATTAACCCAGCGAAGTGTCAGTTCGAGGCGGCGCAGATTGATTTTTTGGGGCATCGCGTTTCGCCAGAAGGAGCGGTCCCTCTGCCCGATAAGGTGTACGCAATAACAAATTTTCCCCAACCACAAACGGTCAAAGCGTTACAGGAGTTTTTGGGAATGGTTAATTTTTATAACCGTTTCCTCCCCCGCGCAGCGCAGCTCATGCAACCATTGTACGCTGCACTAAAAAAACAAAAACCCACGAATAAAATCGAATGGTCTCCTGAGCAGGAGCGCACATTCTCTCAAGTCAAATCAGCCCTAGCAAACGCTGCGTTGTTGGCATACCCAGTCCCAACGGCCGGCATGGCTCTCACTACCGACGCGTCAGATGTTGCCATAGGGGCGGTCGTTGAACAGTACGTGGCTGGGGCCTGGCAACCGCTCACGTTTTTCAGCAAAACCTTGCGCGATAGCGAGCGAAAATACAGCGCATTCGACAGGGAGTTGTTAGCTCTACACTTGGCCATCCGCCGCTTCCAGTTCTGGCTGGAGGGACGCCGTTTTACCGCGTTCGTGGACCACAAACCGCTGACTTTCGCGATGGCCAAGATTTCGGAACCTTGGTCGGGCCGGCCGCAGAGACAGCTGGCCGCGATATCGGAGTTTACCACCGATATCCAGCATGTGGCAGGTAAATATAATGTAGTGGCAGACTGCCTCTCACGTGCTGTGGCGGCTCCAGGCCCTGTGGGGGCAGACTCTGCAGCCATGGCCGCAGACCAGGGTAGCGACGCGGAAGCGCGCGCAGCCCCGGTCCGCGTAGGGATAGATTATGCAGCTATGGCCGCGGAGCAGGTTAGCAACGCGGACGTGCGCGCGCTCCAGTCTGGACCAACAGGGTTAAGGCTGGAGAGCAGGGTGCTGCAAGATGGTATGCCCCCCCTAATCTGCGATGTCTCCACTGGACGACCGCGTCAGGTTGTACCAGCAGCGTGGCGCCGCCGCGTTTTTGACTCGATCCATTCTCTGGCGCACCTGGGGGTGCGCGCATCGGTCAAAATGGTAGGAGAGAAATTTGTATGGCCGTGCCTGCGCAAGCAGGTCAAGGAGTGGGCGACAGCCTGCGTGGCTTGTCAGCGAGCCAAAATACACAAACACACTAGAGCTTCCTTGGAGCCTTTTCACATCCCGGCTAAGCGGTTTGATCATGTGCATGTCGACCTCGTAGGCCCCCTTCCGCCGTCACAGGGGTGCACACACCTTTTGACAATGGTGGACCGCACCACGCGTTGGCCGGAAGTGGTCCCACTGGCATCAACCACAGCCGAGGAGGTGGAGCGCACATTTTTAACAGCATGGGTAGCACGTTTTGGAGTTCCGTCGGACATTACGTCCGACAGAGGTCCTCAATTTGTGTCCGAGCTCTGGTCAGCGATGGCCCGCAGCCTGGGAGTAACGATCCACCGCACTACCGCGTATAACCCGCAGGCTAATGGTTTATGCGAACGTTTCCATAGGTCATTGAAAGCAGCCCTCAGAGTGTCGCTTACGGATACAAATTGGGTAGACAGGCTACCATGGGTTTTATTGGGGTTGCGTTCTCACCTAAAGAGGATTTAAAAGCCTCCCCAGCTGAGTTAGTGTTTGCGCAGCCACTCCGGCTGCCCGGGGAGTTTCTCCCGGATAATCCTGCGCCAGAGTGCCCCCCTGCTCAGCGGTTGTAGAGCAACACGGGATCGAGCACGCTTCCTGGCCCGGTTCATCACAGCTTCCCACGCGTTTTTGTGCCTAAAGCTTTAAAAAATGCGGAGTTTGTTTTTGTCAGGCATGATGCCCACCGCCCAAACTTGCGACCGCCTTATGATGGACCATTTAGAGTGCTGGAAACAGGAGAGAAGCATTTTGTGCTAGATTTGGGAGACAGAAAGGAAGTAATTGGCATAAACAGAATCAAATCCGCTTTTGTGATGGCTGATGAAACTGTGCATTTGGCGAGGGCCCCCCGATGCGGCAGACTCCCTAGAGGGCATCCTCCGGAACACCCACAGAGATTGACTAACAGTTCTAATCCACAGGCAGCGGCCCCACAGCAGGAGGACTCTGCGGAGGCAGTAAAACCGGCTTACAGCAAATACGGCAGAAGACTAAGGCCTAAGCGGCATGTGGATTGATATGTAGTGATTTTATTATGACATGCATCTTTAGTTATGATTGTTCCATCTTAGACGTTTGGGGGGGGGTGTCATGTGGGACACATATGTTGATTTCATATGCTCCACAAATAGAATACTGTATGTTTATTGTGTGCTGCACGTCTCAAGGGAACAAAGGGACTGAGCCTCCTAGGGGTAATGGGAGGGTGTGAGATTTGGCCTTTTGTTTTAAGGAGATGGCCTTGAGAGATTTCCTGACCACCGGAGACTTGGGGGTGGATGGTGTTAAGATCGAAGGAAGTTATATTGTGAGTGGGATTAAGTACCATGTGACTGTATGTTTGATTAAACACCATGTGACTGTAGTTTGATGTCCTAGGTGTAAAAGGACAGATGTGAGAAGATTCATCCTCTTTTTCCTGCTTTGAAATTGTTGGAGTATGTGATTGTGAATAAAGCTGAATCTGAGGAATAAACTCAGTCTCATCCTTCAACACATTCTCCACACTATGATCTTTTAGCGAGTCCTATGGTCGTGACAGACAGACACATGGTGTCTATACGACATCATATAGACATCATTTACACATCATAGGTGGGCGAATTCTGACCTTTTAGCGAGTTCTATGGTTGTAACAGACGCACAGATTTCTTGAATTATATCACTCTATATATAATTCAAGAAACCTCTTCTTTTAGATTTGATTGGCAGTTGGCAACCAGCTTACAGGTGCATTACCACCACATACTTCACTCTATAGTATCCCTCTATCTGGTCAGGACCTCCACTGCCGCATGTTCTTTCGGTGTGTCTGTCATGACCATAGGACTCACTAAAAGATCATAGGATTCACCAATGATCTGTATAGGATTCAATTCAAGTCAATTCAGCTTTATTTATATAGCGCCACATCACAACAGAAGTCATCTCATAGCACTACAAAATGCAGAGAAAACCCCACAATTTCAGAAAGACCCAGCAATCAGACGATCCCCTGTGAGCAAGCACTTAGCGATGGTGGAGAGGAAAAACTCCCATTTAACAGGAAGAAACCTCTAGCAGAACCAGGCTCAGGGAGGGGCAGTCATCTGCTGCGACTGGCTGGGGGTGAGGGGATAGAGAGGATGAAGAGGACAGACATAAAACATAAGCGGGGTTAAGAGACACAAAATCCCTCCCTAATCGTAGGCTATATTAAAAAGGAAGGATTTTACCCTGTTCTTAAAAACAGAGACCAAGTCTGACTCCCGGACCCAGAGTGGTAACTGGTTCCACAGAGAAGGAGCTTGATAGCAGAAGGCTCTGCCTCCTAATGTACTTTTGGAGATTCTGGGTATTACAAGTAATCCAGCATTTTGAGAGCATAGTGCTCAATTAGGATGGTAAGGGAATATCAGATCTTTTATCAGGGATAATCAGGGAGCCTGATTATTAAGAGCTTTGAAAGTGAGAAGAATGATTTTAAACTTAATTCTAATCTCTATGGGAAGCCAGTGAAGGGAGGATAGAACTGGAGAGATATGATCTGTTTTTCTAGAACCAGTTAGAACTCTTGCAGCAGCATTTTGGATCAACTGAAGATTTTTAAGGATATTTTAGGACAACCTGATTATAACGAGTTACAATAATCTAATCGAGAGCTGACAAAGTCGTGGATCAGTTTCTCAGCATCATTCAGAGACAAGATGCTCCTAATCTTGGCAATATTGTGCAGATGATAGAAGGCAGTCTTAGAAACAAATTTAATATGTGAATTAAAGGACAGATCTTGATGAAAAATAACTCCAAGGTTCCTCACAGAACTATTCAGAGAGTGGCGGCATCTAAATTAAGAGCATGATTTGGAAAGGAATTTCTAAGGTGTTTTGGGCCAACAAGAATGACTTCAGTCTTATCTGAGTTTAATAGCAGAAAATTACAAGTCATCCAGGCTTTGATACCCTTAAGACAGGCATCTAACTTGACTAATTGATTACAATCATCGGGCTTCATTGACAGGTATAGCTGTGTGTCATCTGCGTAACAATGAAAATGTATACAGTGCTTTCTAATGATATTGCCTAACGGAAGCATATATAAACTGAAAAGAGCAGGGTCTAACACAGATCCCTGTGGAACTCCGTGACTAAGTTTAGAGTTGGAAGAAAATTCATCATTGATGTGAACAAACTGAAATCTATCGGACAAACAAGATCTAGACCACTGCAGCGGAGTTCCATTTAGTCCAACATAGTGTTCTAATCTATCAAGTAGAATGGCATGATCAATAGTGTCAAAGGCTGCACTAAGATCTAAAAGGACTAGAACAGAAACAAGTCCATTATCAGATGTGATAAGGAGGTCATTAGTGACCTTCACTAAGGCAGTTTCAGTGCTGTGATGAACTCTGAACCCAGACTGAAACTCCTCAAACAAACCAACTCCCTGCAAGTGGTCAAACAATTGCACGGCAACAACTCTTTCCAACATTTTTGAAATGAAAGGCAGATTAGAGACTGATCGATAGTTAGCCAAAACTCCTGGATCGAGCGTCGGCTTTTTGAGTAAGGGTTTTATTACAGCAACTTTAAAAGTCAGTGGTACATAACCCAGAGTTAAAGAAGAATTAATTCTATGAAGAACACGGCTACCAATAATTGGGAAGACAATTTTAAATAACCTGGTAGGAATAGGGTCCAAAAGGCAAGATGAAGGCTGAGATGAGGAAATTATTTTATCCAACTCTTAGAGGTCGATTGGAGTAAATTTATCTAAACAGATATCAATTGAGGGAGTTGTAATAGTTAATGTATTTGAGTTTATGGTAGGAAGATTCTGACTGATTTTATTTCTAATAGATAAAATTTTTTGATTGAAAAAGTTCAGAAAGACCTGACTAGAAAGCTCAGGAGGGATGCGAGGATTGACCGAGTTCTGACTCTTTGTCAGCCTGGCTATAGTGTTGAAAAGAAACCTGGGGTTATTTTTATTTGCTTCTATTAATGCAGAATAATAACTTGATCTAGCTTTTCTAAGAGATTTTTTATAAATTAAGAGATGATTTCTCCACGCTAAATAGAATTCATCTAAATTAGTAGAATGCCAATTCCTTTCCAATTGACGACTCTTCTTTTTAAGCTACGAGTTTCTGAGTTAAACCAAGGGATTAGAAATCTCTTGTTAGACTTTTTCTTTTTTACAGGGGCTACCAAATCTAGAGTCCGATGCAGAAAGGCTGTAACAATATCTACCATGCTATCAATTACAAAAGGAGCAGGCTCTCCATCTTTTATTTCCGTTGTGCTGACCCATGGTATAGAGGAGACAATCTGCAAAAATTTGGTAACAACGTCATCTGAAAGACATCTGCTGCAGTAGTACTTTTCTTTAGGAGTCAAATAATCAGAAATAGTGAAGTCAAAGGTTAACAGACAATGGTCTGACAGTACAGGATTATGAGGAGACACTACCAGATTTTCTATATCTATACCATAAGTCAAAACAAGGTCCAATGTATGGTGGAGATAATGGGTAGAATTTTCTACTTTCTGGGAAAACCCCATTGAGTCTAAAATTGAATTGAATGCCTTATTAAGACAGTCACTCTCTTCATCAACATGTACTGTATATTAAAGTCCCATACAATAATTATTCTATCTGATTTCAGCACTAGATCAGCTAAAAATTCAGGAAATTCAGATAGAAACTCTGAGTAGGCCGAGGGAGGACAGTAAACTATGGCAAAGAGAACTGGGTTCAAGCCAAGATAGCCAACATGCCCCACACTGAGGACCAGACCCTCAGAGGAATTAAAACATGATTTTTGCTTGACATTAACTAGTAATTTAGAATGGAAAACTCCATCTCCACGACCAGAATCTCTGGGGTTATGACAGTTTAAATAACCAGAGGGAGTTGATTCATTCAAACCAACATAATCATCTTGCCCAAGCCAAGTCTCTGTGAGGGATAATAAATCAATCTGATGATAGATTAATAGATCATGGACTAGAAGAGACTTGGGAATTAGAGACCTAATATTTAATAGACCACATTTAATTTTTAAATTTTGGGGAGGAACAGAGGCCAAATTATTAAATTTAGAGACATGAGGTTTGATTTGAATTTTACCAACATTTTGTTTAATCACTTTGGGATGTTTATGCATTCTATTTTTATTAACTTTTTTATTAACTTTGGGGTGAGCAGAGAAAGGTTCTCTAAGGGAGAAGACAGGGGAAAAGTTCGGGGGTGATGGATGAGGAGGAGCTGCAGAAAGACATGTATTTATCAGGTTGTGTTGTATTTGTCTTGGGTTATAATATTTTGGGTAACGGGAGACACACGATCTCTGTAGGGTTATAAATCAAAGGCTGATCCAAACAGTGAAGCTTATTTGGATTAATGGGATTAATATGGGAAGTGGAAACAGAACCAAAAAAGGGCTGATTGGCAGACCCAAGAGCTTCAGAGTGAGTAAACACACCAAGTTTCAGTCACTATACCAAAAAACACTGAATGGAATAGAACAGATTGTCTGTTAAAACACGTGCACCAAGTCTATTTGGGTGGATGCCATCAGACCTCATAAGTGATGGTCGGTTCCAAAACAAGTTAAAATTGTCTACAAAACCAATGTTAAAAATAAGACAAGTAAAACACAACCAAGTATTAAGACTAAGAGTTCTGCTAAAATAATTGCAGCCTCGTCTGAGAGGTGCCAAAGGCCCAGAGATAAACACACATCTGCCACAGTTCATAAGAGTGGACAGAAGGCTCCTGAAGTCACTCTTTAAAATCTCCAATGCTTCATCTGGGATGTTATTGCATCCAACATGTACCATAACAGTTTGAACGTGGGGGAATTCATTTCGCAGGTCAGGGAGAAGAGCCTCAATGTCAGAGACTCTAGCCCCAGGAAAAAATCTAGTGGCACAATACCTGCTTCTGACGTTCCTCATAATCGAGTCACCTATTACCAGTGTCATCTGGGGGGGTTTAGTCGGTGGATTCTGACATGAAGAATAATTTTGTTGAGGGTGTTGTTGTTGTGAAGGTGGGGTGATGCGCTCTCTTCTATTTGGAGCTGGTGTGTAATTTGGTACACCTAGAGTAGTCTTTGTCCGGGGTTTGAGGACCTGAGCCACCGCTGAAGGAGAGGAAGGAGGAGGAGGGGCGGCCACGGGCGGACGGCCAGCGTCCAGGTGGGGAAAATCCTCCAGAGAAAGGATGTCAAATTTATTTTCCAGGAGCAGGAGAAGAGAAGAGGTGTGACCCTGTCTGGCAGACCAACGATGATTGCCAGCTGGTCCAACCAAGGTCCAGGGTGCGCACTGAGTGTGAGAAGTACCAACCGGGGCTTTGGGTTTAGCCCCGAGACGAAGCCAGTGTCGATTGCTGTGGTCCTGGACATCTGAAGAAGCCGGAACCGGAGCAGGGGTGGAAGTGGACGGAGATGGAGATGCGCTAAACTCCCCCAGGTAGGTAGCTGTCTCTGCCAGCTGTGAATCGGTTGCCAGAGCCATTGTTCGCCTGAGTATAATGGCATCGAGATGTTCCTCAGCCTCCCGAATCTTGTAGAGGTTGGAAAGTCTTACTTCCAGCTCAGAAACCTTACTAAGGAGGGATACACAGCGGATACACGTCGGGGATGGAGCCATGTCATTCCAGGCGATGAGGTGGATAGCCAGCCAGCCAGCCAAAAACAGCTAAAACAGCTAAAAACAAGTTAGCTATAAACAGCTAAAAAGGCTATAAACAGGTTAGCAGGTAGCCTAGCCCGGTAAAAATAGCCCAGCCGGGGGTGCGACCCACCTGCATGTCTGATCGGGCTTTTCAGTGAGGCCAATACCAAGCTAGCACCAAACAAAAACTAATATCAGCAAACAGAGATAAAAAAAAAACGAAATCAATAAAAACAAAGGTGGACAAAATAGCACTCTGACGAGACGAAGCACATATGATGTCTATATGATGTCAGATAGACACCATGTGTCTGTCTGTCACGACCATAGGACTCGCTAAAAGATCACAGGATTTACTATGACATCATCAAAGCTCAAAGGCAGGCATCATAGGAAGACATCACTCATGATCATAGGACTCGCTATGACATCACCAAAGATCATAGGACTCACTATGACATCAGAGATCAAAGGCAGGCATCACTCACGATCATAGGACTTGCTATGACATCATCAAAGTTCAAAGGCAGGCATCACTGAACGAGTGGTGACATGCTTGCTTACACCTGCTTTCTACGGGCATGCAGAAATATGCTATGACATCATCAAAGATCATAGGAGTTGCTATGACGTCATCAAAGATCATAGGACTCACTATGATGTCATCAAAGATCAAAGTCAGGCATCACTGAACGAGTGGTGACGTGCTTGCTTACACCTGCTTTATACGGGCAAACAGAAATACTTGCTTATACTTGGTTTCTACGGGCGTGCACAGGTACGCACAGGTATGCACTAGTATAGAGTGGTTTCTTTCCAGTTGTCAGTATGGTCATTTTGCCCTCGCCTTTAGTTTTTGGTCCATTCTGTATATCATTATCACCCTTATCCTGTCATCTTGTGTTTACTCATTGCAACAGCTTTCTGTTTATTCTGCCCATCGTTATTGGTCCGTTGTTAATTCCTCATGGCTGCACCTGATTGTGTGTGTCTCTCTCTCTTGCCCTCTCCTTCTCTCTCTTAATTATTCCAAGCCATTTATTAGTGTCTGTGTATATTTGTTCCAGTCAGTTTTCAGTTTGCTGTTGTGTCGTAAACCCTATTTGTGTTCCTCTCTGCATTCTGTCCAGTTTGTGTTCATCCAGTATGTCTGCCAGTGATTATCCAGCCTCGAGTTGCGCCTTTTATTATTAAACCTGCTGAATCGTATCTCTGCATTTGGGTCCGTCCTTTGCTTCCTTTCCAGCAGTGGAACATGACAGAGGCAAAAGTAAGTGTGACACATACTGGCCAGCAGGTCAGAATGCTGTCTCTATCTCCTTTAAGCACTTGTTGATTTAATTACAGAATTCACTCTTTTGACTCATACCTGCAGTCATCTAAAGTGACTTTGACGCCTAAATAAAGTACAGATGTCCCAATAGAATCATAATAACAATAGAACACACTGAAGTCATCAAGAAGGAGGGAGAATATGGGACAACAGTGACTACTGGGAAATTGTCATTCCTCCAAAACTGACTGAAAAAGACAAAAAGTGATCAGCTACCTGCTGAGAGGCCTACAGCAACCCTGAAAGCGCTGCCGGAATTTCAGCTAAGTCTTGGTTGTGTATTGCACAATAATCTTCATAATTCTCTCTTTGTCTGGAAGCCTTTTCTTTAAACAATACATACATCAAAATATACATCAAGTTGCCCAAAATAAGGTGGAAAAATGTGTAATGGTCTCATGAAACCATGGTGTCATTCTTGGCAACAATTCCATAAAGTGTATTTGGTGTGAAAATAACACTGTATCACTAAAAGAACACCATTCCCACGGTGAAGCATGGTAGTGGCCTCATTATGTTTTGAGGATGCTCATTCCATGAGCATGCATTAAATTACTCATAACATTATTTTGTTAATTTTTACATTTTTTTTAAATTTATTGTATCTATTTCTGCTTTTATGTTAAATTCTTAATATTTTAAACATTTATATTTATATGGCTGTATTTTATCACTTTTAGCTTCTTTTTATGGTTAATTGTATGTTTTTGGTATCTGTTCAGCACTTTGGTCAACTGAGGTTGTTTTAAATGTGCTATATAAATAAACTTTGACTTGACAACAGTGTATTCTCTTCATTTCATAGCTTTTCTCTTGATTGTACTGCTACCAATGGTGTGTCAGTTTATTATTTAAGTTTATGTCCAGTCATACTTCAGTCACCATGTGTTGCCAAGGTCAAGGACAGCTGCCTTGAGGTCTTCAGCATCCAATAGCGCAGGCATCTTTAGCTTCAAGTGAATGGCATTGAGACTTGCTTTTGCCAATCAGATTTTGAGTTTGCCACACTGGGCTCTCATGCAGGCCTACAATAGTGTCAGCATTTTCATGTCTTTTGATTGGATGGCCATAGTACGTGTTAAAGAACCAGCACTGTTTAGATCAGGGGTTCTCAAAGTTTTGATGGGTGAGGGCCAATTTGGGAATCCAAAGTTGAACCGAGGGCCACCAAAGGGACGGAGGCAAAAAAAAAAAAAAGACTGAAAATTCAATTCCATTTGTAATCCTTTTAATTATCAGATTTAATTAGTTTGGGTAAAGTCATATTAACAGTAAGAAATTGGGACTGATGAAAATACAATTTTAGTGTCAACATACCTTTTAACTGCAGTGTGATTTGTGGTGCTGTTTTCGGTTGGCCACGAGTCCTCTGAAGTCTGGCTCCATCTCCGTCGTCGCAATGCGAAGGACTGCATGTAGGTGGGCATCTGTCATCCTGGATCTCAGCTTAGATTTGTTGATGGCCATGGTGGAGAAGGTCTTTTCACAGATGTAGGTGCTTCCGAATAAAGACGCCATTCTGACAGCATGTTGACGAAGAGCAGGGAATGTGGATGGGGAAAGTCCTTTGTAGAACTCGATCAGACTCTTGTCACGATATGCAGCTCTGGCCTCGGAGCTTTCCTGTAGGTCGATGAGCTCAAACTGCATGTCTGCAGGCACTGCCTCGGGCACACATGAGAAGGGATTTTGGAAAAGGTTGAAATCACCCTCGTGGTCCCTGAAGTCAGAGAATCGGTGGTCGAACTCGTCTCGAAGCTTTTCGATGAGGCCATGGTTCTTCTTTGAACGCAGGTGACGCAAAACTTCACTCCCGTCCGTGTCTGGGTCATCTACCAGCGCCCTGCAGGCAGGGAAATGAGCGAGATCTCCTTCTCTGAGCTGTCCCTGGAGCAGTTGGAGTTTTCGCTGGAAAGCTTTCACGTTGTCAAAAAGTGTGGAAATGAGTTTTCCATGGCCTTGCAGCTTCAGATTGAGATCGCTCAGACAATATTCAGGTCGGCGAGGAAGGCTAGGTCACAGAGCCATTTGCTGTCCGTTAACTCAGTCACGTCTTGTCCTTTTGCCTGCATGAACTCGCAAATTTCTTTTCTCAGGTTAAAAAAACGTTTCAGTGTGGCACCTCTGCTCAGCCACCAGACGGCAGTGAAGTAAATGACGTCTCCAAAATCTGCCTCTGACTGCGCCAAAAAGGTTTTAAATTGGCGATGGTTCAGACCTCTGGACTTCAGGTAATTAACTGTCTTCACAACTACGGCCATGACGTGTTTCATTTCTAGCGTCTGAGCAGCGAGGGCTTCTTGGTGAATTATGCAGTGGTAGCTGACTGGTTTCTTTCCACCGCTGTTCACCACTTTCTCAGCCAGCAGCGACACTGCACCTGTCCTACTCCCAATCATTGCTGGTGCTCCGTCTGTCGTGACACCGACCAAGGATGCCAGGTTAACATTGTGTGTGTCCAGACTGCGATACACTGCTTCGCAAATATCCACTCCCTTCGTTGTGTCTTTCATACTCTCCATACTCAGTAGCTCCTCGCCGACGTCAAAATTCTCAGTGACAGTTCGGATGAAAATCAACAGTTGGGCAGTGTTGGAAATATCCGTGCTTTCATCCAGTACGATGGAAAACGCTCCCTTTTCTAGCCCCTCCACACGTATCGCCAGTTGGTCCTTCAAATCATTTGCCAGATCTTCGATTCGTCTTGTGACTGTGTCATTCGACAAACTTACGTCACGGAACTTTGTTTTTTGGTCTGGGCATACACGCTCTGCCACTTTTAGCATACAGTCTCGAACAAATTCTCCGTCACTAAACGGCTTGCCCCGTTTAGCTATTTCATGAGCTACCACATAGCTAGCCTCTGTTACTGCTTCGCTGGTTTTTGAAAATTGCGTGAAGACTGACTGTTGTGCTGTGTAGCCCCTTTTAAGTTGTTCCATCTTTGTGGTGCGATCCTTGCCACTGAATTTTTCATAATTTTTGTGTTTTGTTTCGTAATGGCGCCTGATGTTAAAGTCTTTTCGCACTGCGATTACCTGTCTGCAGATGAGGCATACAACTTTATCTGACCCGTGAGGTTCAACGAAGTAGTCCAAAGTCCATTTTCCCTGAAACTGCCTTTTTTCCTCGCTGACAGTTCTCAGTTTCCTCGAGTGAGCGGTCTCCATCTCTGCCTCTTTCTCTCGCTGATCCATCTTTATTTCCACACTTCGACTTCCACAAGCACTAATATTTATTTCTTATTCTTCTTCTGACTCAAAATGGTGCTCCGAAACCGTTGCCAACCATCACTTCTGCACTGTGCGCTGAACGTTCCATCTCCCATAATACAATTGGACTAGCTGCTGCAATGAAGTGATCGCAAGGTCGACAACACATGTAATTACGGCTTGTGCCTACAGATGGTGCCAAAGACCACTAAACGTAGATGTGTATCGGAATTTTTCCAAAGCAATTAGTTCAGATCATATATTGGTTAAAGGCCTCGGACAGTGACATTTTTTTATTGAACCAATAAACTGATTGTATGAAAATATTCCATTCTGGCCATTCCCGTGATTTAAAATGTGTCACCAGCCTCCATAAATGACTTTATTTGTTAATAGCCCATATTTCACTTAGTGATGCTGCAGTACCGCCATCTCTCGATAGGGGCGTGCAGCAGTGACGTCAGGTCAGGGAGAAACAGGAAATGGCTGCAGGAAATGGATGATCACTGGCCTGCAGAAATGGCTGAACGACAGCAGAGTGATTCGGACAGCGATTATTTTATCGAGTATGACGACCGCAATATAAGTGATGATATTGAAACTGACGAATCTGATGATGAAGTAGTTTTGGGTGGTGCTGATGGAGTTATTCAGCCGTATTTGTTCGAGCCCGAGGGTGCGGAGGAAGACGCGGACGAAACAGCGACCGGAGCAGAACGAGAGGCAAGAACGAGAGGCTCGCCGATTTATATTGGTAAAATATGCTTTGAAATTTGTTTTTTTAGGCGATATGCATGGTCACACACTTAATTATCAAAATAAAACTGCCAATTTTTCCCTCGCTGCCTTACTTGGCGACTTATAAACATTCTCTTTTTGCTCAAAATTTTTTACATGTTTTAAATATTTTCTAATCAAACTTCATAGACCAATTTATATAGCACTCCCACGAGCCATTAGTTTATTATAAGCATCTGATTATACCATTTCTTTTTAACAGGTGCACTTGTGAGAAATGCAACATTATGCCAACATCAACTGAATCTCGGTGCTGCCATGAGGTATTGAAGGTGAAGAAGTGAGGGTGATACCTGCCTGTGCTGTGAGCCTCATCAGAGAAACATTCCCATCTGATCACAACAAGGATTTTGCCTACCAAGATTAGATTTGTGATCAATGTTATTTAAATAAAGTTTTTTAAAATCATATATTGAGTTTATTAATGTGCATGTCAATTTTATAATTCTAATATTTCAGCATTCATCAAAGTCGGATCTCATATACATTAGAGTAATTTTCTACCATTTTATGGTGTAAAATTCGTGTGCAATTTTTAAAAGCACATTTCTCTAAAAATCTTAGGCTTATATTTTTTTGTCTTAGCAAAATATGTTGCTTCCCTAACAATTGAAAGCTGAACTTTCATTGCTAATTGGAAATTTATTCTACTTTTACATGTTTGATTTTGAAAATCTAGATACACGTTGCTCAACAGCATCAGCTTTGATGGGACGCTGAAATTTGGCACTCAATGTTGCTGGAACTCTGGCTTGTACAGAGTGCCACTGCTCCAATAAGTGGGTTGGATCAACCAAGGTTTTGTCGAAAAGAGTATTCATCAGATCATCCACATATTCTGAAATAAAATTAATTTAATAAAAATTAGAAATTGAAAGCTCCTTGTAAGTGGTCGTGGAAATTCCAACGATACCGGCTGCATTTAGAACTCTGAGGACCTTGACATATGACGCCCCAGTGAAGAGAATGGATGAAAGCTGTATGTTACCAGCTGGGATGTCCCTGATCATCTGCTGGCTGTGCCAGGATAGATCCTCAACACAATGTGGACAATGTTGTTTGATCACCAACAGAGAGCCTTTAGTGTGACTTGTTACCTCACATGGATGACTGCAATGAGGACAATTGCTGAATAATCAAATTCAAAAAAAAAAAAAAATCCACAGTATTTGAAGGTTGAGTGACAGTGGATAACATCTGCAAAAACAGTAGATCAACATAATTTCATTCCAGAGGTGTCAAATTGGATTACATATATAGAAATATAACTTGAGCAAACAGGCACAACCACCTCCCTATACAGCACTGAATATTTCATATTTGATTAGTATGATACCCTAAAATTCTAATATTTGATAAGTTGTTAAGGCAATGAAATTCATTGCTTGTAAATAATTTTAGTAAATATTGGCAGTGAATATTTAAAAAAGAAAAATTACCCTGTTTACTTATCTTTCTGACAGCAGATTGCTGTCAGAAAGATAAGGTTGATCAGAAAGATAAGGATATCCCAGGTTGGCCTAGGATAGCCGGCCCCAGCCGCTGCTGGAAGGGCTCTCGCGACCGGGCCGGGGGACGGCCGGAAGGCGGCCGCCCCTCCCCGCTCACGGACGCGTGCTCGTGGAGAACCCGGTGCTAAATAACTCGTAAACGACCTGATGCCGGGCGTGACCCGCTCCGGGGACAGTGGCAGGTGGGGAGTTTGACTGGGGCGGTACACCTGTCAAACTGTAACGCAGGTGTCCTAAGGCGAGCTCAGGGAGGACAGAAACCTCCCGTGGAGCAGAAGGACAAAAGCTCGCTTGATCTTGATTTTCAGTATGAATACAGACCGTGAAAGCGGGGCCTCACGATCCTTCTGATTTTTTGGGTTTTAAGCAGGAGGTGTCAGAAAGTGTCAGAAAGATCGCATCGGTAGATCACCCTTGCTTTTCACGCCACTTCACTGACACTGTCTGAGAGTGGGACTTTGAAGTGAACGGATATATACAGTAGTTGGAACAGCCGATTTTTTTTTATCAGCAATCTTTTTGCTAATTTCATTTCAAATTGCATCTTATTGTCAAAATCGCTGTCAACAAAATGTCTAATGCACATGTTGGGTGATTTTGCGACATAATTCCAATTTTTTAGCGTTATCTGAACGAAATTCACCCATGGGGTTCTGATTTTCCCAGGCAGGGGAAGTTCCTAAACACTCACCGCGTGCTCCTCAGCGTGCTCCTCCTCCTCCTCAGGTCGCTCCTGACCTGACGTCACACAGTCAGTGGCCATTTTAGCCGCTGATCGCTTGGCAGACAGACAGCTCTCAAGGAAATCATACTTCAATAGCACATTGTCAGCTTATGCGACATTTGTTGACACCAAAACATGTGCGGTTCAAATTAGCTCGTCTCACACACAAATTTAAGATATGATTTAGCGATATTGTAATTTCGTCCGGCCGACGTTAACAGATTGGCCGCGGGCCGCCAGAAATGTTTTTGCGGGCCGCCATTGGCACGGGGGCCGCACTTTGAGAAACATTGCTCTAAACTCTCATGCCATCCAGGGGTGACCCGCACAGTGGAGATTCTCCAGTGGACATTCTGGTGGCCGGCACTTCGGAAGGATGTCACCGACTATATCTGCGCCTGTCCCCAGTGCACCACCAGTAAGACACCATCTTCTCCTCCTGCAGGATTACTTCACCCGCTGCCAATCCCCAGCAGGCCCTGGTCCCACATCGCCCTGGACTTCGTTACCAGCCTTCCCCCTTCTAATCATTACACCACTATCCTCACTGTTGTTGACCGTTTCTCCAAGGCTGCCCACTTTGTCCCTTTGCAGGGGCTGCCTACGACACGGGACACAATGGACCTGGTGGTGCAGCACTTGGTATGTCTTCATGGGATACCTGTCGACATCATCTCCGACCGGGGTCCCCAATTCGTGTCCCAGGTGTGGAGAGCCTTCTGTAATGCACTGGGGGCAACGGTGAACCTGTCCTCCGGCCACCATCCACAGAGCAACGGGCAGTGTGAGCAGGCCAATCAGTTGCTGGAGGCCGCCCTGCGTTATGTCATCTCCTCCAGTCCCTCGTCTTGGAGCACTCATCTCCCCTGGATCGAGTAGGCCCACAACTCTACCGTGTCTTCAGCGATTGGTATCTCTCCTTTCAAGGCCTCCCTGGGTTATTATCCTCAGCTTTCCCCCGAGGAGGAGAGGAACATTGCCGTGCCATCGGTCCGTGCTCACCTGAGACGCTGTCGCCGGCTCTGGACGGCTACCCGCACAGTCCTTCTGCACACTGCTGAGCGTAATTCCACCGCAGGAGAATCACCGCAGGAGACCTGCCCCGCAATACCAGGTGGGTCAACAGGTTTGGTTATCTGCTCAGCATGTCAATCTGAAGGCAGAGAAGAAGAAGTTAGCCCAACGCTTTATCGGTCCTTTCCCCACTGTTTGCATTATTAATTCCGTGGCTGTGCGCCTGGCTCTCCCCCCCTCTCTCCGTATCTGCCCTACATTTCATGTCTCCCAGATCAAACCTTTGTGTTCCAGCCCTCTCTGCCCCCCTCCCAGGTCTCCCCCCCCCCCCATGGTGATTGACGGCGACCCGGCGTGGAAGGTCAATGCCATCCTGGATGTCCGCCGCTGAGGTCGCGGTCTGTTAAAACTCTTGCTGCAGCATTTTCAGTATTTATCAATATAAAAGACACCTGTCAATAACCTCAAATAGTCAGACTCCAAACTCCACTATGGCCAAGACCAAAGAGCTGTCAAAGGACACCAGAAACAAAATTGTAGACCTGCACCAGGCTGGGAAAACTGAATCTACAATAGGTAGATGTATTGTCTTTTATACTGATAACAAGTTCAAACAGGTGCCATTAATACAGGTAACGAGTGGAGGACAGAGGAGCCTCTTAAAGAAGAAGTTACAGGTCTGTGAGAGCCAGAAATCTTGCTTGTTTGTAGGTAACCAAATACTTATTTTCCACCATAATTTGCAAATAAATTCTTTAAAAATCAGACAATGTGATTTTCTGGATTTTTTTCTCTTATTTTGTCTCTCATAGTTGAGGTATACCTATGATGAAAATTGGAGACCTCTCTCATCTTTTAAGTGGGAGAACTTGCACAATTGGTGGCTGACTAAATACTTTTTTGCCCCATGTGTGTATATATATACAGTTAGGCCCAGAAATATTTGGACAGTGATACAATCTTCATTATTTGGGCTCTCCATGCCACCACATTGGATTTGAAATGAAACAACTACAACGGAATTGAAGTGCAGACTTCAAGGTTTAATTCAAGGGGTTGAACAAAAATATATGATTAAACATGTAGGAATTGTAGCTATTTTTATACAAACGCTCCTCATTTCAGGGGCTCAAAAGTAATTGGACAAACAAACATAACCCTAAGTAAAATGTTACTTTTCAATATTTTGTTGAGAATCCTTTGTAGGCAATGACTGCCTGAAGTCTGGAACCCATGGACATCACCAAACGCTGGGTTTCCTCCTTTGTGATGCTTTGCCAGGCCTTTACTGCAGCTGTCTTCAGTTGTTGCTTGTTTGTGGGTCTTTCTGCCTTATGTTTTGTCTTGAGCAAGTGAAATGCATGCTTGATTGGGCTGAGATCTGGTGATTGACTCGGCCATTGCAGAATATTCCACTTCGTTGCTTTAAAAAACTCCTGGGTTGCTTCTGCAGTATGTTTTGGATCATTGGTGAGGCGCCGTCCAATCAACTTTGCTGCATTTGGCTGAATCTGAGCAGAAAGTATATCCCTATACACTTCAGATTTCATCCGGCTGCTTCTGTCTTTTGTCACATCATCAATAAACACAAGTGACCCAGTGCCATTGGAAGCCATGCATGCCCATGCCATCACACTGCCTCCACCATGTTTTACAGAAGATGTGATGTGCTTTGGATCATGAGCTGTTCCAATTCTTCTCCGAACTTTCTTCTTCCCATCATTCTGGTACAGGTTGATCTTAGTCTCATCTGTCCAAAGAATGCTGTTCCAGAACTGGGCTGGCTTCTTCAGGTGTTTTATGGCAAAGTCAATTCTGGCCTTTCTATTTTTGAGGCTGATTAATGGTTTGCACCTTGTGGTGAATCCTTTGTATTTACTCTCATGAAGTCTTCTCTTTATGGTAGACTTAGATACTGATACATCTACTTCCTGGAGAGTGTTCTTCACTTGAGTGGATGTTGTGAAGGAGTTGTCCTTCACCATGGAAAGGATTCTGTGATCATCCACCACTGTTGTCTTCCGTGGACGTCCAGGCCTTTTTGAGTTCCCAAGCTCACCAGTGCACTCTTTTTTTCTCAGAATGTACCAAACTGTTGATTTGGCCACCCCTAACATTTCTGTTATCTCGCTGGTGGATTTCTTCTTTTTTTTTTTTTCAGCCTCAGGATGGTCTGTTTCACCTCCATTGAGAGCTCCTTTGACCGCATGTTGTGTGTTCACAGCAACAGCTTCCAAATGCAAACGCCACACCTGGATTCAACTCCAGACTTTTAACTGCTTAATTGATGACAGGTTAACGAGGGAAGAGCCCATACAGCCTTGTTATTTTTTTTTTTGCAGCCTTCTGAGTCAATTGTCCAATTACTTTTGGTCCCTTGAAAAAGAGGCGGCTACGTATTAAAGAGCTGTAATTCCTAAACCCTTGCTCCAATATATGATATGAATACTCTCAAATTACAGCTGAGAGTCTGCACTTTAAGCCCGTATTGACTATATCATGGAGATTGTGTGGAAAGACGAGGCTGTGTTTATTACTCAAAATCAGTTTTTATTCACAACCACATTCTCCAACATCCAAAAACAGATAAGAGGAAGAGCTGCCCCCACAGCTGCCCTCTTTATACCCAAGGACATCAAAGCAAACAGTTGCATTGTCTTTACATCCCAAAACACAATGCACCCCCCTTCAGGTCTTCTGTCTGCACCTGAAGTCCTGGTGGTCAGGAAATCCTTCATGGCCGTCTCTCTGCATACAAAAGGCCAGACTTTGCATCCTCCTGCTACCCTTAGGAGGTTAATCAGAATCAGAATCAGAATGAACTTTATTGCCAAGCATGTTTTTACACATACGAGCAATTTTACTTGACATTAAGGTGCGCTCATGTTAAGCGCTCCCTAATGACGCGGCAGCCGACAGGCGCCTCATACAGTGGGGGTAAAGAGGGGGAGGGGGAGGGGTGACACATTGGGCAGAGAGAAAAAAAGCATAGTTATCAAAATAGAGCTCAAGTGAGCAAGATTATGATCACATAGAAAAAAAAAACCTCTAATTGCACACTTAGCAGACAAGTCACAGTTCCACACATTAACAGAGCAAGTTGAGAGAGACCAGTGTGTGTGTGTGTCAGTTATGTGATATTCTTGGATGCAATGTGAATGCAGTGTGAAGTATCAGTTATTGGTGAACAACAAAATTCCTCTCCTAAGCAATGACTAGATGTTATGTCCATGGTATTCTAAACATAGGTAACATGTCCACAGAGTTCATCTCTCTTCAGTGCATGTCAGATGGTAAAATTCCATGCTAGTCACATGATGACGCTGTCCATAGAGAGTTCAGATTGCTGCACATCAGAATGTTTGGGTTAGAGAAAAGCCAAAACTCCCTTCTGCCTTATCTTTTCTCCTGGAGGAATGAGTTCTCCCAAGGACGCCGAATCAAGGCCTGATAAGCACAGTTCACTAGAGCATAGAATTTTCACCTCTCATGCGATTCTGTGCAGCAATTTACATTTACATTCCCAGGCTTTAAAATCATTCCCTGGAGAGCACCCAGTGACTCCGAGATGTTTCCCGCCTTCCGATTCAATTCGCCATTAGCCGCTATCAGAGCCCTCCCCAACTGGTCGAATTGTTGAAGGAGCTTCGCCGGGTCCGCATTTTGACCAGCTCTTTCCAACTTCTTTAATTTCCGATACACCAGGAAAACTCCAAAGCCAAACAGCAGAAATCCTGTGATCATGAAGCCAAACAGGAAGATGTCTTCTACATCTTCAATCGAAAGATCACACAGACACATGAGCTTCCATTGTCCCATGAGTCTCTCACATAACCCACAGCAGAAGTGCCTGCAGGACACTTGGGCTCCCCCGGGCCCGATTTTCTGTTTGAAAAAGTGGTGTCAATTGCATTTAAAGCCCAGCTCACCAATTCCATAATTTTCCGTTTGGTTCGAGATGCAGCGAGAAGAAGAGCGAGACACAGACAGGACACAGCAAGCTGGGATCAGTGAAGGGAGGAGGAGAGGGGAGAGGAGAAGAAATGTGTCTGCTCTCTCTGATAGCCGGAAGAAGAAGGACCTTTTGTTCCTCTGAGACATGCAGTAAACAATAAGCATACAGTAACAAGCATGTGAAGCATATGGAAACCGCATATGTGCCCACAATATAATTGTATCCTGAATATGTTTTCGTAAACAGCTAAAATAACAAAACTCGTGTCACTGTCCAAATATTTTTGGGCCTAACTGTGTATATATATATACAGTATATACACAGTTGTATATGTATATGTGTATATGTATATATACATGTGTGTGTGTGTGTCTGTCACACAAATCTTCTTCTTCTTCTTCTTCTTCTTCTTCTTCTTCTTCTTCTTCTTCTTCTTCTTCTTCTTCTTCTTCTTCTTCTTCTTCTTCTTCTTTTAGATTTGATTGGCAGTTGACAACTAGCTTACAGGTGCATTACAGCCACTGACTTGATTATCACGTTCTTCTTCCTCTTTTAGATTTGACTGGCAGTTGGCAACCAGCTTACAGGTGCATTACCGCCACTGACTTGATTATCGTCACTCTATATCTTTGTATAAGGAGTTCTGAACAACATCTTGTGTGTCAAAAAATTATCCATCCTTGGACTGTGTCCGAGGTGTGGCTAGGATACAGCAAGCCTGCATTAGCCTATCACTCTATACTAGTGCCTACCTGTGCATGCCCTGTGCATGCCCGTAGAAAGCAGGTGTAAGCAAGCGTGTAAGCAAGCACGTCAGCACTCATTCAGTGATGCCTGCCTTTGATCTTTGATGTCCTATGATTGTGAGTGAGCATTAGTGATGCCTGCCTTTGGTCTTTGATGATATCATAGCGAGACCTATGATCATGAGTGATGCAGTCCAAGGACGGATAACTTTTTTCACACATAAGGAGTCGTTATACATTGGAACATCACAGGACATCATGCAGACATCATAGGCGGTCCTATGGTGGTCATTTGATAAATCATCTTGCCTGATGCCCGGGAGTGAGGCCAAGTTTGTGCAGTCCACTGGGTTCTCACCATCCGCTGCAGTAAAAATTAACCCACCAACTCTCTCCACGTCATCTTCCTTCCCTTTTGAGCATCCATCGGCCTTGGAGCTCAACCTTCAGAGGATGGAGGGGGACCACAGAGCTGGAAGGCTCTACTCCAGCCCCACAGGGTCGCCATGGAAAGAGAGTGAGCATTGCGACCTGTCTGAAGCCTGCGCTGATGGAGGAGCATCTCCTGGTTTCAGTTGCCCGGAGTCCAGTGAAATATAGGGCTCCTCCTCCAGAATCCTCGCCGGAAGAATTGCCAACATTGGCGAGTTCCCTGGGGGAGACCTGAACTGCCATTACCATCATGCCTGCTGTGGGGGCCACAGCAGCAGAGTCAGTGCCCAAACCATCACCTCCAGCTGGATCGACGGAGTCCTGGACAGAGGTGGAGCTCAAGTACAGGCGAGTGATCTCTTTTATTTCCTCTATTCAGCGTTGGAGAGATCTTGCCTGGCTCGTGGTGGGGGTAGTCCGGGCAGCTGTCCACTGCACCTGATCTCGTCCAGCCGGGCTCCTCTGCTGCCGGCGACCCTGACCGTCTCTCTCTGTTTTCTTCCCGAGCCTCCTTTCAGGGTCGCCGGAGATGACCTTACTCCACCGGAGGATTCTATGATCTCATCTAGTCATCGGTCCACCGAAAGGGGACCTTAACAGAGGTCAGCTGTGTCAAGAGCAGTACTACCCCACTATAGTCCCGAATGAACCGACGATAAAAGTTTGCAAACCTGAGGAAGCGTTGAAGCTCCCTACGGGAGAGGGAAGTTGGTCAATTGAGCACTGCCCTCACCTTGGCCAGGTCGGCAATCAGTCTCCCTTCAGCCACTATGAAGCCCAATAAGGTGGTGGAATTGGTGGAGAACTCACACTTCTCAGCCTTAACGTAGAGCAGGTTCTCCAAGAGCTGTTGTAGGACAGCTCTAACATGGACCTCATGTCCCTCTGGTGAGCAGGAGAAAATCAAAATATCATCCAAATAGACAAACACAAATTGATAAAGCATGTCGTGGAGGACATCGTTAATCAACCGTTGGAAGACAGCGGGGGTGTTGGTGAGCCCAAATGGCATCACCAAATATTCAAACTGCTCCTGGTGGGTCTTAAACGCCGTCTTCCACTCGTGCCCCTCACGAATGCGGATCAGATGGTACACATTGCGCAAGTCTAATTTGGTGAATACTCGTGAGCATTGAAGGAGTTCAAACAAGGAGTTCATCAAGGGCAATGGATATTTGTCCTTCACTGTAATAGTGTTGAGCTCCCGGTAGTTGATATACGGGTGCAGCCATCCTTCTTCCCCACGAAGAAGAACCCAGCCCCAAGAGGAGCTGAAGATGGCCAAATAAGGCCAGCGTGCAGCGATTCCTTGATATACTTCTCCATTGCCTCCCTCTCCGGACCAGAAATGCTGTAGAGTCGGCTGGACGGTAGCCTTGCTCCAGGATGAGATCCACAGCACAATCATAAGAGCGATGAGGCCGAAGTGACAGCGCTCTCAAAATACTGAAGACCTTGCCCAAATCATGGTATGCCCGGGGAACGAGGCTGAGGTCCGGCGGCTCGACCAGACGGAGAGAGACAGGGAGAAATGGGGAACACTCTGCTGAACGTAGATACTGTAGTTAGCCAAACAAAATGGGCTCCAGGAGGAAATGGAATTTTGCCCCCAGTTTATAATTTATAATGGGGTTTTGTTTTTGGAGCCATGGATAACCTAGAATCATCGAGGAAGATGAAATTGGGAGAACTAGGAATGTGAGTTCCTCCCAATGATTCCCAGAAAGAAGGATGGCGATCGGCACCGTGTGTTCAGCGACTACCACAGCCTCACAGCCAGATATGGTAGTAATTCTTTGGTGACGGGGCAATTTAAGTGTGGGAATACCCATGTCCCGAATGAACCAGGCGGACACGAAATTGCCCTCTGCCCCTGAATCCACTAACGTCATCACCCTCCTCTTGGCCCCCGGCAATTGCACGAGGGCCAAAATAGAGAAATTGCTGGGGGGAGTTAATTTGGTCCCGCCCACCAGACTCCTCACGGTTACTGACGGGCCGCGTCTTTTGGCCACTGGGGGCACTCATCCCGACTGTGCTTTACAGAACCACAGTACATGCACAAGCGAGTCCTCCTCCTTCGCCGGCGCTCCTCATCGGTCAATTGAAACCGACTGAGATCCATCACCTTGGGAGGAGGACCAGCCCCCCAGTGTCAGTCCCCGCAGCGGGGACCCACTCAGCAGGCAGGCGGTAGGAGGACTGTCACTCCTTCGTGTGCTCACAATAGCGGTTATCCAAACCCACACCCTGATCAATAAGAGCATCAAGAGTGTCGGGAATGGCATAAAGCACCAGGTCGTCTCGGAGGTGGGCGTTTAACCCATGGAGGAATGCATTGCGTAACACAACCTTGTTCCACCCCGAGTCTGCCGCTTTGACCCAAAACTCCACCGAGTACTCGGCCACGGACCGAGCGCCCTGGCGGAGAGTCATAAGGCGGCTCATAATGTTCCCTTGACTCTCGGTGTGGTCGAACGTGTGGGAAAAAGCGACCACAAATTGCTCAAATGTGTAACCTCGCCCCTCCGGGCTGTCTGCCATGGCCTGAGCCCAACTAAGGGCTGAGTCCCGTAGCAGTAGGGTGAAAGATTGAATTTTCGCAACATCCCCCGGGTACCCCCCCCCCCCACGACCTGCTGCAAATACATCTGTACTTGATGGAGAAATTCCTTACACCTCTCCACCTCCCCCGCATATGGGGCAGGTGTGAGAACGGAGGTGGTACAGCACACCAGAGGTAGAACAACGGGAGCAGGCTGAGGAGGAGGAGCCGGGGGAGCCGCACCAGCCAAATGCTGCGTGATGGTGCCCAATTGCTGCATCATGGTTTGCAGCTGCTGGGCCATCACGCCTATCTGATGCTCAGTTGCCTCTAAGTGATCCAGAGCTGATTGTCCTGCTGCTGCACCTGCTGAGCTGAGGTCACGGCTGGCTCCTTCTGTCATGGCTTAAGTAATCAGCCCACGTGCACAATCCAGCAACAAGAAGGGACAACAACAATACACATTTGAGAGTTTTATTAAATAGCAAATCTTCGCACAGCTACAGAAACTATCACTCACCAGAGGAATGAGCCTGTGGAGAGAAGACGAGAGCTGTGTGAGGAGGAATGGAGTAAGGGAAAATGGGCTAGCAAATTGCCATTTACGGGAGCCCCGAGGGAGAACTGGCAGGACCCCAGCGGGGACTAGACGAACCAGCAGGGTGAGAGGAGTGGAGCTGGTGGTGCATGACCGGGTGGAGGTTATTGCCGTGGATGAGTGGTGATGTGGCAGGAAAGCACGCGCAATCCCGGTGACACACCCGCACGATGGCAGCAACCTGAAGAGGAGAAAAAGCACACAGGTTAATAATTTCTTTACCAGTGTGAGTTATACACTCGCTGTCTTAGTAGGCAGTATACCCAGACGAGCAAGCGTTGAATCACTGAAGGATGCCTCCTTATGAACGCTAGCTGATGAGAGGGCGCAGGTGTGTCCTCTCACTCAGGTCTGCTGATGACCTGAGGAGAGATGCCCGGGAAGGAGGGGGCGCACTCTTGCCGCCCATGACAGTAAAGTATTTTGACTCTGTGCTGGTTTATAAAATTTTTTATGGCCAAGCTCCACCTCCGTTTCAAGAATTTGTAAAGAAAAACTCAAACAGATGAATCAGAGCAGGCTCTAGAGGTGACTGTGCCATATCCCTGAGGAAAAGTATGTTTGGTCAAGATACATTTTCTTTTTGTGCATCTCAAACTGGAATTAAGCACCAAGTGCAATACAGTAACTATCGACCCTTACTTCGTTTATTAAACACCTCAAGGTATGGCTATTGGAAGAGCAGAACTGTTTTCACACCTCTACTTAAAACTGTATGTTTTTCGATGGGTATGTTGCTGTAACACCACTCGTTCACTTTACAACAGTTTTGCATATAAGTACATTTGCATTTGCTAACTTAATGTAATAGTACGCACTTGTCTTTCTCCTGCAAAACCGTTTCACCATCTGTAGCCTTTAGTTGAATCAGTCCTCTTAGTTTAGGGCTGTCATCACAATCTGACCAGTGATGACATGTTTAGCCGCTCGTTATCCTTGAACCGCTGGCTGTCTGTGTGGTGTCCTAAAAATGATGTGGGCTACATTGACAATTGGAGCTCTTTTTGGGGAAAACCTGGTCTTATGAGACGAGACAGCATTCATCCCACTTTGGATGGTGCTTCTCATTTATCTAACAATCTGGCATCTTTTTTTATCCAAATTTCCAAAACTCTGACTACTCAGAGTTGGGACCAGGAAGCAGAGTTGCAGTCTTACACGCCTCGCTGCAGCTCCTCTTCATCCGCCACCCCTCAGCTTAGCCCCTGACTTCCCCATCAGAGAATCGTTGTATGCTCCCTCCAAAGTGAATAAAAATATAATGTATAAGCATCCCAAAGTGATAAAGCAAAATATTGGTAAAACTCAAATTAAACATAAAGCCTCTAAATTGAATGATTTGGCCTCTGTTCCTCCTCATAATTTAAAAATTAAATGTGGTTTATTAAATATTAGGTCTCTAACTCCCAAGTCTCTGTTAGTCCATGATCTGTTAATTGATCATCAGATTGATTTAATTTCCCTTACAGAGACTTGGTTAGGGCAAGAGGATTATGTTGGTTTAAATGAATCAACTCCCTCTGGTTATTTAAACTGTCAAAATCCCAGAAGTTCTGGTCGTGGAGGAGGAGTAGCAACAATTTACCATTCCAAATTACTAGTTAATGTAAAGCAAAAAAACATGTTATAATTCCCTTGCGGGCCTGATCCTCAGTGTTGGGCACTTTAGCAATTTTAGGTTAAACCCAATTTTATTTGCCATAGTTTATCGTCCCCCATCAACCTACTCAAAATTTTTATCCGAATTTGCTGATTTCTTATCTGATTTAGTGCTGAAATCTGATAGAATAATTATAGTAGGAGACTTTAATATACATGTGGATGTAGATAGTGACTGCCTTAATGTGGCTTTTAATTCAATATTAGACTCGATTGGGTTTTCTCAGAAAGTAGGAAATTCTACTCATTACCTCCACCATACATTGGACCTTGTTCTGACATATGGCATAGAAATAAAAAATCTTGTAGTGTCTCTTCATAACCCTGTACTGTCAGACCATTGTCTGTTCACCTTTGATTTTACTATTTCTGACTATTTGGCTCCTAAAGAAAAATATTATTACAGTAGATGCCTCTCAGATGATGCTGTTTCCAAATTTATGCAGATTGTTTCCTCTATGCCATGTGTCAACACAACAGAAATAAGCTATAGACAGCTTGCTCCTTCTGTAATTGATAACATGGTGGATAGTGTTTCAGCTTCTCTGCATCAGGCTCTAGACTTGGTGGCCCCCTTATAAAAGAAAAAGTCTAATCAGAGATTTCTAACTCCTTGGTTCAACACAGAAACTCGTAGCTTAAAACAGAAGACTCGTCAATTAGAAAGAAAATGGCGCTCTACTAATTTAGATGAAATCTATTTAGCTTGGAGAAATCATCTTTTAATTTATAAAAAATCTCTTAGAAAAGCTAGAACAAGTTATTACTCTGCATTAATAGAAGAGAACAAGAATAATCCCAGGTTTCTTTTCAGTACTGTAGCCAGGTTGACAAAGAGTCAGGACTCTGTCAATCCTAGCATTCCCTTAGAGCTTACTAGTCAGGACTTTATGAACTTTTTCAATAATAAAATTTCATCCATCAGAGATAAAATCAATCAGATTCTTCCCACAGTTAACTTAAATACTGTAACTACTACAACTCCTTTAACTGATGTCTGTCTTGATGAGTTTACTCCAATCGACCTTTGTGAGTTAGACAAAATAGTTTCCTCATCCAAACCTTCAACTTGTCTTTTAGACCCTATTCCTACCAGGTTATTTAAAGAAGTCTTCCCACTTATTGGTAGCTTTATTCTTCATAAAATCAATTCTTCATTAACTTTAGGCCATGTACCGCAGGCTTTTAAAACGGCTGTAATTAAACCCTTACTCAAAAAGCCAACGCTAGATCCAGGAGCTTTAGCTAACTATAGACCAATCTCTAATCTCCCTTCATTTCAAAAATCTTAGAAAGAGTTGTTGCTACGCAATTATTTGACCACCTGCAGGGAAATGGTTTACTTGAAGAGTTTCAATCTGGGTTTAGAATCCATCATAGTACTGAAACAGCCTTAGCGAAGGTCACTAACGACCTCCTCATTGCATCTGATAATGGACTAGTTTCTGTACTTGTCCTTTTAGACCTTAGTGCAGCTTTTGATACTATCGATCATAATATTTTACTTGATAGATTAGAACACTATGTTGGACTTAATGGAACTTTGTTGCAGTGGTTTAGATCTTATTTATCTGATAGGTTCCAGTTTGTTCATGTAAATAATGAGTTTTCTTTCAACTCAAAGCTTAGTCATGGAGTTCCACAGGGATCTGTGCTAGGCCCTACTCTTTTTAGTTTATATATGCTTCTGTTAGGCAACATTATTAGAAAGCACTGTATACATTTTCACTGTTATGCAGATGACACACAATTATACCTGTCAATGAAGCCAGATGATAGTAATCAATTAGCCAAGTTAGAAGCCTGTCTTAAGGAAATCAAAGCTTGGATGACTTGTAATTTCCTGCTATTAAATTCAGATAAGACTGAAGTCATTCTTGTTGGTCCAAAAAACCTTAGAAATTCCTTTCCAAATCAAACTTTCAGTTTGGATGCAGTTACTCTTTCTCTTAATAGCTCTGAGAGGAACCTTGGAGTTATTTTTGATCAGGATTTGTCCTTCAATTCACATATTAAATTTGTTTCTAAGACTGCCTTCTATCATTTGCGTAATATTGCCAAGATTAGGAGCATCTTGTCTCAGAGTGATGCTGAGAAGCTGATCCACGCTTTTGTTAGCTCGAGATTAGATTATTGTAATTCTTTATTATCAGGCTGTCCTAAAACATCTTTAAAAAGTCTTCAACTGATCCAAAATGCTGCAGCAAGAGTTTTAACAGGTACTAGAAAGAGAGATCATATCTCTCCGGTTCTGGCCTCCCTTCATTGGCTTCCCATAGAGTTTAGAATTAAGTTTAAAATCCTTCTTCTTACTTACAAAGCTCTAAACAATCAGGCTTCTTTTTATTTAAAAGATCTGATACTACCGTATTATCCTAACAGAGCACTACACTCCCAAAATGCAGGATTACTTGTAATACCTAGAATCTCCAAAAGTACAATGGGAGGCAGAGCCTTCAGTTATCGAGCTCCTCTCCTGTGGAATCAGCTGCCAATCTGGATTCGGGAGTCAGACTCGATCTCTGTTTTTAAAAATAGGGCTAAAACCTACCTTTTTGATATAGCCTACAATTAGGGAGGGATCATGTGTTTCTGAACCCTCCCTTAGTTATGCTGCTAATAGGTTTAGTCAGCCGGGGGACCTCCAGTAATGCACTGGGCCTCACTCCTTTCCTCACTCTCTATGAAATATTTTTTTTGCTGGTCATTAACATTTGTTTGTTCTCTCCCATAGATTGAGTCCCCATCGTGCTGTTTGCTCTCTACATGTCTGTTCTTTTCTTCTTCTCTATCCCCTCACCCCCCAGCCAGTCGCAGCAGATGACTGCCCCTCCCTGAGCCTGGTTCTGCTGGAGGTTTCTTCCTGTTAAAAGGGAGTTTTTCCTCTCCACCGACACCAAGTGCTTGCTCACAGGGGATCGCCTGATTGCTGGGGTCTTTCTGCAACTGTGGGGGTTCCCCCCTACAGTTGATAGTGCTATGAGATGACTGTTGTTGTGAAATGGCGCTATATAAATAAAGTTGAATTGAATTGAATTGAATTGAATTGAATAGATTTCCCTCAAACCTGTTGAGGGCTCGGGACGAAGCCTTCAGGGCTGGAGACACCGCAGGACTAATAACAGCTAGAGCCAACCTAGCCCCGTGGCATCAAGGAGGCAAAACAAAAGTAGAGCAAGAAAATATCTGGACACTTCAGCAACACCAGAGATACACATTCTCTCTGGTGTGACATACAGACCTTCACCAACTATAAACCTCCACCTCAGACCTGTGCGAGTGGCATCACACTGCTCAACAACCTAAATGACTTATTTGGCCAATTTGAAGCACAAAACAGCATACCAGCACAGAAGACCACTCCCCCTCCAGACAAGCAGACCATGAGTCTGCATCCGACTAGCGTGAAGAGGACCCTCTGCAGGATCAACCCATGCAAGGCATCTGGCCCTGACAACAAACTGGGTTGCGTCCTGAAGGACTATGCAGTGGAGCTTAAGAATGTCCTGGCCAACATCTTCAACATCTCCTTGTCTCAAGCTATTGTCTCCACATGCTTCAAGACTGCCACCATAATACCAGTCCCAAAGAAGCCCTTCCCATCCAGCTACAATGAATACCGAGAGGTAACAGTGACCCCCCACTATAATGAAGTGCTTTGAGCAGCTAGTAATGCAGAACATCAAATCCACCCTGCCTCCCTCCCACAACCCATTCCAGTTTGCATACAGGCCGGGCAGATCCACAGAAGAAGCCATCACTGCTGCTTTCCATCCAGCCCTCACCCACCTGGATTCAAAACACTTCTATGTGCGCATGCTGTTCTTGGACTTCAGTTCAGCATTCAACGCAATCATCCCCCAGCACCTGATAGAAAAACTCAGACACCTAGGACTCAAAACCTCTCTTTAACTGGGTGCTGAACTTTTTCACAGGGAGGCCACAGCATGTGCGATTTGGCAGCAACACCTCCGAGACCATCACACTGGGCACAGAGGCCCCACAAGGGTGTATGCTCATCCCACTGCTCTTCACCCTGCTAACCCATGACTGTGTACGAGCCTACAACACCAACCACCATCAAGTGTGAGGACGACACAACGATAGTGGGCCTCATCACCAACAATGAGGAGGCCATCTACAGAAATGAGGTGAGCCAACTGGTCCAGTGGTGTAAAGACAGTAACCTCTTCCTGAACTTGGGAAAAACCGAGGAGATAGTGGTCGATTTCAGGAGGGGTCACACACAGCACCCCGCTCTGATCATCGATGGTGCAGCTGTGGAGAGGGTGAGCAGCACCAAGTTCCTGGGGGGTGCACATCTCTGAGGACCTCACCTGGTCCAACAACAGCACATCACTCCCCAAGAAGGCCAAATTGCCTCCATTTCCTCCGCAAACTGAGGAGAGCATGAGTCCCACTCCCCATCATGCAGTCTTTCTACCGGGGCACCATTGAGAGCATACTCACCAACTGCATCACGGTGTGGTATGGAAGCTGCACCGCCACCTGCCGGAAGACACTACAATGCATAGTGGAAGCAGCAAGCAAGATCATCAGTACCCCCTTGGCCCTGCCCCTGCACCCCCTCTCAGACATCTACCTCACCCGCCTCACCTTCCTCACCATCAGCATCACAGGCATCACCTCCCACACCCTAAACTCCATCTTGAGCCCCCTGCCCTCGGGTAAAAGGTACCAAAGCCTCCAGGCTCACTCCACAAGACTGCTGAACAGCTTCGTTCATCAGACCATTAGGACCCTGAACTCTGTTCACCCCCCCCCCCAGATAGTAACACAATAACAACCTTCGCTGAGAGGAAGAAAAAAAAAATATGTTTTTGTTTTGTTACTTTAATTGTGATTAATCGCAATCAAAACATTCAATGCCATTCATCATACACCAATTCATATGTTTGAATGAGGACAAAGGTCTAATCATGATTAATCATGATGAGAACTTTCACCGCAGCGTCACTTTAATCGTGATTAATCACAAATAATCACATTAAGGTGCTATAATCACATTAAATGCATGAAGACGGCCCGCCACTCAGCAGTAGGAGGTGATGCTGTGGAGGAGGAGGAGACCGCAGCAGTAGACGGAGAGGAGATGACTGACGGGGCAGCTGAAGGGAAACAGTTCAAGAATGGTGAGGAGGCTGCTGCTGCAGTTCTCCATAGGGGCGAGGAAGAGACTGCTGGGAAGACGGAGGCTGTGAAGGTCACCAGGCAAAGAGGAGGAGGCAGCCGAGGCACTGGAGTCCGGA
The DNA here is from genome assembly GCA_020510985.1 of Pholidichthys leucotaenia. Lineage (NCBI taxonomy): Eukaryota > Metazoa > Chordata > Actinopteri > Cichliformes > Pholidichthyidae > Pholidichthys > Pholidichthys leucotaenia. Next base: position 158,027,091 of record CM035843.1, on the reverse strand, counting down.
GACACTCATTCGTTGACACATACATCGGCGCAGATGGTTTGCTGGACCTCCTCCCACGGAGTGACTGAGAAGCTGATGGAGCGAGCACTGGAGCTGGGGGTTGGCAAGGAGCTGATGGTGTTGAAGTCTGGGACCGCTGTCTCATCGGCACAGACCTCGATTTGCTTGTGGGTCTCTTCCCGCAATACCCCTACGGCAGATCCTCCATCAGGAAAATCCTTTCCCTCCCCTCACCATGTAATACAAGCTGAGAATGGCGCTGCACAGCCTCCATGAGACCCAAACACCACAGAGCGTCTTGAGGGGTGGAAGATTTATGAGCATCCGAAATATATTTGTCCATTTCCAAAAGAGCTGTGTGGAGCTCCCACCCCAAGCTCAGAGGGTCTTGTCTTCTGCCTGCTTACATCTCAGCAGGCATGGGATGACAACATAAAGGAGGAAAAAATAATTACAGAAAGGAGAAAAAGAGAAAAGAGGAGAAAAAAATGCAACAATGCACAGTGGCTTGTGTCCACACACTGATCGTGTCCTGTCATAAATCACCCTTTTAAAGGACTATGAAGGACACCAAACGCTCGCTGTGAGTTTGCACATGTATTAACTTAAGCATGAACATACAAAAAACACTACACATATATATAATGGGGGATAATGAAGGCACAGGAGGAGAACGGGGCTACACATCAACAGGTGAGGAGAATAACCTGGTGGGGACGCAGGCTAAGGCGTGTGGGAATGCCGGGGGAAAAAAAGAGATTTAACCTGCTGGAGTCTAACCCAAAAGGAAACAGGGCTCACTGCTAGGAATGAGGGAAAGAAAAATATTACCTGGATGGAGCTTACCCGTTCACTTCCGCGCAAAGTACTCTCACTCAGGAAAAAAGGCAGATTCCTCTGAGGAGGCAAACTGTAGGACACGACAACGGGGGAATGTTGTCGTTCCCTTAAATAGGAGAATGGAACAGATGATTAATAGATGATAGGTGTGGATACATGAGAAAGGAAGTACACATAATCAGTGACAGCTGTGCAGCCTGAGAAGCAGAGTTTGACAGTTGGAAGCTGCACAGCACTGGCAAAATAAAAGTACAGACCAGAAACTCTATAATAATACAAGAATAAGACAACACAACCCCCAGATGTAAATAATACTATAAGTGCAAAATAACACAATAAATTGACAGGTCAATAAGGACGAGAATAAGAATACAAACAACTCATAAACACACAGGAACCAAATACAGCAGACCATGATAAACAAAGAAACAAACAGAAAAAGACTAAAATTAAACTGAGGCTGAGCACGGCACCCACCCATGCTCAGGACATGATAGAAGTGAGATGCAGTGTCATGTGATTAATACACCTTGATGCTATTAATTGTGCTCAACCATTATTAATCGCGATTAAAGTGACACCACAAGTTTTTTTGCAACTTTGTATCTAAGTTTTTTAATAGAGTGCGTGGCAAATACAAAGGAGAAAAAAATATCTCCCAAGTCTGACACACTGGTACCCAGTGCATTACAGTGATAAGTTCCTGAAAAAAAGCTAAAACAGTACAAGATATCCACTACTAGAGAAATCCTTAAGGGTGTAGCTACCAGCATGGGATCAGGCTCTTCTCTTATCCCTAGTGTGATGTGGAGGAGGAAGACAAATTTGTTATGTGGTACGTAGTTCAAACAGAAAGCTGGCAGAGCTCGGCAGCTTTCCTCCTCCTTGTAATGATGGAACCTTTTCAAGATGCTGAACTTTGCTTTCCTCAACTCAACTCCTCCTGCAGGAAAATCACTCGCCGCCTTATAGTAACTGTGATAATTTACATGATCCTCTCCTCCATGTCTCTGATCACTGTGACTCTTAACCTGCTCATCATCATCTCCATCTCACACTTCAAGTAATCAAATGGTTGATTATTTAGGGATTGTAAAAATTGAAAGCCAACTTCTGTGCTTTTGAATGATGATTGTGTTCCTGTCTTTCTTCTCCAGGCAGCTCCACAGCCCCACAAACCTGCTCCTGCTCTCTCTGGCTGTCTCTGATTTCTTGGTGGGATTTCTAGTGTGCTTTCAGATCATGATCATAGATGGATGCTGGTTCTTAGGTGATTTTATGTGTGTTCTCTCTTCTTTATTTGACTATATTATTTCCACTTCTTCAGTAGGAACAACGGTGCTCATATCTGTGGATAGATATGTTGCTATTTGCTACCCTTTTTATTACCCCAGCAAAATCACGAAAACTGGAACAAAAGTAGCTGTTTCACTGTGTTGGACGTGTTCTGCCCTGTTTTACAGTTTAATGCTGAAGGATAACCTGCAACACCCAGGCAGGTATAACTCCTGTTATGGGGAGTGTGTGCTAGTTCTCGACCATGCTGCTGCATATGTGGATCTGTTGCTGTCCTTTGCTGGTCCTATAACAGTCATTGTCCTTCTGTATCTGAGAGTTTTTGTGGTTGCTGCATCTCAGGCTCGTGCCATGCGCTCCCAGGTTGCAGCCACACATCAGCAGTCGGTGAGAGTAACAGTTAAAAAATCTGAACTAAAAGCAGCCAGGACTCTCGGTGTGGTGGTGGTGGTGTTTGTGGCATGTGTCTGCCCGTTCTTTTGTGTTACATTCACAGGAGAGGACACTCTGCTCAACACCACAGCTGTCACATTCCTTTTTTTTTTTTTTTTTTGTTTCTTATTTGTACCCGTAGGTAGACTTGGTTTGCAGTCTGGTGACAAGCCACCGGCTGCTGGTCGCTGCGTGCGCGAGCGCCCTAAACCTACATGTTTTTGGTGTGCGGGAGGAAACCGGAGAAATCCCGGAGTAAACCCACGCAACACAGGGAGAACATGCAAACTCCACACAGCTCACTGTTGGTCGGGGGCTGGGATCGAACCCACGATCTCATGATCCCCACGGTCCCCCGGCCGAGGGTAAAACTGTGCTGCCACAGTGCTAAACCACTGCGCCACCGTGCAGCCCACATACAAAGACATTCCTTATATGTCTTTTTTACTTCAATTCTTGTGTGAACCCTCTGATCTATGCTTTCTTCTACCCATGGTTCAGAAAATGCATCAAACTGATCTTTACACTTCAGATACTGAAACCTGGCTCTTCTCACACAAATATTAAGTAGAGTGAGTGGAGCAGGTCCGATACCACCTAAAACATAATGCTGTGTATATACAGTATCACTATATGTTGTGTATATATAAATATGCTTCAAATATACTGTTATAGCACTCAAATTTATCTCAGAATTTACTGCACACATTCAGTGGCTGCTAAGCAAATGCTTAAATCTTACTAAAGGTAAATTTGATCTTATTTTTTAATAATGGGAATGCTATTTCAAAGCAAGAAGAAAACAAGACATTTGTCAGCAAGTGATTAGAGTTCACAACCACACACTTCAATATGAAAGACATTTGGATTCTGAACATTTTGTCATTAACTCTGAACCTTCATCTCTTCACTTAAGCCCCATTTCCACCAGTATCACCTGGGCTTTACTTTTTTTACTTGTTTCGGTTTTTCGCCATTTCCACCTAAATCCTCACGGTTTAACCGTTACGATTTTCGTGCCTGTTCAGAGGCAGGGTACAGCCGAGCGAAAAGCGAGGTGTGATTTGACGTCAATCGACTGCTAAACGCTGATTGGTCAGGGCGTAACGTCACCAAACGCGTCCGTTTTGTTTTCTGTTGAAGCTACACGACCGCCATTTGTAATTTCAGTGAGTAACTGCGGTGAATGGATTCACAATTGTGTTCTCATATAACGATGTCCACGCGCAAGTTTATTCCATGAAAAAACGAGGAGGTGCGGACTTTTCTGTCCCTCGTAGCCGATGACTACATCCAGAGCGAGTTGGTGGGGCAACTCGTAATGAAAAAATATACCAGGAAGTGTCCGGCCTGCTAGCAATGGCAGAGAATTTGGACTCGACACGGCCACGCAATTGGAAAACGGTGACGGTGAGTGTTGTTTTGTTATTGTCCGTCTTCTTGCCTTTCGGTCAAAAACGCACTTTATTTAAGCAATAAAGAAAGTTGTTTGATTGTGGGCAATTGTGGTGATGGCTAGTCCGCTAATAGCTAGCTACCTCTGTACCTTGCTACTACCTCGCATCAAGCTGCTGAATCGCGCTTTTATTTATTATCCTCCCATATATCCTCTCGGCGCCACACGAGTAGGCTGCCTTTTTGCAACAGCGGCTCGATTCCGAGTTTTTTTCCCTTCCTCTCTTTTTTGACCAGTCTTTTTTTTTCACCCCACTTATATCACGGACACACAGATCGTCCCAAATGTCTCCTGAGCCGGTGGACGGAGCCACTGTTTATAGCAGGATACGATACAACAGGGAAGAGCTGCTAGCATTTAACCGCCACCCGGTCCCATTGGAAAAACTCGACATACCGAGAGAATTGAGGCGAAAGCGTCGCGGCTGCCGGGCTGGAGTAAGGCGGAGGACAAAAAATATAAGGTACAGACCCTCCCTTCCATCTGTTGTCATGGGAAATGTACGGTCGATACTGGGAAAGTTAGATGAGCTAGCGGCTATCTCCCGTTATGATAGCACTTACCGGGAGTGCTCTCTCCTTTTTTTTACTGAGACGTGGCTAACTGAACTAGCAGCAGATGCTAACATCGAGCTGGAGGGTTTTCACATGATACGAGCTGACCGAACACCAGACAGTGGCAAAGCTAGGGGCGGTGGAGTGATAATGTATGTTAACAACAACTGGTGCAGACCGGGACATATCACTGTTAAACAACGACACTGCAGCAAAGACTTTGAGTTGCTAGCTGTTAGCATGAGAGAACACTCACATGTGATCTGCATTGTTGTTTATGCAAATCCGACGGCGAACGCTGGGACAGCGCGTGACGTCATCCATTCAGTAACCAGCAGGCTGCAGACAGAACACCCAGATGCTCTTCTCCTCATCTCAGGCGATTTCAACCACGTTTCACTGTCTCCCATTCTACCCACGTTCACCCAGTATGTCACATGCCACACTAGAGACAATAAAACACTGGATTTATTCTACGCAAACACTAAGGAGGCGTACACCTCATCACAACTCCCCCCACTCGGGAGATCGGATCACAACTTGGTTCATCTCCGGCCGGTGTACAAACCCCTAGTGCACAGACAACCTCCGGCCATGCACACTGTGGAGTTATGGTCTGAGGAGACAATGGACACTCTAAAGGACTGTTTTGAAGCCACCGCCTGGAAGCAGCTCTGCGATCCACATGGTGAGGACATCGATGGCCTCATTCACACCTTCACGGGCTACCTCAGCTTCTGTGTGGACAAATCAGTTCCCACCAAGACCATACGGCGTCACTCAAACAACAAACCCTGGATCAACCCTGAGATAAAGACACTTCTGAGAGAGAAGAAGAGGATCTTCAGGTCGGGGAACAGGGAGATGCTGAAGTCCGTACAGAGGGAGCTGAGGAGAAAGATCAGAGAAGGCAAGGACAGTTTCAGGAAGAAGATGGAGGACAAGCTGCAACAGAGCGACATCAGCGGGGTCTGGAGAAACCTCAAAACCATCTCGGGGCTCCAGAATACCTCCCCCTAGGCCACGGGGGGCAGGGAGTGGGCGAACAACCTGAATCTGTTTTTCAATAGATTTGACCAACCGCCCTCCCCCCTGTCTGCACAACAACCACTGCTGCCTCTAAGAAATCAAGTCCTGCTGCCCACTCCCCACTCCACCGACACCCCCCCCACTCCCAACACACAGCCCCCCATCCTGACCCTGACCAAGACCCAGGTGAGGACGGAGCTGAGGAAGATCAAGGCGAGGAAGGCGTCGGGACCGGACGGCATCAGTGCAAAGCTCCTCAAGTCCTGTGCAGACCAGCTGTGTGGGATTGTGACGTATATCTTCAACATGAGCCTGAAACTGGGGAGGGTACCACAGCTGTGGAAAACATCTTGTGTGGTACCTGTACCAAAAACTTCCCACCCCAAAGACCTGAACAGCTACAGACCAGTGGCCTTGACGTCCCACTTGATGAAGACCCTGGAGAAACTGCTCCTTGCTCATCTCCGCCCCCTGGTGGAGCCAGCGATGGATCCACTCCAGTTCGCCTACCAGCATGGCATTGGGGTGGAGGATGCGGTGATCTTCCTCCTTCACCGTTCTCTGTCCCACCTGGAGAAGCCCGGGAATATGGTGAGGATCATGTTCTTTGACTTCTCCAGTGCTTTCAACACCATCCAACCGATGATCCTGAAGGACAAGCTGCTGCGCGCAGGGGTGGACCAGCACCTGTCATCATGGATCCTGGACTACCTCACGAACCGGCCTCAGTTTGTGAGAACCCGGGACTGTGTTTCCGACACGATCATCAGTAGCACGGGGGCCCCCCAGGGAACGGTGCTGGCTCCCTTCCTGTTCACTCTTTATACTGCGGACTTCTCACACAACACAACACACTGCCATCTACAGAAGTTCTCTGATGACTCTGCGATCGTTGGTCTCATCTCCAACGGAGATGAAGCTGAGTACAGAGGGCTTATCCAGGACTTCGTGGACTGGTGCCATCGGAACTGCCTCCAGATCAACGCGAGGAAAACTAAGGAGCTGGTGGTGGACTGCCGCAGGCATGGGCAGCCCCTCACAGCACCAGTAAATATACAGGGAACAGACATTGAGATGGTGACATCCTATAAGTACCTGGGTGTTCATCTGAACAATAAACTAGACTGGTCACACAATACTGACGCACTCTACAAGAAGGGACAGCGCAGGCTGTTCCTGCTGAGGAGACTCAGGTCTTTTGGTGTACAAGGGGCGCTGCTGAAGTCATTCTATGACACGGTGGTGGCATCAGCCATCACTTTTGGAGTGGTCTGCTGGGGCAGTGGCATTACTGCAGCCGATAGGAAGAGACTGAACAAACTGATTAAGAAAGCTAGCTCTGTCCTGGGGCAGCGCCTTGATCCGATGGAGGAGATAGGAGAGAGAAGGACGGTGGCTAAACTGTCATCTCTGCTGGAGTCCGAGTTCCACCCTATGCAGGACATACTGGATGCACTGAGGAGCTCATTTAGCAGCAGACTACATCATCCCAGGTGCACAACCGAGAGGTTTCGTAGGTCCTTCCTACCAATGGCTGTCAGACTGTACAACCTAAGCAGGGCTGCTCGCAGAGATAGCAAAAAGACGTAACAAACTAATAGTTTTTTGAATGCAAAAGATGCAATAGACTTACACAGTGGTCCTCTCCGGCATACAACTAGGAACATACCGGTCGCTATGGAGGGTGAGAATATGTATGGGCACATAATCATACCATGTAGGATAACTAAGTAGTCGGTTATGCTGTTTCATCCCATCTAGCAACAATGCTCTGCACTGTGTGTGTTTATATATTTACATATTTATTCCATCTAGCTACAATGCTCAGCACTGGGTGTGTTTATATTTATATATCTATATATTTATTCCATCTAACTACAATGCTCCGCACTGTGTTTTTATATATCTACATATTATTCCATCTAGCTACATTGCTCCGCACTGTGTGTGTTTATATACTTGCATATTTATTCCACCTAGCTGCAATGCTCCGTACTGTGGGTGTTTATATATTTACATATTTATTCCATCTAGCTACAATGCTCTGCACTGTGTGTTCATATATTCATATATTTATTCCATCCAGCTACAATGCTCTGCACTGTGTGTCTGTGTGTGTGTGTGTGTATATATATATCTTATAGTAATATGTACATATGTATATTAGCTGTTCTTGCTTGCTTGTTTTTTTTTCTTGCCTTCTGATTGTTGCTCTGAGTGTTGCTATCCCTGTGCTGTTGCAATCCTGGAATTTCCCCGTTGTGGGACTAATAAAGGCTTATCTTATCTTATCTTATCTTATCTTATTTCAGTATTCACGTGAACAAAACGCTGACGTAAGCTTACTGTATTCTGGTTAAAAAGTTTTGTGTTTGCGGTACATGTTGCACTTTGTTTGTGAGCTTTATTGTGTGTTTTTTCCTTCTATACACAGTTTTCAAATCCCTTGGGGTCCGCCTCACTGGACTGCGAGCTCCATCACCATCCTGCATCTCCCGGTCAAGTGCTGGTAAGGCACAACAAACTGAAAATTACCACCCGGTTGTTTTTATATGTGATTGTTATTTTCTATAGACGCACAATAAGGAATTTAAAATGTCTTTCTACGTTTATAAAAATACTAGATTCAGGGGTGTTCATAGCCACCGTGGCCCAGTGTTATAGGTGTGTTGGTGGTGGAAATACTGTTGTATTTTCACAAAAAAAAAGGAGCACATGTACCGAATTCAAATCAAAATGCTTGATTGAAATTCTTCAAGTCAGCTAACACTATTAACCCATTCTGATTTATGAGGCCACAGTACAAAGAAATGCTTTTAAAAATAACCCATTAAATCAAAATACTTTTTACAATTAATCTTTTTTGAAATGAAGGGGGGCCTAACCACATCACCACAGAAGTTGCATATAGTCCACTCTACTGTGGGGCAACAACATGACAGTTGAGCTTAAATACAGCAACGAAGCATCCTACCACAGGCTTTCAACAGTTTAATTCCATAATATTTTTTCTGACATGTTTTAATCCGGTGTTATCTAAATACAATGACTTCTGTCTTTCATATAGGCAAGCTGAAAAGGTCCAACAACATTGCAGACCTTGCATCACTGATGGCCCAGAATCATGCTGAGGAGATGCGGATCCATGAAAGGATGCTCGAACAGCATCAACGGCAGCACGAACAGCGTGAAAGACACCTGCAGTTAGCCGCATTAAGAAGGGATGAGCTGACAGAGACGGCTTCCTTCCACGGATACTTCCTAAACCATTTTGGCAGTCTGGTCGAAGTACTGAAAGCTCCCCATTTGTTAACATGTTTTGGGAATATTTGTAATGTAATAAAATGTTAGTCTTTTGGATAAAAGTGTGGTTTGTATATTATAACACTGGATGATAAAGGCGAATAATTACATACACATTCCATTGCCTCATATGACCCTAATCCTGCTGTTCAGCCATAAAGGTGTCAAGATTTTTAATGGTAATGTAATTGTTATTGTTAAATTTAATAAATATTACCACTGCTGTATCCATTGCTCTACATTGGGTACAGTTTTTAAGTAAAATTGTTAGCAGTTGCACAGGTGTAATTTACATTCAGCAGTAGACACTGATAAAGGTAAAAGTCGAATTAGGTAAAAGGTAAGTACATGTGAATTTAATGTTATATCGGCATTCCAAATTCTGAGAATTCCAATAAATTATAAGCAGTCTAGTATAATATAAAGCGAAAATACCCATACATGTAAACCCAAATATAACATTTTCGATGTTGTAAACGTTGACATGAATATGATAAACCTATGCTATTGTGATTCAATAGATCCATAGTGATCTTTGGTTTGAAAAAGAAAATTATAATTTGGTGTTGGGCAGTGTGACGATGTCACAGTATTTAGTAGGATTAAAAAAAGTTTCATCAAAAAATTTCTAGGTTCATTGGCAATTCCATCAAACCAAAAGTGAGTTGTCTAGCTGCAGCATTTTTTTTCTTTGAGTCATTTCTACGTTGTTTTAGTGTGTAATTAGCCACCACTGAACAGATAACCCTTATAAATAACAATAGATGGGAAAAATGATACTCAAATGATACACAATGGGCCTAGATTTGGATTGGCTTTTTTATAATATTATAAATTATTTGGTAAGTTAAAGTTAACTGGAAGTATAACAAGTTTCCACATATAATTCCAAGGTCAATTGGCAATTCCATCAAACCAAAAGTGAGTTGTCTAGCTGCAGCATTTTCTTTGCAGTCATTTTCTACGTTGTTTTAGTGTGTAATTAGCCACCACTGAACAGATAACCCTTATAAATAACAATAGATGGGAAAAATGATACTCAAATGATACACAATGGGCCTAGATTTGGATTGGCTTTTTTATAATATTATAAATTATTTGGTAAGTTAAAGTTAACTGGAAGTATAACAAGTTTCCACATATAATTCCAAGGTCAATTGGCAATTCCATCAAACCAAAAGTGAGTTGTCTAGCTGCAGCATTTTCTTTGCAGTCATTTTCTACGTTGTTTTCGAGTGTAATTAGCCACCACTGAACAGATAACCCTTATAAATAACAATAGATTGTACAATGATACTCAAATGATACACAATACAAAAAATGGGCCTAGATTTGGATTGGCTTTTTTATAATATTTTTAATTATTTTGTAAGTTAAAGTTAACTGGAAGTATAACAAGTTTCCACATATAATTCCAAGGTCAATTGGCAATTCCATCAAACCAAAAGTGCGTTGTCTAGCTGCTGCTTTTTTTGGGAAGTCAGTTTATCATCAGTGTATCATTATTACACAATACACAAAATGGGTCTAGATTTGGATTGGCTTTTTTATAATATTATAAATTATTTGGTAAGTTAAAGGGGTTTAGGGTTAAGCTTCTGCATTATTTTAAATTACCCCGGTGTTTCAGCATTTAATTAACCGCCTGTTAACATTTAACCGTTTTGAACAACAGAGGCGACGTAGTTTAAAAGTGCACAACATTTTATTTAAAAAACACGTTTGACATATGTATGCACATGAACACTGAACAAATGAAATGATCTCTGCTTCATATGCAGCTGCTTCAGATTCCTCCTGGGCAACCGCTATTCTCCTCTCCTGCTCCAACGTGTGTTGTCTCAATCCACGTCGTCTTCTCCTGTAAAATTCTCTTGTCTCGTTAAAGATATTCATTGTGTTAAAAACCCACAGAAGAATAGTGAACACCGTGGAAATCCTCCGCTCGTAATCCGCTATTTTTTTCTTTGTTGTTGAGGAGTCGGTCGCGTCCTTTACTACGTCAGCAGTGTAGCGCCACCTCGATCTCGCCCACCCCAGCAATACTCGGCTTTCCGCGGTTGTGATGGAGGCGCAGCCGCGGGAGAAACAAGTAGTAAAGAAAAGAAAAGAGTAGCGCAGAACTATATAGTGGAAATGTGGCTTTAGTGTGATAAAACATAATTTTACTCTTTTAAAAAACATTTTTGTTTTTCCACATGTACTGTTCGTGAGTGTGTCATGAACCTGGGTTTGATGGTTTCAAACCCAGTTCTGACTTATGGTTATTTTGCACTATTTTCCACCAGGCGCTTCAGGGAGCTATTGAGCATTCGCTCCTTGACAGCTCAGGTATGCCCCATCCTCCTGTCAAGTGCCATCAGCTGTGCTTTATTACTGGGTGTTCACCAAACTTGGAATAATCCATTTCTCATATAATCTCATATTTCTCATTTTTCATCTCACCATTGTAATCTCACCATTTCATCCCTCTATATATGTGTGGTTACTGGACTTGTTACTTTGTTGTAATTTATGTTAATAAATGGCACGTTCTACTCCAGCAAGTGGGTTTTCATTCCTTCCCTCGTGTGCTGCGCAATGGCGCACAAGGAATCATGACAGAGTGATTCCTGCCTTTGATCTTTGATGTCCTATGATCATAAGTGAGTGTGAGTGATGCCTGCCTTTGATCTTTGATGATGTCATAGCGAGTCCTATAATCGTGAGTGATGCCTTCCTTTGATCTTTGATGTCCTATGATCATGAGCAATGTCTGCCTTTGATCATACAAAGGCACACACAGATTTTCTTGAATCACTCTATACTATGGTGTCTACAGTATATGACGTCATATAGACATCATGTAGACATCATAGGCACATCATAGGCAAACCTTTGATCTTTTTGCAAGTCCTATGGTCATGACAGACAGACAGACAGATAGACAAATACTTCTTGAATTATATAGACTCTATATAATAGAGTATAGAGTGATTTTCAACCTATGTGCCGCGGCACACTAGTGTGCCGTGAGAGATCGTTAGGTGTGCCGTGGGAAATTATCCAATTTAACTTAATTACTTGAGTGAGTGGCTATGTTTACATGGACACAAGTAACCGGATTAAAAGCCTGATTGGAATAAAAATGCTTCATGTAAACATGGCAATCTGAATATTCTAACCCGATCACGCTCATTCGGATCAAAATTTCATTCTGATTGAGAGGGGTGGGTTATGCCGATTGTTAATCCGAATGGTGCGCATGAAAACACTTATTCCGAACACAGGGCAGAAAATATGTTTACTGCGCATGTCTGTACACCAGCCGCACGTCAACGTGATGTATTTCTGCCTTAGCAGCAGCTAGCGGAAAACATAGTGGGAGTAAAACAAAACTGGTCTGTATCGTCCTGCTGTCTCCCGCTTTTCGTCATATGCAGAAGTATGTACTTGTAGCTTCATTACGGAGACTAGCAGAAGCAAAAGTACAGTCTGAATAACACGATACAGGTCAATTTCGACACGAAGCGGGGCTCGCTAACACCGGAAGTTGCTTCTTCTACTATTTTTTGAATGTCGAAATGTCGACCTGTGCATGTCAAAATGATTTATTCCGTTCAAACCTGTGACACATGAAAAGGCACGTCCTAATCAGATCAGCTTTTTCAGGATCCATGTAAACAGTAAAATTTATAAATAAACAACAACATGTGCAGCATGGCAACCTTGAGATGTTCCCACTCACCAAGAAACGGCATGATGTTAACACTGCTGCACTGTGCCAGGTGATTGGCACACATTTGAAAGCTCTTGAGGAGAAGTTGTTATTTTATTTCTCTTCAGACTTCACACAATGCCTTGTCTGGGTTAGAAACCCATACAGCTCAGCATCAGTTGTTGGAAACGACATGACTTTACAGGAGCAAGAGGAACTCATTGAACTGAAACAAGATCATGGTTTAAAGCTAAACTTTGCTGATCTTCCTTTGGTCAGTTTTTGGTTGACTGCTGCCAAGGAGTTCCCAATTCTGGCCAACAAAGCTATTTCAACATCGCTCCCATTTCCCACGACATATCTGTGTGAGCTGAGCTTTTCAAGCTTGACTGTGATAAAAACTAAAAACAGAGAGAGACTGAGAGCTGTTGAGGAAGAGCTCCGTGTGTGTCTTTCTTCCATTCCTGCCAGGATATCAGCTTTGTGTTCATCTAAACAGGCCCAGGGTTCACACTGAGTGAGTATAAATACATTTAGAAACTGTATTGCTAACTATATTTTATTATTTTTACTGTGTTAGGCTATAGAGTGTCATTTTGTGTCATTCTGGTTGGTGGTGTGCCCCAGGATTTTGTCAATGTAAAAAATGTGCCGTGGCTTAAAAAAGGTTGAAAAACACTGATATTGAGTGATGTAAATATTCCAGATTTAGCAATACTGCTAATCTGCATCTATAGTCCCCCAGCGGGTCACAAAACACACAAACAAACAAACAATCATACACAAGAACATCTGCAATAAAACTGTACAAAGTGGATATGTAAAAGTGCAAGAGTTAAGGTGCTACAAAACAAAACATTCAAATGTCACACAAATGAAGTGCTGTGTATGCAGACACACACATGCACCCAAGCACCTCACAGCAACAAACAACATCAACAAACAAGAGGCGGGGAATATGTGTGTGACGCACGGGCACATATACGTATATATGCATACATCACACAGCAACCACTAGTTATGGGTACAGTTTTGGTTGTTTAAAAACAATTTTTACAATGAGTCTTAAAAGTGTTTAGTGTGGTATGTTCTCTGATTGCAGGTGGTATATTATTCCAGATCGTGGTACCCCTCACTGACAGCACAGATTGAGCAAATGTGCTGCGTCTGTTGGGGACCTCACAGTCTCCTCTAGTGATTGCTCTGGTGGTTGTTGTTGTTGTTCTTCCTTTAGATTTGCTTGGCGGTTGGCAACCTACTTCTTTTAGACATGTGGGCTGGTTGCCAGCCACCAATCAAGTCAAAAAGAAGAAGAAGAACAAGATTTGATCGGCAGTTGGCAACCAGCATATAGGTGCATTACCGCTACGTACTTCACTCTATATCATCACTCTATCTCGGCAGTTGGCAACCAGCTGACAGTCCTCAGTTTAACATATTCTACCAGGGGGTGTGGGTATAGCCATTTATTATCACTCTAAAAATTCAAGAAATCTCTGTGTGTCTGTGTGTCTTTGTGTGTGTGTGTCACGACCAAAGATCATAGGACCGCCTATGATGTTCCTATGATGTCTGCATGACATCCTATGATGTTCCTATGTATAATGACTCCTTATGTGTGAAAAAAAAATATCCGTCCTTGGACTGCATCACTCACGATCATAGGACTCGCTATGACATCATCAAAGATCAAAGGCAGGCTTCACTCACGCTCACTCACGATCATAGGACATAAAAGATCAAAGGCAGGCATCACTCATGATCATAGGACTCGCTATGACATCATCAAAGTTCATAGGACTCGCAATGACACCATCAAAGATCAAAGGCAGGCATCACTGAATGAGTGCTGACGTGCTTGCTCACACCCTTGCTTACACCTGCTTTCTATGGGCATGCACAGGTAGGCACTAGTTTTATAAATTGAACAGTCAAATTTTCAAAATACGGAAAATTGTATTTCTTGTAAATGTGACAACAATGATATGTGGGATCTTTCTTACCAAAGATTTTTATGGCTTTTTTGTATAAAGACCCAATGGGTTTGATTATGGTTACACCTGTACACAAACATGTGTCGGAGCAGACATGACAACAGACACATTATAAAGTATGCTGATGACTCAGTTATAGTCAGTCTCCTCCAGGATGGTGAGAGTAGCCACGGCCCAGTAGTTGATGATTTTGTTCACTGGTGTGAGGTTTCCTACCTGCAGCTGAATACGACAAAAACTAAAGACATGATTATTGACTTTAGGAGGAAAACTCCCAGGCACAAAGTCACCGTACTAAAAGGCCAGACCACCGAATGTGTACAATCCTACAAATATCTTGGGACGATTATTGATAGTAATTTAAACTTTGAAGAGAACTGTGAAAGGGTGTGCAAAAAGGGTCAGCAACATTTGCATTGCTTGAGAAAACTTGCACGCTTCCAAATTGACCAAACCATAATGACAATGTTTTATCGGGCTTTTATTGAATCTGTTTTATCCTTTTCTTTAGTGTCATGGTTTGGTCAGATAAAACTGAAACAGAGGAAATCCTTGGATCAGGTAGTTAGATGGTCCAGTCGTTTGCTTGGTGAGTCACAGCTGAGCCTGACATCCCTGTACACCAGACAAGTACAGAGGGTGGCTACCCCCATTTTAAATGATGACTCTCACCCTTTGCACTGCAACTTTCAGCTTCTTCCCTCAAGACGGAGGTTTGCTGTCCCAAAAAGTAAAACCCAGCGCTACAAAAACAGCTTTGTTCCTGTTGCTGTCAAAGAGATGAATAAGTTGTAACAATATATTGCACATAATTTAGGTACCTATTTACTAACTCCATTTTATATTTATTTTATATTTACTTATATATTTATTTATTTATTTATATATCCATATCAATGGCATAGCTGTTGAACGTGTCCCCAGCTTCAAATTCCTGGGGACCCACATCTCGGAGGACCTGTCCTGGTCAGTTAACACCACCAGCCTGATCAAGAAGGCCCATCAGCTCCTCTTCTTCTTGAGGACACTGAAGAAGAACCATCTGTCAACTGACATCCTGGGCAACTTCTACCGCTGCGTGATAGAAAGCACCCTGACCAACTGAGTCACAGTCTGGTATGGGAGCTGCTCTGTCGCTGACCGTAAGGCACTGCAGCGGGTGTGAAAACCGCCCAACACATCACAGGGACTCCACTTCCAGTTATAGAGGACGTCTACAGGAAAAGATGTCTGCGCTGGGCACGCAGCATTCTTAGGGACTCCAGCCATCCTGCTCATGGACTGTTCCAGCTTCTCCCCTCCGGAAGGCGTTTCAGAAGCCTTCAGACTAGAACCAGCAGGTTTAGGAACAGTTTCTTTCCAACAGCTGTCACGTTATTGAACTTAGTTCCCCGCTGACTCTCTTACCATCATCTCTTACCATCATCACCTGTACATAACTGCCCACCTAACTTATTGTACATTATTTGCACATAACAGTACTCTTAACTTTCTGCACTGCTGCATATATTTGCATATATTTGCTTAAATTGCACATACTGTCAATTACTGTATATACTGCACTGCTGTCCTTTACACTTCTGATTGGATGCTAAACTGTGTTTCGTTACCTTGTATTCATACATGTGTAATGACAATAAAGTTGAATCTAATCTAATCTAATATTTATTTATTTTTGTAGGATGTTATTTGCGTTCTAAATATTTTATTGGGTTTTAGACCTTTGAGTTTTTAACCTCTTTGACTAGTTTTTAACTTTTTAATATGACCCTTCTCTCTTACCTCTGGCTTTTCTCTCATCTCTTTGTCTTTATACCCTGATTGATGGAGCCTTGAGTATTTTTATCATGTTTATAGTCAGCTTCATGTGTGCCTGTGTTTGTGTCTATGTTGAGTGTAATTGTGGCTTGTAAATATGGATGTCACCAGACTGCAAAACAAATCGACCTATGGGTACAAATAAAGTAACCTGAACCTGAACCTGAACCAGTGAGAGACCAGTTGGTAAAACAGTAATCGATGTGTGAGAAGATTATTGCATGCAGAAACATTTTGGCCACACTGTCAGCGATGGTCTAATTTGTTCAACATTTCTTAGATTAAATTTGATTATGTTTGAAATTTTTTTGTGTTTTTTAAAGGTGAATGAGGAATCTAAAATCACACCAAGGTACTTAAATTCCTTGATTAATAACCTTCCCTTTTAAGAAAATGTTTGAGGTGGTGATATTTGATTGTTGTTTGGTAAACATGCAAACAGTTTTTTTTAGTGCTTAGTAGGAGAAACAAATTATTAATCTAGTCATGGATTTGAGTCATCGCTGTTGTAAGAATACACGTGGCTTCTTGTGTGTTTTTTGCACGTTTGAATATTACAGTGTCATCTACATACATTTGTATATGAATGTTTTTACATGCATTTGTTAAATCATTTATTTATAAGGAGAATAATATTGGTCCAAGTATGGAGCCTGGTGGGACACCCATTTGACATTTCAAATATGATGATTTGACACTGTTGACCATTACACATTGCTGTCTGTCAGTTAAATAAGACTTCTTCCATTTGATCACCATCCATCCACCTTCTACCGCTTTTCCGGAGGTCCGGGTCACAGAGGCAGCAGTTCAAGCAGAGAAGCCCAGACTTCCTCTCTCCAGCCACTTGCTCCAGCTCTTCAGAGAGGATACCAAGGTGTTCCCACACCAGCTGGGAGACATAGTCTCTCCACTGAGTCCTGGGTCTGCCCCAGGGTCTCCTTCCAGCGGGATGTGCCCGAAACACCTCAAGTGGGAGGAGTCCAGGAGGCATCCTAATCAGATGCCCATACCACCTCAACTGACTCCTTTCAGTGCCTTCAAAGGCATTGAAATGCCTTCTAGGGCATTTGATCACGGGTTCCGAAAAATTAAACTGAGTAAATTTGGTCAAAAGGATGTTGTGGTCAACGGTGTGAAATGCTTTCAGGACGTGGGTTGGAGCCTTGTTCTGTTTTTGTATTATAATTTGTGGGGGGGGGGGGGGTGTTTTTGTTTTGTTTTGGTTTCAGGACGTGTCTCCAACCCACAACCCACATCCTCACATTACATTTATTTTCTGGGTTTTTTCATTTATTATTAATATTATCTTGGTTCTGTCTGTCATTTTGATTTCTATATTCATGTTTCTATCTAGTTTGTATTTGTCATAAACTGCGCTATGGTATAGCGCACGGAGAAGGAGAAAGGATGGAAGGATTTAAATGCAGGAGTTCACCACAGATACATTTATTGACAAATGCTGTTCACAATTACAAGCTAACAAGTTGGTCATGATACAATATGAATGCGCTCAGAGTGCGGGGAAGATTATAGGGCGTTCAATTACTCGGGGGAACGCAAACAGGGTAACAGCCTAAGCGTAGCAGTTTTGCTGTGGGGAGAAATGCCACCAGAAGCATAGCAGAATTACTGCAAGGGGGGGAAAGGCTTCTGGCCCAGCGTAGCAGCAACCGCACAGAGAAACGCAAACAGTTTACTCACGAGTAGGAGCAGTCCCGAAAGTCCAATACGCTCAGCGAGCATAATCCAGTTGTCCTTCCTGACATGACGGTCACACCATGGAGAGCAAGAGTGACTCGTACAATGACCCAGTGGCGTTTGTCTAGCGAAGAGCCGCTTAAATACAAACGCCGCTGGCCACACAAATTGGGCACACCTGAGCGAGGTGCGGGAAAAATAATTACTTGGGCTGGGAACAGCTGGTGGAATTAAGGAGAGCAAGGGGGCATGGTTGGAACGACAGACTGTCAGCAGCGTGGGAAAAAGATCACAAAAGCTGACTAACAGCTGCCGGTCAGGTAGTGGCAATGGAGATGGAAATAAGTAAACTACTACAAACTACACATAATGCACAGATACAGCATAGCCAAAACCCACAGAGAGATCAGGGCTGAGCCGGGGGAAGCCAAGCCGGCTCAGCTCATGACAGAGCCCCCCCTCTAAGGGGTTGAACCCCAGACAACCAAGATAACATCTAGAAGACCCTCCCCCCCCAACCGGAGAAACAACAACAAACAACACAAACCCAGGTGGGCAGTAGGGGGAACAAGAAGGAGAGAACACAATGCCCCACCCAGGGCCCACTATTAACCCCCCCCAAATCCACTGGCGTTGGGGCTCAGGAGGCCAGCCAGAGTCCCAGGCTCAGCAGAAGGTCTGGTGGACCAAATCCGGCGGCCTGCTGGAAAACATGAGCCACCTGACCTGGGAAGTCAATCCTTCTGGCAGCCAGCCAGCATAGTTTAGCCACCAGGACCGAAGGGGTGAAGCAGGAGGCAGCCTGCCCACCGGAAGACTCACTGGTGGGTAACAGGACCGGGGAAAGGGGACCTCCACGGTGTTGGGCAGGGACAAGGGAACCACGGCGTCTTCAGGGTGGTCTGCAACTGCACCAGCGGTGGACCCCGACCGGGCCAGCTCCGCGGCATCTGCGGTGGACCCCGACCGGGTCGGCTCCACGGTACCCGCAGTGGACTCCAGCGGGAGCCTCGCTGCACCCACAGTGACCTCTGGCTGAGGCTCAGCTGCACCTGCGGTGACCTCCGGCCGAGGCTCAGCTGCACCCACGATGGCCCCCAACTGGGCCGGCTCCACGGCACCCACGTTGGACTCCAGTGGGAGCCTCGCTGCACCCCGCGGTGACCTCCTGCTGAGGCTCAGCTGCACCCATGGTGACCTCCGGCTGAGGCTCAGCTGCACCCGCGGTGGACCCCGATTGGGTCAGAGCTGCACCCATGATGGTCCTGGTCTGGGACGTGGCTGCACCCACCATGGGCTCCGGTTGGAGCACCATTGCTCCCGCGGTGGCACTCCTAACGCCACCTGGCGCTGGATCCTGATTCTTGGCTGCCTCTGGCAACCCTGGCAGGGGGTTCCGAACCCAGAGGGAGAGAAAAAGAGACCGGGTCAGGATCTCCGGCAGCGGCAGAGCCTGGTGAGGCAGCCCAGAGGGCTACTATGAGCTGCCCCAGGCCCTCCTCACCATGAGTCGGACAATGTGACATTGACATATGAGGCATTGACATAATGGAGCACACTTGCCTGAACTCGGGCTCCACCACTGTCCAGGACTCCGGTGATTTGGGGTGCATAGCCTCCATCATTGCGCCCAGTGCTGTGCCCCCATCGACCTCCTCCGGGGAAGCCAACATTCCGTCGTCATCAGTAGGCAGCCCCGGTGATGGTAGCTCCTCTCCGGCAACCCTAGTGAGGGGCTCGACAGGCAAGGGAGAGAAGGAAAGGTTAGGGTTGCCGGCAGTGGCAGAGCCCGGTGAGGGAAGCCCAGGTGCGGACCCGACTCTCCTCCCCAAGAGCCAGACAAGATCTCTCAGGAATTATTTATTTTATTTAATAGTGGGTGTGAAAGGGGGCGGAGTTAAACCGTCACTTCTACACCCGCTAAATTAAATAAAAGCACTCGTAAAAGGGGGCACCAGTCACAATGGACAATAATATTAACTTTAATTTTAATTAATTTTGTACCTTCAATTACTTAATGAATCAGTCTCAAAGTTTCAGTGAGTTCTTTTCCTGCCGTGATTAGGAAACATGTATATGTGAAAGGAAAAATGCTTCAACTTCTCTCAGTCACCCTTTTATTAAACTCATTCAGGTTACATGATATGGTGCTCAAATAATGGGTAAACAGATTCAAATGATAACAGCGTACGATATCACATCCCCTGTTATTGGATTCCTGAACATAAAATCCAGCGTTACACCTCTGTAGAACCAAGGAGGAACCAGACTTATGTTTCAACGGTAAATGAAGGCTGAAATGTTTAACAGAACAACGCAATTTTATGGGGAAAATTCATAAGCTAATTATTTAAAAATGACTTCTGAATTAATCTACAAAAATTAAGGGCAGTTACTTAAAAATGACTAAGAGTCTTCCTTCAGTTTATAGCTTTATCCTGTGGCTGAGAGACTAATTGAGCCCTGAAATACGGGCTATATTCAATTGTAATTTAATTGTTCGGACATCACGTTTTGAACCCAGCAGATAGGAGAAGTAGGAGTTTCACTTACGAAAACAGCTGTAGGTCCAAGTTTCAGCGGGTCGATACCGGCCGAGTTGGGAGTTAGGACGTTGGAGGAAGCGGTGCTGCAAGGCTTCCTCACAGCACTGGAAGTGTAAACTCAGCTGGGGGCTCTCCAGACAATGGCAGCAGTGGGTGGTCTGTCACCAAGCGGCGTGACAAATCCTTGGAAACGAGTTCGAATTTGAGGTCTCTTGTAGTGGGATAGACCAAAAAAACTGAAGGAGAAACTTCTCAGTCAGGCAGGTATGAGGCCGGAAAGAGAGTCCAAAAAACAGTCTCTGTTCACTTTAAATTAGGAAATTTAAAGGTCCACTTTAACGGCGTGAAAAGTCATAAAAAAAAATGAGAAAAACATTTACTAGGATAAGAATGGCTTCTGAGGTGAAGGAAAAAGTTTGAGAATTTGATTCTCTGAAAAAGCGAGCTCTAAAGAAAAGGTGATTTCTCCTCATAACCAGAAAAACTAACGCAGGATTTGACAAACTTCACACAGAACAATTTAGATACAATAAAACTACACAGAACCATGAAACGGTGGAATAAAATCTTCCTCTGAGATCTAGATTACTATTCTGCTTCTTTAATCTTAACTTACTTCCTAATCTTTCTCAAAATCTCTTTCTTTCTTTTTTCTGTGTTTCCAATTCTAACTTAACCTTTTAACTGCATAGCTTGTCTCTGTGTAGGTGTTTCTCTTGCTCTCCTGACTTAACTTTTCTTTCATCTTTGATCTTCTCTTGTTCTCTCTTACACAACTTACATCTGTGTGTTTTTTTCCGAATCTTGTTCAGTCTCTTCTTCTAACTTCTAACTGCAGAGCAGCTTCAACTACTTTTTAAAATGACCCTGCCTAGTCATAAACTGGTGATGTCGATCGCAAGACTGACCAGTCGACTTTATCAAAAGCAGTTTGAAATGGCTGTCATCCAATGTGAGAACATTTCTTTGTTTGAGAGCAGCCAATCAAACGAAGACACCATCCCATGAAATTGCAGAGAAAAATCAACACTCAGTCAGTTCTTATGAAATTGGGTGCTCAATATAAAATCTAACTAAATTAAATCACTTGGCTAATATTTGGTGATCATGCATTTATACCATTATTCTAATATTACATTTGTTTGAATAACACTCATGAACATAACATTTCTTATACATAATTATAATACTGTGGAGCCCATAATTCTAACTTATGTGACTCACATGTGGCAGGCTGGAATTCAGCCGAGAGAGACTTTGAGCTAGCCAGGTGTATTGACATTACACCTCAAGAGGACGAGGTGTCTGCACCCCCCCGTGGACTCAGAAGAGAGGAGAAGATTACCCGGCCTGACCTTTTGGGGGTCAGAGAGGAGAACAGAAGGACGCTGGGTGTTCTATAACAGATGAAAGGATGTAACTGGGTCGTGTGATTTTTGTGTGTTGTATTGTGACTTGTGTGTGAGGTATTGTTCGAGATAAGTGTATAAATGTATGTGTGTGACTGCGTCCTGTCTCTTTTCACTCCGATCGAGAGAGGACGTAGGATGAATGAGAATTAAAGCAGATACTGGAAAATCATCCAGTCTCCTCAATTCTTGACTCCTACAATACATCCATTCACATATAGATCAAAGCTTAATGTAGTACAGCAAACCATGGTTGGTGATAAAAGAGGGATGATTTTCAGTGTCCTTAGGATCCAGGGGAGAAGAGGATAAGCTGAAAGGAACTTAATGCTTAGAACAAATTAAAAAGTCATCCTACATACTGAAACACATTCCGTTGGTATCCTCTAGGATGTACTGTTGAGCTGTAGATGATTTCTTTTAGGTCCATGGTATCTGGGAGAGATAATCTGGAAAACATCGGGGGTTATAAACTTGTCTGATTAAGCCGTTTATGACCCTTTTAAGAGCATTGGTTTCCTGTAAAGGAGGATGTTATCCAAATGCAGTGTTCACGTTTGAGGTCTGGTCTCCCGAGTTTTATGTTCCTTTGAGCCTTTAAAAGCAAATTATGATCCTTACAATCTCTGCAAGAGGCAACTATTTACATTGGGGTCCTGGGAAAACAAACATCTTTGGTCAGGCCTAGATGAGGCCTGGATGAGTAGATATGAAAGCCAGTGATATTCCTGTAAAATGCAGAAAAGTGGTATTCCTGTAGAAGGAATAAAGTGAAATTCCTGTAGAATGGAGAGAAATGATCTTCTGTCTTGGTTTGAGGAGATGATGATGCTACACCAGTCTAGTTTATTGTTCAGATGAACACCCAGGTACTTGTAGGATGTCACCATCTCAATGTCTGTTCCCTGTATGTTTACTGGTGCTGTAAAATCGAGCATGTAAAATCCAGCATTCTTCCCAGAATTCATGAAAAATCTTGGCCCCCGAGCCCTAACCTGGTTGACACATCTCTACACAAGGATCATACAAACAAACTTGATCCCAAAGAAATGGCGGACAGCAAAGGTCATTGCCATACCAAAACCTGGCAAAGAGCACAAACTACCAGCAAGCTACTGCCCAATCTCCCTACTCAGCGTTCCTTATAAAATCATGGAGCGCCTAATACTGCAACGTATTTCCCCAGGAATAGAGGAAATTCTAAGTGTGGATCAAGCAGGTTTCCGCAAGGACCACAGCACAGGAGAACAAGTACTGGCCCTAACCACCTTTATCGAAAATGGCTTCGAGAGCAGACTGAAGACAGGGGCTGTGTTTCTCGATCTTACAGCCGCCTATGATACGGTCTGGCACAAAGGCCTCCTCCTGAAACTTACAAAGGCGATCCCTGCCTGGGCAACAGCAATTATAAAAACCCTGCTGACCAAGCGAAGGTCAGAACACAAGCACATGGAGAACGCAGAAAAACGGACTCCCACAAGGCTCAGTTCTAGCTCCAACCCTGTTCAACCTCTACATAAATGACCTGCCCACTACAAAATCCCGCAAATTCATCTATGCAGACAACATCTGTTTGGCACTCCAAGCACCAGTCTTTGAGTCACTGGAAAGGGTGCTCACGGAAGATCTTGCCAAACTGGACCAGTTCTGCAAAACCTGGCACCTAAAACCAAGCCCAGCAAAAACCGTCTCCAGTGTATTCCATCTCCACAATGTAAAAGCTGCCAGAGAACTAAACATCCACCTGAGCGGACTCAAGCTTAAGCATGCCTCGAATCCGACAGGACCCTGTCCTTCAAGGAACATTTAAAGGGGACGGCTGCTAAGGTGAAGGCATGAAACAACCTGCTCTGCAAGCTCGCTGGTGCAAAATGGGGTGCGGTAGTCTCCACCCTGCGCACCTCAGCAGTGGCCCTTTCATACTCTGTAGCAGAATATTGTGCCCATGTCTGGTCCAGGTCATCCTACACACACCACATAGACACCCAGCTCAACACAACCATGAGAACCATAACTGGGACAATCCGCTCAACACCACTCCCCTGGCTCCCTGTACTGTCAAACATACCCCCCCACGCACACACACACATCCGGCGAGCAGCACTAACTCAAGGGATGCTTCAAAAAGCCAAAGACTGTCCTCACTTACCAATCCATGCAGATATCTACACCCCACCCACTGCCCGATTTCCATCCAGACGGCCGATTTGGAAAAACCTTCCCCCAGCTGATTTCACCATCCAGACAGCTTGGCAAGAGGAATGGGAGACCAAGGAGGTCCCAAACAAACACCTGGTGACAAACCCCAACCAACAGGTCCCAGGCACCAACCTCCCAAGGAGACAGTGGTCTACTCTCAATCGCTTCAGGACTGGACATGGCCCCTGCTTGGCCAGCCTTCACAGATGAGGCAGTAGCCCTATCCCACTGTGCGCATGTGGAGAGGAGCAAACAATGGAACACATCATAGAGGCTTGCCCGCTCCAAAGACTGGAAGGAGGATTACACACCCTCCATACAGCAAACCAGGAGGCAACTGCTTGTCTTGAGGACTTTGCATTCGCTAAATAAATAAACTGGTGCTGTGAGGGGTTGTCCTTGCCTGTGGCAGTCCACCACCAGCTCCTTAGTTTTCCTCGCGTTGATCTGGAGGCAGTTCCTATGGCACCAGTCCACAAAGTCCTGGATAAGTCCTCTGTACTCAGCTTCATCTCCGTTGGAGATGAGGCCAACGATTGCAGAGTCGTCAGAGAACTTCTGTAGATGGCAGTGTGTTGTGTTGTGTGAGAAGTCCGCAGTATAAAGGGTAAACACCTGGGGGGCCCCGGTGCAACAGATGATCGTGTCAGACACACAGTCCCGGGTTCTCACAAACTGTGGCTGGTTAGTGAGGTAGTCCAGGATCCATGATGACAGGTGCTAGTCCACCCCTGCGCACAGCAGCTTGTCCTTCAGGATCATCGGTTGGATGGTGTTGAAAGCACTGGAGAAGTCAAAGAACATGATTCTCACGGCATTCCTGGGCTTCTCCAGGTGGGACAGAGAACGGTGAAGGAGGAAGATCACTGCATCCTCCACCCCAATGCCATGCTGGTAGGCGAACTAGAGTGGATCCATCGCTGGTCCCACCAGGGGGCAGAGGTGAGCAAGGAGCAGTCTCTCCAGGGTCTTCATCATGTGGAACGTCAGGGCCACTGGTCTGTAGCTGTTCAAGTCTTTGGGGCGGGAGGTCTTTGGTACAGGTACCACACAAGATGTTTTCCACAACTGTGGTACCCTCCCCAGCTTCAGGCTCAGGTTGAAGATGAGCTCCACAATCCCACACAGCTGATCTGCACAGGACTTGAGGAGCTTTGCGCTGATGCCATCCGGTCCCAACGCCTTCCTTGTCTTGATCTTTCTCAGCTCCATCCTCCCCTGGGTCCTAGTGAGGGTCAGGTTGGGGGGGCTGTGTGTTGGGAGTGGGAGGGGGGTGTTGGTGGAGTGGGGTTTGGACAGCAGGACTCAATGTCTTTAGAGGCAGCAGTGGTTATTGTGCAGTCGGGGGGGAGGGTGGTTGGTCAAACCTATTAAAAAACAGGTTCAGATTGTTCGCCCACTCCCTGCACCCCATGGCCTGGGAGGAGGTATTCTGGAGCCCAGAGATGGTTTTAAGGTTTCTCCAGACCCCACCGATGTTGCTCTGTTGCAGCTTGTCCTCCATCTTCTTCCTGAATCTGTCCTTGCCTTCTCTGATCTTCCTCCTCAGCTCCCTCTGTACGGACTTCAGCATCTCCCTGTTCCCCGACCTGAAGATCATCTTCTTCTCTCTCAGAAGTGTTTTTATCTCAGGGTTGATCCAGGGTTTGTTGTTCGAGCAACACTGTATGGTCTTGGTGGGTACGGTGTTGTCCACACAGAAGCTGATGTAGTCCGTGATGGTGTGAGTGAGGCCATCGATGTCCTCACCATGTGGATCGCAGAGCTGCTCCCAGGCAGTGGTTTCAAAGCAGTCCTTTAGAGTGTCCACTGCCTCCTCAGACCATAACTTCACTGTGCGCATGACCGGAGGTTATCTGTGCACTAGGGGTTTGTACACCAGCAGGAGATGAACCAAGTTGTGATCCGATCTCCCGAGTGGGGGGAGTTGTGATGAGGTGTACGCCTCCTTAGTGTTTGCATAGAATAAATCCAGTGTTTTATTGTCTCTAGTGTGGCATGTGACATACTGGGTAAATGTGGGTAGAATGGGAGACAGTGAAATATGGTTGAAATCGCCTGAGATGAGGAGAAGAGCATCTGGGTGTTCTGTCTGCAGCCTGCCAGTTACTGAGTGGATGACGTCACGCACTGTCCCAGCATTCGCCGTTGGATTTGCATAAATAACAATGCAGATCACATGTGAGTATTCCCTCGGGAGATATGTAGGCCGCATGCTAATAGCTAGCAACTCAATGTCTTTGCTACAGTGCTGTTCCTTAACCGTGATATGTCCCGGTCTGCACCAGTTGTTATTGACGTACATCATCACCCTACCGCCCCGTGCCTTCCCACTGTCTGGTGTTCGGTCTGCCCGTATTGCGTGGAAACCCTCCAGTTCAATGTTAGCATCTGCTGCTAGTCCTGTTAGCCACGTCTCTGAGAATAGGAACAGGCTACACTCCCGGTATATGCTGTCGTAGCGGGAGATAGCCGCTAGTTCATCTGTCTTTCCGAGTATCGACCGTACATTCCCCCATATATATTCCCCCATATATATATATATATATATATATATATATATATATATATATATATATATATATATATATATATATATATATATATATGTGTGTGTGTGTGTGTGTGTGTGTGTGTGTGTGTGTGTGTGTGTGTGTGTGTGTGTGTGTTAAATGTTAGAAATTTACTAGAAAATGTCATGAGCAGAACTGGTGTCTTCTGTAGGCTCAGTTCTGACTGCTCTCTGTGGCTCAGGCATGGGGTGATTTATGTATTGTGTTATCTTTTGAGTTCTTGTTGTGTTTATGTCTGTGTTCTGTTTCTTTTCCGTGCCTGTAGTCACCATTCTAGCCGGCAGCTGTTAAGCAGCCTCTTTGATCCACTTTTATGTGGGCGTTGCCTAACATTCACCGGTCTGACCACACCCCCTCTCTGTCTTTTGACAACCAGATGTTTTCTTCCTGTGCCTCTCCCAGGTGCTCCCAATCTCACCATCACCAGCAATGCATGTATTTAAGCAGCTTTTTGCCAGTCATGCATTGCTGGGTCTTTGTATGGTGTGTACATGGTCAGTGAACTGTTAGTAGAATAATCTGCTGTCAGGGCTGCAACGACGTGTAGCCACTCTACGTTCTTCGTTGTTCCCTTGCGTTCCCATAGCAATACCGGCTGTGGGACACCAGCGTGGCTACACGTCTCTCCTCCTGCGTTCATGGGGTGTTGCCGGCATCTGAACGCCAACTGTAAGTGTGTTTTGCTCTGGCTCAGGGTTGCCAGAGAGCTGCCAACACCACCTGAGGCCACCGAGGATCCAGGGTCATCGCCAGAGGTCATGGGGAGTCCTACCTCCCTCGCTGGGGAGGTCACCATGGCAGCAATGAGGTCCCCGATGGGGATCACCACAGGTGCAATGGTGCTCCAGTCAGGAGCCACCGCTGGTGCTGCAGCACTCCAGTCGGGAGCCACCGCGGGTGCTGCAGAGCTTCAGCCGGAGTCCGCCGAGTGTGCAGCGTTGGCCAGGTCGGCAGCCACCATGGAGGATGCTGAGCTTCAGCTGGAGTCCACCGAGGGGGCTGCAGAGCTTCTGCTGGGAGTCACCGCGGGTGCTGTATAGGCCTTGTTGGGGTCCACTGAGGGTGCAGCATTGGCTCAGTAGGGGTCCACCGACGGTGTTGCATTGGTCCGGTCGGGGTCCACCGCGGATGCAGCTGTGTCCCAAGCCAGGACCACCCAGGGTGCTGCGGGTCTGCTTGAGGATGCCGTGGACCTCTTCTCCTCCCTGCCCGATGCCGTGGGGGTTCCCTCCCTACGGCCCGGTCACCCACCAGTGAGCCTCCTGGTGGGCAGGCCACCTCCTGCTTCACCCTTTTGGTCCTGGTGGCTTAATAATGCTGGCTGGCTGCCGGAGGGACTGAATTTCTGGGCCAGATGGCCCATGTTTTCCGGCAGGCCACCAGACTGTGTTCGCCAGACTGCCTGCTGGGCCTGGGACTCCGGGCGGCCTCCCTAGCCTCCACGCCTTTGGACTTGGGGGGGGGGGGGTAATTGTGGGCCCTGGGCGGGGTATTGTGTTCCCTCCTTTCCTGTTCCCCCTACCTCCCACCCGGGTTTGTATTCTTTGTTCCTGTTGGGGCTGCTGGTGGTGGTGGTGGGGGCGGGGGGGGGGGTCTTCCTTATGATGTTACCGTGGGTGTCTGGTATCCACCCCTAGAAGGGGGGACTCTGTCATGAGCCAAGCCAGTGTCTCCTGTAGGCTCGATTCTGACTGCTCTCTATGGCTCAGGCATTGGGTGATTTATGTATTGTGCTATCTTTCGAGTTCTTGTGTTTATGTCTGTGTTCTGTTTCTTTTCTGTGCCTGTAGTCACCGCTCTGCCCAGAGGCTGTTAGATAGCCTCTTTGACCCACTTTTGTGTGGGCGTTGTCTAACATTTGCGGGTCTGACCACGCTCCCTCTCTCTCTTTTGACAACCAGCTGTTTTCTCCCCAGTGATTATCTTTCCCGCGCCTCGCCCAGGTACTCCCAATCTCACCATCATCAGCAATGCATGTATTTAAGCAGCTTTTTGCCAGTCATGCATTGCTGGGTCTTTGTATGGGGTGTACATAGTCAGTGAACTGTTAGTAGAATAATCTGCTGTCAGGACTGCAATGATGTGTAGCCATTCTACGTTTTTCATGGTTCTCTCGCATTCCCATAGTGATACCGGCTGTGGGACACCAGCATGGCAACACGTCTCTCCTCCTGCGTTCATGGGGTGATGCCGGCCTCCGAACGCCAACTGTAAGTGTTTTGTACTATTTGTATACTGTATCTTCACCTTGGGACTGTTTGTCGCTTTTGTTAATAAATGTGTTGTGGTGTAACCTTCACACATAAATCCTTATCATTTTACCCCTCACCGTGCACTGCGTAAAAGCGCACAGGGAGGTCCTTGACAGAAAAAAGCTGTTGATTTGTGGAGAAAATGATAAATGAGAAAATGTTAAATTTATGTGGGGAAAAATGCACATTCACACACACAAAAAAAGACACTTTAAAAACAGTACAAGAAATGAAAAAAAAAGGTAGTGCAGACACTCTGGTCTCAAAACTATCAAGTTATAGGTACATAACTTCAAATCAAAGCTCAGATGACTTGTAATTTCTTGCTATTGAATACAAATAAGACCGAAGTCTTTCTAGTTGGTCCAAAAAACCTTTGAAATACCCTTCCAAATCAAACTTTGTTTGGATGCAGTTACTCTTTCTCTTAATAGTTCTGTGAGGAACCTTGGAGTTATTTTTGATCAAGATCTGTTCTTTCTCTCGCCCAAAGATGCTGGGATAGGCTCCAGCCCCTCCCCCCCCCCCCGTGACCCGAAAAGGATTAAGCGGTAGAAGATGAATGAATGAATAAATGAATGAATGATCTGTTCTTTAATTCACGTATTAATCTTGTTTCTAAGACTGCCTTCTATCATTTGCGTAATATTTCCAAGATTAGAAGCGTCTTGTATGAGTGATGCTGAGAAACTAATCCACGCTTTTGTTAGCTCTAGATTAGATTATTATAACTCTTTATTATCTGGCTGTCCTACAACACCTTTAAAAAGTCTTCAGCTGATCCAAAATGCTGCAGCAAGAGTTTTAACAGGTACTAGAAAGAGAGATCACTTCTGTCCGGTTCTGGCCTCCCTTCATTGGCTTTCCATAGAATTTAGAATTAAGTTTAAAATCCTTCTTCTCACTTACAAAGCTCTAAATAATCAGGCCCCTTTTTATTTAAAAGATCTGAGACTACCTTATCATCCTAATAGAGCACTACACTCCCAAAATGCAGGATTACTTGTAATACCTAGAATCTCCAAAAGTACAATGGGAGGCAGAGCCTTCAGGTATCAGACTCCTCTCCTGTGGAACCAGCTGCCAATTTAGATTCGAGAGTCAGACTCAATCTCTGTTTTTAAGAATAGCGTTATTTTCTTATCTTCTAAAGCATTGCTCTGAGTGTTGCTGTCCCTGTGCTGTTGCAATCCTGGAATGTCCCCATTGTGGGACTAATAAAGGCTTATCTTATCTTATCTTAAAACCTTCCTTTTGATATAGCGTATAGTTAGGGTGGGAACATGTGCCCCTGAACCCTCCCTTAGTTATGCTGCTAATAGGTTTAGGCAGCTGGGGGACCTCCAATATTGCACTGGGCTTCACTCCTTTCTTCACTCAATGAAATATTTTTGCTGGTCATTAACATCTGTGTGTTCTCTCCCATAGGTTGAGTCCCTGTCGTGCTTTTTGCTTTCAACATGTCTGTTCTTTTCTTCTTCTCTATCCCCTCACCCCCCAGTCCGTGGCAGCAGAAGACTGCCCCTCCCTGAGCCTGGTTCTGCTGAAAGATTCTTCCTGCTAAAAGGGAGTTTTTCCTCTTCACCGTCGCCAAGTGCTTGTTCAAAGTGGATCACCTGATTGCTCAGGTCGTTCTGCAATTATGAGGGTTTCCCCTGCAGTTGAAAGTGCTATGAGATGACTGTTGTGAAATGGTGGTATATCCATAAAGTAAAATTGAATTGAATTGAATATTTGGAGTGTTTATTTCCAATAATGAAATATCCTAAAATAACTGATTGCAAAGGACTTCATCAGATACAACAGGGGCAGTTTTTGGCAGCACTGGTGAGCTTGAGTGTGTGTAAAGAGACTGGTCTAATTATTCTGAGGTGTGTTGCGGACAATTCAATCCAAAGCATTCCTGATCATCCCTGTATTCCATAGAGACACATTATTTAAACTGAACTCTGATCATGATAGCTTGCTTAAAATGGGTTTTGTGTGGGTTAAAATGCATGTGATTTTAATGCTGCTTGGCATTAAGCAGGCATTAATCATAGTTGATGCCCAGTTGTTTTATGGAGGATGATGGGGGAAAGAGGTGATGAACAATTGGGCTTAATAATCAAGTTAAATTTAATAGGTTTAATGTAGAATGCGCAGATGCAACAGACATGAATGGGTTTGAAACTGATGGAAAAGAGGAAGATCCGCTGGATAATTTCATAAACCCGTGCTGTCAGATCTGCCTCTGGCAGATGAGGATAAGGTAGGACTCAGATGCAGGCTTGACTTCAGTGCAAAGAAGATTTATTAACAATAATAATAATAATAATAATATTTTAGATTTATATCGCACTTTTCAAGACACTCAAAGACGCTTTACATAGGGGAGGGAAAAAATTATCAATGAGTGAATGCAGTGTTGAATAGATGTTTTTTTTTGTGATTTTTTATTTTTAACGCTGGGAGTGAGAGGGAGCTTCTGATGGTAATAGGGAGTGAATTCCAAAAGGTAGGAGCAGCAATGGTGAGGGCCCTGTCTCCCTATGACTTGTACCTGGTCTGGAGGGGTGGCCGTAAAAGGTTGGCGTCAGTAGAGCGGAGTGTGTGGGAGGGGGTGTATTGATGGAGGAGCTCTGTGAGGTTATTGAGGGTTTTGTAAGTCATGAGGAGGATTTTGAAATGAATTTTTTGGGGATGGGGAGCCAGTGGAGCTTGTAGAGGATGGGGGTGATGTGGTCACGGATACGAGTGTGGGTGAGAAGACGAGCAGCAGAGTTTTGCATGTGTTGTAGCTTGTTGGGTTTTTTTGACAGTAGTCCAAATAGGAGGCTGTTGCAATAGTCGAGACAGGAGGTGATGAAGGCGTGATGAAAGTTTCATCAGCTGTTGGGGTGAGGGAAAGATGGAGGTGGGCAATATTCCTTAAATGGAAAAAGGCTGTTTTGGTGATGTGTTTAACATGTTTTTCAAAAGAAAGTGTCTGGTCAAAGATGGTGCCAAAGTTACGGATTTGACGAGAAGAGGAAATTAGGGAGCCATCAATGTTGAAGTTAAAGTTGTAGGTGGATTTGAGTAGAGAGTGTGGACCAGTGATAATGACTTTAAATTTTTACAGTTCAGTTGTAGAAATTTGAGTTGGAGCCATGATTTTATATTGTCAGTGCAGTTTGCCAGGGTTAGGTGGGTGACAGTGGAGATGGACATGGTGGTGTCATGAACCTGGGTTTGATGGCTTCAAGCCCAGTTCTGACACTGCAGCTATTTTGTCCCCTTTCAGGTCAGGATGACAAAGCCCTTTGTCAAAGACTGTCCCAACACTATGCCCGTTTTGACACCTCGTCAGCTGTGTCCAACTCACTCACTCCACCCAGCTCCACTGCCTCCTCAGCCCCTAATTCATCAAAAGCGGTCCCCCCCTCCTCCTCCTCCTCCTCCCCCCCTCCCCTTGTCATCAGTGAGCAGGACGTGCACAGACAGTTCTCCAGACTGAACCCGCGCAAGGCCCCCGGGCCGGACGGTGTGTCTCCCTCCACCCTGAGACACTGTGCGAAAGAGCTGGTTCCTGTCTTCACAGACATTTTTAACACCTCCCTTAAGCAATGTCACGTGCCGACCTGCCTCAAATCCTCCACCATCATCCCTGTCCCCAAGAAGCCACAGATTACTGGACTTAACGACTACAGACCTGTAGCGCTCACCTCTGTAGTCATG
This sequence comes from Pholidichthys leucotaenia, assembly GCA_020510985.1. Lineage (NCBI taxonomy): Eukaryota > Metazoa > Chordata > Actinopteri > Cichliformes > Pholidichthyidae > Pholidichthys > Pholidichthys leucotaenia. The sequence goes on along the minus strand of CM035843.1, from coordinate 157,994,293 downwards.
AAGTCCTTTGAGCGCCTGGTCCTGTCTCACCTCAAGTCCATCACCACACCCCTCCTAGACCCGCTGCAGTTTGCCTACCGTGCTAACAGGTCTGTGGACGACGCAGTCAACCTGGCCCTCCACTCCATCCTGCAGCACCTGGACTCCCCGGGAACCTACGCCAGGATTCTGTTTGTGGACTTCAGCTCCGCATTCAACACCATCCGCCCCGATCTGCTCCAGGACAAGCTGTCCCTGCTCAACGTGCCTGACTCCCTCTGCAGGTGGATCACCGACTTCCTGATGGACCGGAGACAGCATGTGCGGCTGGGGAAGTCTGTCTCAGACTCTGTTAGCATCAGCATTGGATCATCCCAGGGCTGTGTACTTTCCCCCCTACTCTTCTCCCTTTATACCAACTCCTGCACCTCCTCCCACCAGTCTGTTAAGCTGATTAAGTTTGCGGACGACACCACCCTCATCGGGCTCATCTCCAACGGCGACGAGTCCGCCTACAGGGAAGAGGTGGCCCAGCTGGTGTCCTGGTGCAGCCACAACAACCTGCAGCTGAATGCTCTGAAGACAGCGGAGATGATTGTGGACTTCAGGAAAGTCACATCCCCCCTGCCCCCCCCCTCACCATCACAGGCTCTCCCATCACCTTTGCAGATTCCTTCCGCTTCTTGGGCACCACCATCACCCGTGACCTCAAATGGGAGCCAACCATCAGCTCCCTCATCAAAAAGGCCCAGCAGAGGATGTTCTTTCTGCGGCAGCTGAGGAAGCTCAAGCTACCCACCAAGATGTTAGTGCAGTTCTACACGGCCATCATCGAGTCCATCCTCACCTCCTCCATAACTGTGTGGTACCCAGGAGCCACTGCCAGGGACAGACTAAGGTTGCAGCGTGTCGTGCGCACTGCTGAGAAGGTGATAGGCTGCAAGCTCCCATCTCTCCAGGACCTGTACATCTCCAGGACCCGGAGGCGTGCTGGCCGGATCATAGCCGATCCTTCACATCCTGGTCACGTGCTGTTTGCCCCCCTCCCCTCAGGTAGAAGGCTTCGGTCCATTCGGACTAAAACCTCCCGGCACATGAACAGCTTCTTCCCCTCTGCCATCAGACTGCTGAACACTAAGTGACTTTTGACTCTCGTGCACTATGTACAGCAGCTCAACCAGACTCATGTCAATCATCACTGTTTTTCTGTTGCATTATTGACTGCACTATGTGGTACTTCACATTATCTGCTACATGCTAATTTTTTAAAACTGCCTTGACTAGTACTACTCATTATTACTAGTATTATTATTATTATTACTTATTATTACTTATTTTTCTACACTTATTGCACGTTTCTAGTCCTTTAGTTTTTTAGTTTATCCCTTTTTCTCATTATGTTTTTAATGTTGCAGCATGGCACCGAGACAAATTCCTAGTTTGTGTATCACATGAACAATGGCAATAAATCTGATTCTGATTCTGATTCTGATTCTGATTCTGATTTCATTGGTTATTTTCTACCAGGCGCTTCAGGGAGCCCTTTGGGGTCCTCCGCTCCCTGGCAGCTCGGCCACGCCCCCTCCTCCTGTCAGTGTCATCAGCTGTTGTTCATTATTGATGTCTCCCTTACACACGCACACATACACATACGCCTCATTCATTTCCATTCACATGCTCAGATACTCACTCATGCACACCTGGTTTCTATTTTGTTCAGTCCACACCCTTCCACACTGGCGGTCTCTTCCCTCATTAGTATTGTCATTACTTTAGCTCTGTTTGAGTGGGAAGAGATCGCCAGAGCATTGCACATTATACACAGCAGCGTGTTCCTCTGTGTATGAAAGCCTTCATCCCCCATGTTTACGTTCAGCCTGACTAACTAGTCTTCTCGAACGCTACTAGACTTTTGTGGTTATTTGGTGTTAGTGGCTGTTCCTGCCTCACCCTCATCCACCAGACAGCACAGAGCGCCTTTGATCGCTCCAGCTTGTAAGTCATGTTTGCCTTTCTCCTTGTGCTGACAGCTGCTCTGCGGCACTAGGCATTCCCCTTCCTCGGGCTGCTGAGCATCCAGGTGGCATCTCTGTTTTCCTGGTGGCCTCAATTGCAGTCATATCAACTCTCTGTTCATTAGCATGACTGTTTGCTGGACAAGGTTTGGGTATTTTTCAATGAAGTGCACAATACTACTTCTGCTCGTGGGTTTTCATTCCTCCCTCTGTGTGCTGCATAGTGGCACACGAGGGGTCATAACAGGTGGAGAAGAGGAGCTGGATGTCATTGGCATAACAATGGAATCGGAGACATGGTGGCAGATAATGTCCCCGAGAGGCAATAGGGTGAAGAGAAGGGGGTCGAGAACTGGTCTTTGGGTGACACCTTGAGGTAGGGGAGCAGTGGGGAGTTGCAGTTGTTGATGGAAATGAATTGTTGTCTGTCAAAGAGATATAATCTAAACCAGTTGAGGGCAGTGCCAATAATATTAAAGATGGTTTCTAGTCGGGTGAGAAGGATGGAGTGATTGATGGTGTCAAAAGCGACAGAAAGATCAAGGAGAATGAGAATGTTAATGTTTCCAGCATCAGAGGAGAGGAGGAGGTCATTTATGATTTTTAAGAGTGCAGTTTCAGTAATGTGATGAGAGCGGAATCCAGATTGAAGTGTTTCATACAGGTTATTGGCAGAAAGGTAGTCTTTGAGTTGAGAGGCAAAACACGTTCCAATAATTTAGACAGGAAGGTGTCATGAACTGGGCTTGTTATTCAAGGCCAGTTCTATGACGCTGTGGCTTTTTGTCTCTTTGTCTCTTTGTGTATTTGTTTCCTGCTATTTTCCATCAGGCGCTCTCCGGGAGCCTCTAGGGTCTGCTGAGCAAACTGACAGCTCAGCTACGCCTCCCTCCCTTGTCAGTAGTATCAGCTGTGCCTTATTGTGGGTTTCACACGCACACACACACACACACACACACACACACACACACACACACACACACACACACACATACACATTCATACATTCCTCTCATGCACATTCTTGCACACGTACACACACCCACTCTTCCTCTGCCACATGCTCTCAGACGTTATTGTGCACAGCTGTTCCCACTTAGTCCTGGCCACTCACACTCTCATCACACACACCGGCGATCTCTTCTCTGATTAGGTTTGGCCTTACTTAAGCCCTGTCTTGGTGGGAAGAGATTGTCGGAGCATTGTCTACTGTCCTGCACTGCAGCTGTTCAACACAGTGTTTACATGCCGTCTCCCACGTCTAGATGTCCTGCCTGCTCTCATGGTACCATATCGCACTGGGAGGCATGATCATCTGTTACTGGTTGCTTTTTCGGGATTATCACGCCGAGTACTCAGACTCCTCTAGCTGTGTGAGTACTAACTGTTTCGCCCCTGCTGGCCAGTCCCGTCTGGCAGTTCTTTCCTAGGCACTTTTCTCTGTTTCCCTGCTGCAGCTCTGTCTGCCTGTGCTGGAACATTTTCCCTGGTACTCACCTGTGCTGTAGAGCATCCTGGAGGACTTCACTGTGTTACCCGAACTGCTCACCTAATATCTTGTATGGTTTAATCTAATTCCGTCATCATCTATTTCCTGCAATGTTGAACCTTTGAAATTCTGAATCCATCTGTTATTTTGATGTGTTTGGGCTCACTTGTAATAAAACGCACAACTATCTCCTGCGTGTGGGTTTTTCTCCTTTCCTCAGTGCACTGCCTGAAAGCGCATGAGGAGAACATAACAGAATGCTCTGACCTGCCCCAAACCCAGCGGAGTAGTTGTGTGTATTTTCTTTTTTCACCTTTTTGCTCTCCCCATCCATTCGAGTTACACCATGGAGATCTGGACGGACGAGGAGTGGAGACCTCAGGAACTCTTGGAAGACACTCTCTTTTCAGCTCAGTGGCCGCAGTCCCCAGATGATGTTGGGCTGGCTCAGATCACCGCTGAAGAGATAATGTGGCAGCATCCCGGTCTCAGGGTAATCCCGAGGGTGGATGACATCCTCTCTGCCATCTTCTCCCAGCCATACGCGGAGCTGGAGAGGGGCTTCCCAACGCCTGAGCCATCACAACCTCGGAAGAGGCGCTCGCGGTGGAGGAGGTCACCCTCCTTCCGCGGCTCTCCTGCTCCTGCTTCGTCTTCTGAGCCTGGGTCCGCCCAACCCACATATGTGATGACGGAGGAGGAGAGACTGGCACGGTTGGCGCAGATTGACCGCCAAATGGAGGAGGAGCGCCATGAGAGGGAGGAACAGAGATGAGCCTTACTGGCAGAGATAGACCGCCTAATGGAGCAGGAGAAGAGCTCTGCTACACCGTCTTTTCCTCCTGCAGCCACCTCACCCTAAGCCTGTACATCCACCAAGGGTGAGGAGGCAGTTTTTCCTGTTGACTCTCCTCCCTCTACGCCTGTTTGGGGGGCTTCTTCATCATCTCACAAGGAGATCAAGCACGATTCGGATGCAGACCTGGAGGAGAACACACCAGACGCCGCTGGAGACATCGAGAACCGGGAGTACAGGCAAGTGTTTTCTCATTCTATTCACTAAGATTATGATAAACCCTGTCTGTCTCCCGGGGGGGAGGCCCAGTTTCAGCAGTCCGCTGGGTCCTCCCCTCCAGTTACAGCTTTCTGATTTTGTCCCTATCCTCTCCATGTCTCCTCCATTTTCTGCTGAGCATTCGTCAGTTCTGGAGCCTGACCACTGGAGGAGGGAGGAGTCTGCGGTGCTGGAGGACACCACCCCAGCCCCGTGGAGTGATTTTGGACAGGGAGAGGAGGCTGTAACTGATTCGAAGCTTGTGCCAACCGAAGAGCGTCCTCTGGCTTCAATCTCCGTGGGTCCAGCGCAGTCGGGAACTGCACCTCCAGATTCCACGCTGGGGGAGTTACCTGTGTGGGAGTGTTCAGTGGAGGTGACCAGGGCTGCCATCACCATCTTGCCTGCTGCGGAGGTCCCTGCAGTGGAGTTAGCACTGAGACTGGATCACCGCCAGACCGGATCCGAGATGTCGCCACCTGCCGGATCGTTGGAGTCCTGGACGGTGGTGGAGCTTCAGCTCAGGTGAGTGCTCTATTTTGTCTTTCTGCTTTTAGTCATGGAGCAATCTTGCCTGACTCTTGGCAAGGAGAGCCAGGTGCAGCCATCTGCTGCATCTGAGCTCGCCCTGCTGGGCTCCGCCGCTGCCAGCAACCCTGACCCCGCTTCCTTTTGTGTCGTCTCTGAGCTTTCTCCCAGGGTCGCCGGAGAGGTGTCAGCACTGTCAGAGGCCTCCGAGGATCTGGCTCTGCCACCTGAGATTCCAGCTGTTCACGCCTTTGAGGCCCAGCCGGGGTCCACTGCGGGTGCAACGGTGACCCAGTCGAGGTCCACCACGGGTGTAGTAGAGCTCCATCCGGAAGCCACCATGGGTGCTGCGGAGCTCCAGCCGGAGTTCACCACGGGTGCAGAAGAGCCCCAGCCAGAGTCCACTGTGGGTGCAGCAGAGCTCCAGCCAGGAGTCACCGCGGTTGCAGCTATGGCCCAGTCGGGGTCCACCGCGGGTGCTGCTATGTCCCGGTCCAGGACCATCGCGGGTGCAACTGTTCCCCAGCTCAGAGCCACGGGGGGCGAGGGGGCTCTATCCTAGCCGCTGCCTAATTATGTCGGGGCTCTCCTCCCTTGGTTTCCCCTTCAATTGTTCCTTCCCATGGGGACACCACCTCCCAACCCGTCGTTCCTAAGCTGGTGGCTCAAAGACCCAGCTCGTCCGCCCGACGAACTGTGCCGTGGGGTTAGGTGGCCCTTTTTCCCTGGTCGGCCACCTGACTCACTCTCCCAGGCGGTCCAATGGGTCTTGGACCGGGACAGGCCACCTGATTGGCCTCCTTTTTCTTCTTGGAAATTCTGAATCCATCTGTTGTTTTGATCTGTTTGGGCTCACTTGTAATAAAACGCACAACTATCTCCTGCGTGTGGGTTTTTCTCCTTTCCTCAGTTCACTGCGTAAAAGCGCACGAGGAGAACATGACAGGAAGAGTAGGTTGGAGATTGGTCAAAAATTATTAGGGATGTCAGAGTTGAAGCCAGGTTTTTTTTAGATGGAGATTTTAGAGATGGTGGGACAAGGCTGACAGACATTGAGGACTTTATTGTTGCAGTGAATAGAGTAGCAAGAGAAGGAGGGCATGCCTTGACAAGGTGGGAAGGGATGGAGTCCAGGGTGCAGGTCGCAGTTTGCATTCCAGTGATGAATATGGAGAGGTCTGTTGAAAAGACTGGGGAGAACTCGGAGAAGGTTTGACTGGGTTTAAAGGGTGGTGTAGTTTTGAGAGGAGCTGAAACAGTGGTGGTTAAGCTGCTGTAGATGTTGTTTGTTTTAGTTTGGAAGAAAGAAAGGAAGCAGGCACAAACTCTGGTGTCTCAAATGAATTCCTCACCAGCCTGTGATATGTCCTGCGGAGATTACGGATGATGGCCAGTAGCTCCTCCAGCTCAGGGTAGCTCTGCAGGCTACGCTCCCATTACCCCAACCGTGATGACCAGGTACCCCAGGGCTTCCTCCGGTGTGCCCAGCCCAACTCTTGTCTCTTTCCAATTCCCACAGGGAAGGGCAAATGGACACCGGCTCATGGGCCCAGATGTGGGCAGCCCCCAATCTTGGGGTGTCCGGTTTCCCGTGGGGCTGAATCAACAACCATCCTACAGCTGTACCTGATCCCCATCCACATCCCAGTACCCACTCTTCAGCCCCTCCCGCTATCCCAGCCAATCTGGCCAGTCAGGGGTTTTGCGGTCCTGGTACTATTACTATTGCACTGCCCTACAGAGCCATGTTCAGGTATTGGATCTGGACAAGGCCTTGAAAAAACTGAAGTCCTAATAGTCACCAGCAATGGATTGATCCCCCATATTACAGCATTGAAATTGGACACAACCTCTATCTCTATTCAGGGAACCACAATCCATACCCAGGCTCATCCTTCAGGTGCAATACACAATTAATAATAATGTGGATTAGTGGTTTCATGTTGTTTATTGAGTTGAGTCCAGAGTGCTTTATTAAATAATTTTCCACAACAAACCTTATTCAGACAACAGAGGAAATCCAGACTGTACTGGATTTTCTTGGACTGAGATATTCTGAAAGGGGCTTTAGCAAAAGCAGCAGGAAAATATTTGTCACTGGAGAAAACACTGCGTAGCCACTGCATGTGAAAAATGTTTCTTTCATATGTCATGCACGTTGCATCTTGTCAGTGAATTATTTTGCTTTTCATTGCTTCTTTTAGTTGGAGTGTTTTTCTGTTGAACTTGTGACAATAAAGGTGTGTTGAAAAATCAAATCAAAATCTCTCTCTCTTGCTCTCTCTCTCTCTCTCTCTCTCTCTCTCTCTCTCTCTCTCTCTCTCTCTCTCGGAGGAGGGCGGAAATAAGGAACTCCGTGGTTTGTTTGGACTTTTTTTTCGATTTTCTACTACTGGCCGCATTTTCAGTTTTTGTTTTTTTGGGTGGAGGATGGCGACCTTGGGAATGCAACCTCCATCTATCCACCAGGGGGTGCGGATCGTTCCCCCGGACAGCAGTGTTACTGTGGAGGAGGTCCTTCTGGCTGTGGCCGAGCAGGTGGGCCATGATGCGATCTGCTTTGCGTCCCAAATGAATAGAGCTGTAGTTGTGTTTCTGGCTGCTGAAGAGGATGTCCACACCCTGACTGGAAGCGGTGTTGTTATCGGGGATACGTATGTACAGGTGTCCCCCTTATCTGTCCCATCAACGCGTATCACCATCTCAGGTGTTCCACCTTTCATTACTGACGAGCAGTTGGCGACGGAGCTCCGCAGATTTGGGAAGTTTGGGGGCCCGTTTAGAACTCTGACTTTGGGATGCAAGGAGACCAAGTTAAAACGTATGAAATCACTCAGGCGACAGGTGTTCATGTTTTTGGACTTGCCAACTGCAACTCTGGAAGTGTCCTTCCGGGTCAAACACGGGGACGGCTCCTATATGGTGTATGTGAGCTCAGGACAGATGAAGTGTTTTGAATGTGGAGACGTGGGCCATAAACGGTTCGCTTATCCACACAGGCAGCGGGTAGGGGGCTCTGATGGGGCTGTGGCTGGTGCCGGCGGCGCACCCTCCGCTCATGCCGCTGCTGCGGATGGCATGGCGGGGCCTTCCGCCGCGGCTGAGGCCGGCCGTCTGGCCTCCGCTACCCGCCGCTACTACGGACGACATTGCGGGGCCTTCCACCGGTCCTGCTCCGGAGCCTGCCGCTGTGTCTGTGGACAGCCCGGCTGTGGTGCCCGCAGCCCAGCTTATTGCTGGGAGCGTCGCTGGTGACGGCGCCCAAACTGTCACTGATGGTGCGTCAGAATCTCGCTGTGTGACATCAGCGGCTGTGCTTCCGGAGGCTGCTACCGTTTCAGAGCAGGGGACGGAACAGCGACAGTTAGCTGCTGTGGGTGGCGTCCAGGAAAATGTGGCCCATGATGAATCCACTGGGCCGGATGAACCAAACACTCAGCTGAGTTGTGCTGACGAGGAAATGGAATCTGATCCCGACACTGTGGCTATTACTGAGTCTATTGGGGCAAAATGCAGTACAAACACGAGTTTGTATTCACTGGAAGAAATAAATGCTTTTCTGGATGAAACCTATAACAAGGCCATTAAAGTCACTGACTACTTCAGTGACACTGATTAATTCATTAAGTCTGTTAATGTACTAAGAAGACAGGTTGGTCTTGACCTCCTGGATGAAAGGAAACGTTTCCGCCTCAAAAAACACCTGACAGCCCTGCGTAAAGCAGCAGGGGGAACAGGGGTCAAGCGCGCCCGACAGGAGGAATAAATGGCGGTCGTCCCTCTGCCTGTTTTATGCATTTTTGGGATATTTTTGGATCAGACTTTTATGACGTTTCTAATTGACTGTAATTGACTGTCACAGAACTGGATCTTTACCGCAATCCATCTGAGATGAGGAAAAATGTCTCTGGGACGTACAACGGAATTGACTGCGAGCGAGCAGCGCTATCTCTGCTGCTGGAGGAAGGGGACTTGGCCTTACTTAAGAACTGGAGGCCTGTGCCTCGTCTTTGCACGGACTACAAAGAAGACTCGGACTACTGCCACTGGCAATGTGGAATAGGTGGACTGCAGGGAATACTTTGTGTTGTGTGGGGGAGGGGGATGAGTTATGTTTGCACTTTTCCAATGTGAGACACTTGGTGGAATGATATTGGTGCTCTTACTTTTTTTTAATTGTGCAATAAAGGCATTTTTTTAAAACTCAAACTCTCTCTCTCTCTCTCTCTCTCTCTCTCTCTCTCTCTCTCTCTCTCTCTCTCTCTCTCTCTCTCGTGCGCATGCGTGAGCGTTTGTGGGAGCAGGGGTGTGGAGTGGTGTCGAGTGAGTACTTTAAACTTTGTATTTTCTAACTTTTTCTCTATCTTGTGTGTTTGAGGTGTGTGTGTTTAATATAGTGGGTTGAGTGTGTGTGTGCTGGGGTGTGAGTGTTGGAGTGAGTGTGTTGGGGAACGGTAGCTTCTGCTGCCGGTTTTTTCCCGGCCGGCATCATGCCGGTGATTGATGGTGGTGTGGAGTTTGAGCGCTTAACCCGGCGTCATGGTGTGAGAATCCTCCCGACAGTTCCCTGTTCTGTGGAGGAGGCCAGCCTCGCTGTAGGACAGGTGGTTGGGCATGGCAGCATAAAATCAGCATCGAGGATGAACAGCGCAATTGTGATCTTTCTGGATTCGACTGAGAAAGCTGATCAGGTGGTGGCACAGGGGGTGGTCATAGGTGACACTTTTACTCCCGTTTTACCGCTGGCGAATCCGTCTAGGAGGATCACCATCTCAAACGCTCCTCCTTTCGTTAAAAATGATCAGCTGATTAGAGAGTTGTCCCGTTTTGGCCAGGTTGTGTCCCCTATCAGAATGGTCTCTCTGGGTAGTAAATCACCCCTGCTGAAGCATGTTGTATGTCATAGGAGGCAGTGTTTCATGGTGTTGAAAGACAGCTCTGCTGAACTGAACGCGTCTTTTAATTTCAGGATTGATGGCTTTAGCTACTTGGTGTTTGCAACATCTGAAACCATGAAGTGTTTTGCGTGTGGCGCAGAAGGCCATCTTATTAGGTCATGTCCTGAAAAGGCGAACACAAAGAGCACTGGCGGTAAGAAAGGTGACGCCGCTGTTTCTGGTGGTCCGGAGGGTAGCGCTACATGTGGTGCGGCGGATGCCGCTGCGGCGCCCACTTCTGCTGGGGCGGTCGTGGCCGCGACTGCGGCCGCATCCGCGTCCGCGGCCGCGTCCGCTTCTACTTCTGCGGGGGCGTCCGCGTCCGCGTCCGTGTCCGCTTGTGCTGGGGCGGCCGCGGCCGCCTCTGCTGGGGTGGCCGCGGCGGGCGCGGTAGTTGTCCCCCCAAACAGTGATGGTGGGGAATTTCTGTCTGGCGGCAGCTCTGATCATTGTGACGAGCCTGTCGCCCGGGGTAGACAGGTGGAGGGTGTAAGTAAAAGTGCAGTTAAACGAAGGAACGTGAATGAACAGACTTTGCAGGCGGGGGAGGAGCGGTTTGAGGCTGTAGCGGACACACAGAGCAAACACTGCATGACAAACGTTGCGTTTCATGAAGAAATGCAGGAATGTAGTTTTGTTGAAGAGGATCCTTTTAAAGCTGCACAAAAAAGGAAAAGTGCGGAAAACTTGCAGAGCTCTGCTAAATCTAGTAGGGTTGGGAATTTAGATTTACTGAATGAGAGCGCTTCTGACGAAAGTGGAGATGAGTCTGAACTGATGCAGACGCAGACGCAGGAGGAGCAAAGCTCCTATTGTTTTGCTAAAATTAGACAATTTCTCCAGGTGACTAAGGGGAGCAGAGCTGTGAAAGTGGAAAATTACTTTCCAGATCTGGAGTTATTTGTGGCATCAGCTCGCAAGCTGATGAAACTGAATGATGGGAATGAGACTTTTACTGATCAGGAAATTTTTCGTTTAAAGAAACTGGTTGTCAAACTGAAATCACAAATTACTAACAGTCATGTTGACTCTTAGTTTGTTTCTTCCCTTTTATGCTATGTGTGTGTTTTTTTACTGTACCTTATTTTTATCCTTTTTAATGCCCCACCTTAGAATTGGCACTCTTAATATAAACGGGGCCAGGGATGATGTAAAAAGGGCCTCTTTATACAAGCTTTTTAATTTAAAGGCACTTGACGTGCTGATGGTCCAGGAGACTCACAGCACTGTAGACATTGAGTGCCAGTGGAGAAAAGAGTGGGATGGCTGCATTTTTTTTAGCCACAAATCCAATAATAGTGGAGGGGTGGCTGTACTTTTCTCTCGGGGTTGTGTGCCTGTCTCTTATGAGGTAGAAGAGGTGGTGAAAGGACATGTACTCTTGCTAAAGGTACAGCTTGAAAATGTAAACTTGGTTCTTATAAACGTGTATGTGCCAACCCAGAGAGCAGAAAGGATCAGGGTCTTTAATATGCTATCAGATACGGTTAGATCCTGTAATCCAAATAGTTTTTTATTTCTGGGGGGTGATTTTAACTGTACATTAAACCACAGACTGGACAGGAACCATCAGGAACCTCACCCTGCTTCTGCCAATAGGCTGAGGGAACTAGTGAAGGCGCATGAACTGGCCGATGTGTGGAGATCACATCATGGGGACCAGAGGCAGTACACCTGGAGCCATGCTAAAGATAACCTCTTATCTATGGCTAGGTTAGACCGTTTCTATGGTTTTAAACACCAAATGAGTGTTTTTAAAAATAGTTGTATCTGTCCTGTTGGTTTCACTGATCACTGCCTGCTGATTTGTTCTGTTTTCATTGAAAATGTAAAGTGTAAGAGTGCTTTTTGGCATTTTAATAATACACTTTTAAATGATGTGTTTTTTAAGGGAGTTTTTCATGATGTATGGAAGTCACACAGGGAACAAAAACCCTCTTTTAGTTCTCTCCAATTGTGGTGGGATTTTGGTAAGGCCCAGATAAAACAACTCTGCCAACAGTACACTCAAAATGTCACTCGTAGCTTGACCCAATCCTTGAAAGTTCTGGAGACTGAGGTGGTAGAACTAGAGGAGTTGCTCAGTTCTACAGGAAAACAGGAGCACTTAGAGGCTCTCAAGTCAAAAAGGTCAGCCTTGGCTAGCTTGCTAGGGGTCACCGCACAGGGTGCTCTGGTCCGCTCACGCTACATGGATGTAGCTCTGATGGACTCGCCCTCCCAGTACTTTTTTGGACTGGAGGGGAAAAATGGACAGAGAAAGCTCATTCACTCCTTGTTGGGCGATGACGGGAGAACAATCTCCACAGCAGCAGAGATCAGGAAACACGCTGCTAGCTTTTACAGTGAATTGTTTAGAGCAGAGTGGAGGGAGGACACGTCACTGGGCCAGGTTTTCCTTGATGGTCTTCCAGTGCTCTCAGAGGACCTTGTTGCCGGCTTGGATGCTCCACTGTCTCTGTCTGAGCTGCATACGGCGCTAATGAGCCTCCAGAATGGAAAATCACCAGGCATAGATGGTCTCTCTGTGGACTTTTTTAAGGAATTCTGGCCCCTGCTTGGTCCAGACCTGCTGGAGGTTCTCCAAGATAGCTTGGAAAGGGGGACCCTACCCACGACCTGCAGGAGGGCCATCATCACACTGTTGCCGAAAAAGGGGGACCTCCAGAGCCTAAAGAACTGGAGGCCGGTCTCTCTGCTCTGCACAGACTATAAGATTCTCTCAAAAGCTCTGGCCCGAAGACTGAGAAAGGTGATGAGCGAGCTCATTCATGTAGACCAGACTTACTGTGTGCCTGGCAGGCTGATTAGTGACAACGTCACTTTAATTCGGGATATTTTGGAGGTCTCTGGTTCATTGGCGGTAGAAACTGGTTTGATTTCAATTGACCAGGAAAAGGCGTTTGATCGGGTTGAACACCAATATTTATGGACAGTTTTAACAGCTTTTGGGTTCAGCCCAGGCTTCATAGCCAGGATACGGGTCTTGTACAGTGACATTGAGAGTGTACTGAAGATAAATGGGGGTCTGTCTGCCCCTTTAAAAGTCCAGAGGGGGGTTCGGCAGGGCTGCCCTCTCTCAGGGATGCTGTACTCCCTCGCCATAGAGCCTTTGCTTCACTGCCTGAGAAGGGACCTATCAGGAGTCACTTTTCCTGGCTGTGACACCACGTTCAAGCTGTCGGCCTATGCAGATGATGTAGTCATTCTGCTAAATAAGCAGAGTGACATTGACGTTCTGGTTAGGAGTGTCAATCTTTTTGGCCAACTTTCCTCTGCAAAAATAAACTGGGGAAAAAGCGAGGCTCTGATGGTGGGGGAGAAACTAGAAAATCAGCTTACGCTGCCTGGTGGGTTGATTTGGAAAAAAGGAGGTTTTAAGTATCTTGGTGTCTTTATTGGAAATCAGCAGTTTGAGCAAAAAAATTGGGATGGGGTCATAGAGAAAATTAACGGGAGACTAAACAAATGGAAGTGGCTAATGCCAAGAATATCTTTTAGAGGAAGAGTGCTCATTTTAAATAATCTTGTTTCCTCATCCCTGTGGCACCGCCTCATGTGCATGGACCCCCCTGCTGGTTTGTTGTCCAAAATTCAGTCTGTTTTGGTGGACTTTTTTTTGGGGGGGTGGACTCCACTGGGTTCCTCAAGCCCTGTTATTTCTTCCCAAAGAGGAGGGGGGGCAAGGAGTGATTCATTTAGCTAGTAGAGGTGCTGCTTTTAGACTGACTTTCATACAGAGACTGCTGACGGGCCCCCAGGACCTGGTATGGAGGCCTTTGGCCTGTGTTATTTTACAGAGAGTCCTTGGGCTTGGGCTAGACCTCCCTGTGTTTTTAATGGATTTTAAGAACTCTAATGCACTGTCTTTACCCAGTTTTTACCGCAGTCTCTTTTCAGTGTGGACTCTTTTTAAAAAACAAAGAGGGCCATGCGATTCCCTCTACTGGTTGTTGAGGGAGCCGCTGGTTTTTGGTGGTCGCCTTGGTGTCCTGCCGGGAGTTGGAAGGACCTTCCTTGATAGGCTGTGTTCCAGGAACGTTCTCACTCTGAAGCAAGTGGTGGAACTGGCTGGTCCTGGCCTCAACAACGCCTCAGCTTTAGCAGCTCATCTTGGTGTCAGGTCGAATCGTTTCATCGATGGTCTTCTTGCACACTGGAAACAGGAGCTTCATGGACTTGAGCACTCCCTACTCTTGGACTTTAGCAATGGCACGCTGCAGCCGGAAAGCACTGACCCCTTTCCCTCTCTCACGCTCTATATGGACTTTGACGTCGCTCCTTGCTCCTTACTGGCATTCTGTGCTCCCACTGGTGTGGACTTTGGAGGAGCCAGTGGTAAGGCACTCTACAGACTGGTTGTGATGGCACTCAACAAGGACAGATTGAACACCTGTGTGGACACTCCTTGGAGAGCCTATTTTAAGCTAGGAAAAGGGCATCGGCCTGCCTGGAGGGCTCTTTATAAAGCCCCTCTCCCTAAGAGGCATGGAGACTTACAGTGGAGGGTCTTGCATGGTATTATAGCAGTCAATGCTTTTGTTTCTGTGATTAACAGCAGTGTCAGTGATCAGTGTGTTTTTTGTTCCTCTAGGGAGACTGTTTTTCATTGTTTTATTGAATGTCAGCGCCTGAGTGGCCTCTTTGAACTTCTCACAGAACTTTTTCATATTTTTAAGGAAGTTTTCTCTAAGCAGGTTTTCATTTGTGGTTTTATGTACAATCGTCGTTTTAAGCAGAAGTGTCAACTACTGAACTTTGTTTTAGGGCAGGCAAAGTTGGCTATCTATGTAAGCCGGAGAAGAAAACTTGAGAATGTTGAGAGTGATGTTGATGTCAAAATTTTATTTGTGAGGCTACTTAAAGCCAGAATCAGGCTGGACTTTCAGTTTTTTATGGGGAATGGGGATGTGGAAGGTTTCAGGACCCTCTGGTCCCTGGAGAATGTCCTCTGTTCAGTTCATGATGGACAGCTTTTTTGGGGGCGTTTTTTGGGGGATTAATTTTCTGTGTAACATAGCATGATATAGAAATTGTATTGACTGATGGACAAGTGTGTTTATTAAAGATCCTTTAAAAATCAAAAATCTCTCTCTCTCTCTCTCTCTCTCTCGGAGGAGGGCGGAAATAAGGAACTCCGTGGTTTGTTTGGACTTTTTTTTCGATTTTCTACTACTGGCCGCATTTTCAGTTTTTGTTTTTTTGGGTGGAGGATGGCGACCTTGGGAATGCAACCTCCATCTATCCACCAGGGGGTGCGGATCGTTCCCCCGGACAGCAGTGTTACTGTGGAGGAGGTCCTTCTGGCTGTGGCCGAGCAGGTGGGCCATGATGCGATCTGCTTTGCGTCCCAAATGAATAGAGCTGTAGTTGTGTTTCTGGCTGCTGAAGAGGATGTCCACACCCTGACTGGAAGCGGTGTTGTTATCGGGGATACGTATGTACAGGTGTCCCCCTTATCTGTCCCATCAACGCGTATCACCATCTCAGGTGTTCCACCTTTCATTACTGACGAGCAGTTGGCGACGGAGCTCCGCAGATTTGGGAAGTTTGGGGGCCCGTTTAGAACTCTGACTTTGGGATGCAAGGAGACCAAGTTAAAACGTGTGAAATCACTCAGGCGACAGGTGTTCATGTTTTTGGACTTGCCAACTGCAACTCTGGAAGTGTCCTTCCGGGTCAAACACGGGGACGGCTCCTATATGGTGTATGTGAGCTCAGGACAGATGAAGTGTTTTGAATGTGGAGACGTGGGCCATAAACGGTTCGCTTATCCACACAGGCAGCGGGTAGGGGGCTCTGATGGGGCTGTGGCTGGTGCCGGCGGCGCACCCTCCACTCATGCCGCTGCTGCGGATGGCATGGCGGGGCCTTCCGCCGCGGCTGAGGCCGGCCGTCTGGCCTCCGCTACCCGCCGCTACTACGGACGACATTGCGGGGCCTTCCACCGGTCCTGCTCCGGAGCCTGCCGCTGTGTCTGTGGACAGCCCGGCTGTGGTGCCCGCAGCCCAGCTTATTGCTGGGAGCGTCGCTGGTGACGGCGCCCAAACTGTCACTGATGGTGCGTCAGAATCTCGCTGTGTGACATCAGCGGCTGTGCTTCCGGAGGCTGCTACCGTTTCAGAGCAGGGGACGGAACAGCGACAGTTAGCTGCTGTGGGTGGCGTCCAGGAAAATGTGGCCCATGATGAATCCACTGGGCCGGATGAACCAAACACTCAGCTGAGTTGTGCTGACGAGGAAATGGAATCTGATCCCGACACTGTGGCTATTACTGAGTCTATTGGGGCAAAATGCAGTACAAACACGAGTTTGTATTCACTGGAAGAAATAAATGCTTTTCTGGATGAAACCTATAACAAGGCCATTAAAGTCACTGACTACTTCAGTGACACTGATTAATTCATTAAGTCTGTTAATGTACTAAGAAGACAGGTTGGTCTTGACCTCCTGGATGAAAGGAAACGTTTCCGCCTCAAAAAACACCTGACAGCCCTGCGTAAAGCAGCAGGGGGAACAGGGGTCAAGCGCGCCCGACAGGAGGAATAAATGGCGGTCGTCCCTCTGCCTGTTTTATGCATTTTTGGGATATTTTTGGATCAGACTTTTATGACGTTTCTAATTGACTGTAATTGACTGTCACAGAACTGGATCTTTACCGCAATCCATCTGAGATGAGGAAAAATGTCTCTGGGACGTACAACGGAATTGACTGCGAGCGAGCAGCGCTATCTCTGCTGCTGGAGGAAGGGGACTTGGCCTTACTTAAGAACTGGAGGCCTGTGCCTCGTCTTTGCACGGACTACAAAGAAGACTCGGACTACTGCCACTGGCAATGTGGAATAGGTGGACTGCAGGGAATACTTTGTGTTGTGTGGGGGAGGGGGATGAGTTATGTTTGCACTTTTCCAATGTGAGACACTTGGTGGAATGATATTGGTGCTCTTACTTTTTTTTAATTGTGCAATAAAGGCATTTTTTTAAAACTCAAACTCTCTCTCTCTCTCTCTCTCTCTCTCTCTCTCTTTCTCTCTCTCTCTCTCTCTCTCGTGCGCATGCGTGAGCGTTTGTGGGAGCAGGGGTGTGGAGTGGTGTCGAGTGAGTACTTTAAACTTTGTTTTTTCTAACTTTTCTCTATCGTGTGTGTTTAATATAGTGGGTTGAGTGTGTGTGTGCTGGGGTGTGAGTGTTGGTGTGAGTTTGTCGGGGAACGGTAGCTTCTGCTGCCTGTTTTTCCCGGCCGGCCATCATGCCGGTGATTGATGGTGGTGTGGAGTTTGAGCGCTTGACCCGGCGTCATGGTGTGAGAATCCTCCCGACAGTTCCCTGTTCTGTGGAGGAGGCCGGCCTCGCTGTAGAACAAGTGGTTGGGCATGGCAGCATAAAATCAGCATCGAGGATGAACAGCGCAATTGTGATCTTTCTGGATTCGACTGATAAAGCTGATCAGGTGGTGGCACAGGGAGTGGTCATAAATGACACTTTTACTCCCGTTTTACCGCTAGCAAACCCGTCTAGGAGGATCACCATCTCAAACGCTCCTCCTTTCGTTAAAAATGATCAGCTGATAAGAGAGTTGTCCCGTTTTGGCCAGGTTGTTTCCCCTATCAGAATGGTCTCTCTGGGTAGTAAGTCCCCCCTGCTGAAACATGTTGTATGTCACAGGAGGCAGTGTTTCATGGTGTTGAAAGACAGCTCTGCTGAACTGAACGCGTCTTTTAATTTCAGGATTGACGGCTTTAGCTACTTGGTGTTTGCAACCTCTGAAACCATGAGGTGTTTTGCCTGTGGTGCAGAAGGCCATCTCATTAGATCATGTCCTGAAAAGGCGAACACAAAGAGCACCGGCGGTAGGAAAGGTGACGCCGCTGTTTCTGGTGGTCCGGAGGGTAGCGCTACATGTGGTGCGGCGGATGCCGCTGCGGCGCCCGCTTCTGCTGGGGCGGTTGCTTCTGCTTCTGCTTCTGCGAGGGCGTCCGCGTCCGCGTCCGCTTGCGCTGGGGCGGACGTGGCCGCCTCTGCTGGGGTGGCCGCGGCGGGCGCGGTAGTTGCCCCCCCAAATAGTGATGGTGGGGATTTTCTGTCTGGCGGCAGCTCCGATCATTGTGACGAGCCTGTCACCCGGAGTAAAGAGGTGGAGGGCGAAATGAGTGCAGTTAAACGAAGGAACGTGAATGAACAGACTTTGCAGGCGGGGGAGGAGCGGTTTGAGACTGTAGCGGACACACAGAGCAAACACTGCATGACAAACGTTGCAGTTCATGAAGAAATGCAGGAATGTAGTTTTGTTGAAGAGGATCCTTTTAAAGCTGCACAAAAAAGGAAAAGTGCTGAAAACTTGCAGAGCTCTGCTAAATCTAGTAGAGTTGGGAATTTAGATTTACTGGATGAGAGCGTCTCTGACGAAAGTGGAGCTGAGTCTGAAATGATGCAGACGCAGACGCAGGAGGAGCAAAGCTCCTATTGTTTTACCAAAATTAGGCAATTTCTCCAGGTGACTAAGGGGAGCAGAGCTGTGAAAGTGGAAAATTACTTTCCAGATCTGGAGTTATTTGTGGCATCAGCTCGCAAGCTGATGAAACTGAATGATGGGAATGAGACTTTTACTGATCAGGAAATATATCGTTTAAAGAAACTGGTTGTCAAACTGAAACCACAAATTACTAACAGTCATGTTGACTCTTAGTTTGTTTCTTCCCTTTTATGCTATGTGTGTGTTTTTTTACTGTACCTTATTTTTATCCTTTTTAATGCCCCACCTTAGAATTGGCACTCTTAATATAAACGGGGCCAGGGATGATGCAAAAAGGGCCTCTTTATACAAGCTTTTTAATTTAAAGAAACTTGACGTGCTGATGGTCCAGGAGACTCACAGCACTGTAGACATTGAGTGCCAGTGGAGAAAAGAGTGGGATGGTTGCATTTTTTTTAGCCACAAATCCAATAATAGTGGAGGGGTGGCTGTACTTTTCTCTCGGGGTTGTGTGCCTGTCTCTTATGAGGTAGAAGAGGTGGTGAAAGGACATGTGCTGTTGCTAAAGGTACAGTTTGAAAACGTGAACTTGGTTCTCATAAACGTGTATGTGCCAACCCAGAGAGCAGAAAGGATCAGGGTCTTTAATATGCTATCAGATACGGTTAGATCCTGTAATCCAAATAGTTTTTTATTTCTGGGGGGTGATTTTAACTGTACATTAAACCACAGACTGGACAGGAACCATCAGGAGCCTCACCCTGCTTCTGCCAATAGGCTGAGGGAACTAGTGAAGGCACATGAGATGGCCGATGTGTGGAGATCACATCATGGGGACCAGAGGCAGTACACCTGGAGCCATGCTAAAGATAACCTCTTATCTATGGCTAGGTTAGACCGTTTCTATGGTTTTAAACATCAAATGAGTGTTTTTAAAAATAGTTGTATCTGTCCTGTTGGTTTCACTGATCACTGCCTGCTGATTTGTTCTGTTTTCATTGAAAATGTAAAGTGTAAGAGTGCTTTTTGGCATTTTAATAATACACTTTTAAATGATGTGTTTTTTAAGGGAGTTTTTCATGATGTATGGAAGTCACACAGGGAACAAAAATCTTCTTTTAGTTCTCTCCAAAAGTGGTGGGATTTTGGTAAGGCACAGATAAAACAATTCTGCCAACAGTACACTCAAAATGTCACTCATAGCTTGACCCAATCCTTGAAAGTTCTGGAGACTGAGGTGGTAGAGCTAGAGGAGTTGCTCAGTTCTACAGGAAAACAAGAGCACTTAGAGGCTCTTAAGTCAAAAAGGTCAGCTTTGGCTAGCCTGCTAGGGGTCACCGCACAGGGTGCTCTGGTCCGCTCACGCTACATGGATGTAGCTCTGATGGACTCGCCCTCCCAGTACTTTTTTGGACTGGAGGGGAAAAATGGACAGAGGAAACTCATTCACTCCTTGTTGGACGATGACGGGAGAACAATCTCCACAGCAGCAGAGATCAGGAAATACGCTGCTAGCTTTTACAGTGACTTGTTTAGAGCAGAGTGGAGGGAAGACACGTCACTGGGCCAGGTCTTCCTTGATGGACTTCCAGCGCTCTCAGAGGACCTTGTTGCCGGCTTGGATGCTCCACTGTCTCTGTCTGAGCTGTATACGGCGCTAATGAGCCTCCAGAATGGAAAGTCACCAGGCATAGATGGTCTCTCTGTGGACTTTTTTTAAGGAATTCTGGCCTGCTGGAGGTTCTCCAAGATAGCTTGAAAAGGGGGACCCTACCCACGACCTGCAGGAGGGCCATCATCACACTGTTGCCGAAAAAAGGGGACCTCCAGAGCCTAAAGAACTGGAGGCCAGTCTCTCTGCTCTGCACAGACTATAAGATTCTTTCGAAAGCTCTGGCCCGAAGACTGAGAAAGGTGATGAGTGAGCTCATTCATGTAGACCAGACTTACTGTGTGCCTGGCAGGCTGATTAATGACAATGTCACTTTAATTCGGGATGTTTTGGAGGTCTCTGGTTCATTGGCGGTGGAAACTGGTTTGATTTCAATTGACCAGGAAAAGGCGTTTGACTGGGTTGAACACCAATATTTATGGACAGTTTTAACAGCTTTTGGGTTCAGCCCAGGCTTCATAGCCAGGATACGGGTCTTGTACAGTGACATTGAGAGTGTGCTGAAGATAAATGGGGGCCTGTCTGCCCCTTTAAAAGTCCAGAGGGGGGTTCGGCAGGGCTGCCCTCTCTCAGGGATGCTGTACTCCCTCGCCATAGAGCCTTTGCTTCACTGCCTGAGAAGGGATCTATCAGGAGTTACTTTTCCTGGCTGTGACACCACGTTCAAGCTGTCGGCCTATGCAGATGATGTAGTCATTCTGCTAAACAAGCAGAGTGACATTGACGTTCTGGTTAGGAGTGTCAATCTTTTTGGCCAACTTTCCTCTGCAAAAATAAACTGGGGAAAAAGCGAGGCTCTGATGGTGGGGGAGAAACTAGAAAATCAGCTTACGCTGCCTGGTGGGTTGATTTGGAAAAAAGGATGTTTTAAGTATCTTGGTGTCTTTATTGGAAATCAGCAGTTTGAGCAAAAAAATTGGGATGGGGTCATTGAGAAAATTAACGGGAGACTAAACAAGTGGAAGTGGCTAATGCCAAGAATATCTTTTAGAGGAAGAGTGCTCATTTTAAATAATCTTGTTTCCTCAGCCTTGTGGCACCGCCTCATGTGCATGAACCCCCCTGCTGGTTTGTTGTCCAAAATTCAGTCTGTTTTGGTGGACTTTTTTTGGTGGGTTGGACTCCACTGGGTTCCTCAAGCCCTGTTATTTCTTCCCAAAGAGGAGGGGGGGCAAGGAGTGATTCATTTAGCTAGTAGAGGTGCTGCTTTTAGACTGACTTTCATACAGAGACTGCTGACGGGCCCCCAGGACCTGGTATGGAGGCCCTTGGCCTGTGTTATTTTACAGAGAGTCCTTGGGCTTGGGCTAGACCTCCCTGTGTTTTTAATGGATTTTAAGAACTCTAATGCACTGTCTTTACCCAGTTTTTACCGCAGTCTCTTTTCAGTGTGGACTCTTTTTAAAAAACAAAGAGGGCCATGCGATTCCCTCTACTGGTTTTTGAGGGAGCCGCTGGTTTTTGGTGGTCGCCTTGGTGTCCTGCCGGGAGTTGGAAGGACCTTCCTTGATAGGCTGTGTTCCAGGAACGTTCTCACTCTGAAGCAAGTGGTGGAACTGGCTGGTCCTGGCCTCAACAACGCCTCAGCTTTAGCAGCTCATTTTGGTGTCAGGTCAAATCATTTCATTGATGGTCTTCTTGCACACTGGAAACAGGAGCTTCATGGACTTGAGCACTCCCTACTCTTGGACTTTAGCAATGGCACGCTGCAGCCGGAAAGCACGGACCCCTTTCCCTCTCTCACGCTCTATATGGGCTTTGACGTCGCTCCTTGCTCCTTACTGGCATTCTGTGCTCCCACTGGTGTGGACTTTGGAGGAGCCAGTGGTAAGGCACTCTACAGACTGGTGGTGATGGCACTCAACAAGGACAGATTGAACACCTGTGTGGACACTCCTTGGAGAGCCTATTTTAGACTAGGAAAAGGGCATCGGCCTGCCTGGAGGGCTCTTTATAAAGCCCCTCTCCCTAAGAGGCATGGAGACTTACAGTGGAGGGTCCTGCATGGTATTATAGCAGTCAATGCTTTTGTTTCTGTGATTAACAGCAGTGTCAGTGATCAGTGTGTTTTTTGTTCCTCTAGGGAGACAGTTTTTCATTGTTTTATTGAATGTCAGCGCCTGAGTGGCCTCTTTGAACTTCTTACAGAACTTTTTCACATTTTTAAGGAAGTTTTCTCTAAGCAGGTTTTCATTTGTGGTTTTATGTACAATCGTCATTTTAAGCAGAAGTGTCAACTACTGAACTTTGTTTTAGGGCAGGCAAAGTTGGCTATCTATGTAAGCTGGAGAAGAAAACTTGAGAATGTTGAGAATGATGTTGATGTCAAAATTTTATTTGTGAGGCTACGTAAAGCCAGAATCAGGCTGGACTTTCAGGTTTTTATGGGGAATGGGGATGTGGAAGGTTTCAGGACCCTCTGGTCCCTGGAGAATGTCCTCTGTTCAGTCCGTGAAGGACAGCTTTTTTTGGGGCGTTTTTTGGGGGAATAATTTTCTGTGTAATATAGCATGACATAGAAATTGTATTGACTGATGGACAAATGTGTTTATTAAAGATCTTTTAAAAATCAAAATCTCTCTCTCTCTCTCTCTCTCTCTCTCCCTCTCTCTCTCTCTTCGGGGCTGCATGTCATGATTTGCTCCTCGGGGAAGAGAGAAAGACCCAGACACTGGATTGCAATTTGTGGAATTTAATAAGAAAACACAAAGTTCCAAAATCCAAACAGATAAGGTAAACTTACAGATGGCGTATCAGGGCGAACTCACCAGAACGGGAAAGGGGGTCTGGTGGTGAGGAAGAAATAACATTAACTCTTTGAATGTGTATGGTGCAGGACTGCGACATACCCCTAGTGTTCAAGAGTGCTAAATATTTTTTGTCAATAAAATAGTTCAGATTCCCAAGGCTATAACTTGAAAGTGGTAAGAGATAATGGCTCTACTGTCAATTAGAAAGATGTAAAAAGATGATCTAAAGTTTCAAATAGGAATAAATTTACGCATCTAATTTGCATAATGTTGCGGCACTTCTTTAAATTCCATAACTCAGTCAAAACTGGACTTTGGACGTATTTGCACAAAAAATGGTTCAGTCTTTTGACACCGTTTTTTGTACAGAGGTACCTCATCATCTTATCCTCAGAGTATATGAACAAGAAATCAGTACATTAAAAAAAAAAATCTCACTTACTTTTGACAAAGTCAGAGTGAGGTGCAGTGTCACGCTCTGTCACTAGGGGCACGTAAATTCTCACACTCAAAGGGTTAAGACTGTGGCAGTGAGAAGGCAAAACAACAGTCTTTAAATAGCTTAACATAATAAAACATCCAACAGCAAGGAACACATCTAAAATTAACAAACAGGAAAATAATACAGCACTGGAAAAAAAAACAAAAAAATACTTAGATATAAATTAAGAGCGTGAGCCCGGTGACACACTGCGCTCAGCCTCATGACACAGCCCCCCGGACTAGGCCAGAGCTTCACCCACGGAGGGCCTGGCCTGGGTCACAGCTATATCCATGAAGGACCCAGACTGGGCCAAAGCTGCACCCTCAGAGGCTGGGGGCTGGAAGGATACACCCACGATGACCTCCACTCGAATGGAAACAGCACCCTTGGTGGGCCCAGACTGGGCCATAGCTGCACCCAGGGTGGGCCCAAACTGGACCATAGCTGCATCCACGGTGGCTGCCGGGCTGAAGCATAACACTTACGGTGGGCCCACACTGGTGCGCAGCACCCAAGTTGGTTTTAAGCTGGGGCGCAGTACCCACGACGGTCTCAGACTAGAACATAGCACCCACGGAGACCCAGAAAGAGGAGCCACTGAACCCACGGAGGTCCCGGGCTGGGACAGTGCCCCCATGACAACCTCAGCCAACTGGGAAGCAACACCCTCGGAGGTCCCGGGCTGGGCCAGAGCACCCACGAAGAAATCATCCGGAAAGGGAGCAGCCCCCACGGAGGTCCCGGGCTGGGACGGAGTACCCTCGACGACCTCAGCAGGAGAAGCTAGACCTATGATGATCTTGGGTGGCGAGCCTTGACCCACGGAGACCTCTGGCAAACCTGGATCATCCTCGGTGACCCTGGGAGAGAGCTCAGACAGGACAAGTAGAGACAAAGGGTCAGGGTCACCGGCAGCAGTGGAGGCCGGTGAGGTGAGCTCAGGTGCGGCTGACGGCCGCACTCGGCTCCCCCACCAAGAGCCAGACAAGATCTCTCCAAAATAGGCATGAAAAAACAAAGGAGAACACTTGCCTGAGCTCGAACTCCATCGCCGTCTAGGACTCTGTCGATCCAGGCAATGGTTCCTCAGGCCCGGCCCTCTGAAGATCCAGCTCCAACTCTGCTGCGGTGGCCCCTACAGCAGGCATGGTGGCACGTGCAGTCCTGAGACCCTCCAGCGAGGTGACCAATGTAGGTGGTTCGTCCGGCTTGGATTCTGGAGGTTGGCTTGTTGCTGGCGCTGGATCCTGTGTAATTGAAGCCAGGGGGCACTCTATCGTCAGTGCAGGATTCAGGTCAGAGGCAGTGCTCCCCCTCTGCCCAAACCATGGCTGAGGGGCTGGAACCTGGTCCTCCAGACCCGCAGGCTCCTCCATCGCACGGCAGCTAAACCCTGGGACCGGTGGGCACTCAGGGAAAGTAGGAGGAGACACGGAGAGAACAGGAAAGGTGTTAAGGCTGCAGCAGGTGGTGAGGACTCAGGGGACTGCATAGACCGAGCCTCACTACCGGGAATCAGGCAAGGCATATCATCATAAATTGTGGGAGAATGAAAAGACACTTGGCTGTTTTCCCGGGGCACGATGTTTTCTTCTGCAGCTGGCATGGAATCAGACCTTTCCATGGCTGCAGCTGTTGTGGGCCCCTCAGAAGCACGTAGAGGTGCCACCCCTGTAGACGTGGTGACAGGCGGAGCCGAGAAGGACATGACCAGTCCTTCAGCAGCAGGAGGAATCACCGAGGAGGAGGGAGAAGCAGCAGCAGCGGCAGGGTTAGCTGACAGAACAGCCAGAGAAGAAAAAACAAATAAGGGAACTGCTGTGGGGGTTTTCTGCCTCGGCGAAGGAGGGGCTGCTGACGAGGAGGTGGAGGTGTTCCTCTGGCAGTCTGGATGGTGGTGCCGAGTAGCTGGAGCCAGAGCTGGCGAACTGGGAGAGGAGAAGGACATCTGCCGTGGAGAGCATCTCCGCGACGGCTTTGGTCCTGCTTGAGGCAACCCCATCAAGTGAGGAGACCATGGACAGCAGTTCCGCAAATTGGGGACATTTCCACAAGCTGGGTTGTGCCTCCACAATCGCCACTGCTCCATTTATACTTGCCCAGTTCTTCTTCGGTCCAGGGGCGGCGAGAGCTTCATCCACCAAACTCTGAATGAATTCAGCAGCCCACTCCTCCTCCAGATTCGGGGACCCAGCTGCGATCTCCCTTTAATTGGCAGAGGCCGGCGTGCCGGGGACATGATGAGCTCCAGGTGAGTAAAACAGAAAAGAAGGCAAAAATCAACTAACTGCAGCAGCTGGGTCTTTTACTTGCCACAGTCTTCTGTCATGATTTGCCCCTCGGGGCAGAGCGACAGACCCAAACGTTGACTGCAGTTTGTGGCATTTAATAAGAAAACACAAAGTTCATCAATGCAAAATCCAAACAGATAACAAAATAAACTTACAGATGGCATATCAGGGCGAACTCACCAGAACGGGGAAGGGGTTCTTGTGGTGAGGAAGAAGTAACATGAACCCTTTGAGTGTGAGATTCCAAGTCACACTCAAAGTGTGTGACAAAGACAAAGTGTTCAGTGGCAGAGCATGCCGCTGTATCTGTCATCTCACTCTGACATCCCCGGCTGCACTGAGGATTGGAACTGGTTTGTGCTGATCTGCCACTTTCAAAAGGTGGCAGACACACGTTGGAGGACTCAATAGATGACACGTCATACACCAAAGAAGAAAAACTCCTCATTTCCTTTTCCTGTTTTCATCCTTTTAGCCCAGAAAGCTAATATGGCTGCCATCTATTGTCATGCACTGTCTCTTAGACAGCTTCATACACTGAAAATAGCTGCGGGATAAAAAGCAAAATTTATGTGGAATAATCATAAGACTTTGTAGATGTGGTAGAGAGCGTAAATGACCAACATAATGCAAAATAACGACCACGATGGGAGAAAACGGACCAACCACGGCAGCGAGAAAGTCCCCTTAACCGCCGGTAAGTTCAATTCAATTCAATTCAATTCATTTCAACTTTATTTATATAGCGCCATTTCACAACAACAGTCATCTCATAGTACTTTCAACTGTAGGGGGAACCCCCACAGTTGCAGAAAGACCCCAGCAATCAGGTAAATCAGGAGGAAAAACTCCCTTTTAACAGGAAGAAACCTCCAGCAGAACCAGGCTCAGGGAGGGGCAGTCATCTGTTGCGACTGGCTGGGGGGTGAGGGGATAGAGAAGATGAAAAGAACAGACATGTAGAGAGCAAACAGCACAATGGGGACTCAATCTATGGGAGAGAACAAACAGATGTTAATGACCAGCAAAAAAAAAAAAAAAAATTCATTGAGAGTGAAGAAAGGAGTGAGGCCCAGTGCATTAGTGGAGGTCCCCCAGCTGTCTAAACCTATTAGCAGCATAACTAAGGAAGGGTTCAGAAACACATGATCCCTCCCTAATTGTAGGTTATATCAAAAAGGAAGGTTTTAACCGTATTCTTAAAAACAGAGATCGAGTCTGACTCCCGAATCCAGATTGGCAGCTGGTTCCACAGGAGAGGAGCTTGATAACTGAAGGCTCTGCCTCCAATTGTACTTTTGGAGATTCTAGGTATTACAAGTAATCCTGCATTTTGGGAGCGTAGTGCTCTGTTAGGATAATATGGTCGTATCAGATCTTTTAAATAAAACGGGGCCTGATTGTTTAGAGCTTTATAAGGAAGAAGAAGGATTTTAAATTTAATTCTAAACTCTATGGGAAGCCAATGAAGGGAGGCCAGGGCCGGAGAGATATGGTCTTTCTTTCTAGTACCTGTTAAAACTCTTGCTGCAGCATTTTGGATCAGCTGAAGACTTTTTAAAGATGTTTTAGGACAACCTGATAATAAAGAATTACAATAATCTAATCTCAAGCTAACAAAAGCGTGGATCAGTTTCTCAGCATCACTCTGAGACAAGATGCTCCTAATCTTGGCAATATTACGCAAATGATAGAAGGCAGTCTTAGAAACAAATTTAATATGTGAATTGAAGGACAGATCTTGATCAAAAATAATTCCAAGGTTCCTCACAGAGCTATTAAGAGAAAGAGTAACCGCATCCAAACTAAAAGTTTGATTTGATAAGGTATTTCTAAGGTTTTTTGGACCAACAAGAATGGCTTCAGTCTTATCTGAATTTAATAGCAGGAAATGACAAGTCATCCAAGCTTTGATTTCCTTAAGACAGGCTTCTAACTTGGCTAATTGATTACTATAATCTGGCTTCATTGACAGGTATAATTGTGTGTCATTTGCATAATGAAAATGTATACAGTGCTTTCTAATAATGTTGCCTAACGGAAGCATATATAAACTAAAAAGAGTAGGGCCTAGCACAGATCCCTGTGGAACTCCATACTGAGCTTTGAGTTGAAAGAAAACTCATTATTGACATGAACAAACTGGAACCTATCAGATAAATAAGATATAAACCACTGCAACGAAGTTCCATTAAGTCCAACATAGTGTTCTAATCTATCAAGTAGAATATTATGATCAATAGTATCAAAAGCTGCACTGAGGTCTAAAAGGACAAGTACAGAAACAAGTCCATTATCAGATGCGATGAGGAAGTCGCTAGTGACCTTCACTAAGCCTGTTTCAGGTCTATGATGGATTCTAAACCCAGATTGAAACTCTTCAATTAAACCATTTCCCTGCAGGTGGTCAAATAATTGCGTAGCAACAACTCTTTCTAAGATTTTTGAAATTAAAGGGAGGTTAGAGATTGGTCTATAGTTAGCTAAAGCTCCTGGATCCAGCGTTGGCTTTTTGAGTAAGGGTTTAATTACAGGCATTTTAAAAGCCTGTGGTGCATGGCCTAAAGTTAATGAAGAATTGATTATATGAAGAATAAAGCTACCAATAAGTGGGAAGACTTCTTTAAATAATCTGGTAGGAATAGGGTCTAAAAGACAAGTTAAAGGCTTGGATGAGGAAACTATTTTGTCTAACTCTAAAAGGTCAATTGGAGTAAACTCATCAAGACAGATATCAATTGAAGGAGTTGTAGTAGTTACTGTATTTAAGTTAACGGTGGGAAGAATCTGATTGATTTTATCTCTGATGGATGAAATTTTATTATTGAAAAAGTTCATAAAGTCCTGACTAGTAAGCTCTAAGGGAATGCTAGGATTGACAAGAGTCCCGACTCTGTCAACCTGGCTACAGTACTGAAAATAAACCTGGGATTATTCTTGTTCTCTTCTATTAATGCAGAATAACTCGTTCTAGCTTTTCTAACAGATTTTTTATAAATTAAAAGATGATTTCTCCAAACAAAATAGATTTCATCTAAATTAGTGGAGCGCCATTTTCTTTCTAATTGACAAGTGTTCTGTTTTAAGCTACGAGTTTCTGTGTTGAACCAAGGAGTTAGAAATCTCTGATTAGACTTTTTCTTTTTTAAGGGGACCACCAAGTCTAGAGTCTGATGCAGAGAAGCTGTAACACTATCTACCATGCTATCAATTACAAAAGGAGCAAGCTCTCCATAGTTTATTTCCGTTGTGTTGACACATGGCATAGAGGAATCAATCTGCATAAATTTGATAACAACATCATCTGAGAGGCATCTACTGTAGTAATATTTTTCTTTAGGAGCCAAATAGTCAGAAATAGTAAAATCAAAGGTTAACAGACAATGGTCTGACAGTACAGGGTTATGAGGAGACACTAGCAGATTTTCTATTTCTATGCCATATGTCAGAACAAGGTCCAATGTATGGTGGAGATAATGGGTAGAATTTCCTACTTTCTGAGAAAACCCCATCGAGTCTAATATTGAATTAAATGCCACATTAAGGCAATCACTATATACATCTATATGTATATTAAAGTCCCCTACTATAATTATTCTATCTGATTTCAGCACTAAATCAGCTAAGAATTCAGCAAATTCAGTTAAAAATCCTGAGTACGTTGATGGAGGATGATAAACTATGGCAAATAAAATTGGGTATAGCCTAAAATTGCTAAAGTGCCCAATACTGAGGACCAGGCCCTCAAAGGAATTATAACATGTTTTTTGCTTTCCATTAACTAGTAATTTGGAATGGTAAATTGTTGCTACTCCTCCTCCATGACCAGAACTTCTGGGATTTTGACAGTTTAAATAACCAGAGGGAGTTGATTCATTTAAACCAACATAATCCTCTTGCCCTAACCAAGTCTCTTTAAGGGCTATTAAATCACTCTGATGATCAATTAACAGATCATGGACTAGCAGAGACTTGGGAGTTAGAGACCTAATATTTAATAAACCGCATTTAATTTTTAAATTATGAGGAGAAAGATTGGCCAAGTCATTCATTTTAGAGGCTTCATGTTTAATTTGAGTTTTACCAGCTTTTTGCTTAATCACTTTGGAAGTGACAGATTTCTTTGCTTTTTTTTTTTTTTTTTTTTTTTTTACATACTACTGATTTCTTGTTCATATACTTTGAAGATAAGATGATAACGTTCCCCTGTACAAAAAACCGGTGTCAAAAGACTGAACTATTCTTTGTGTAAATATGTGCAAAGTCTGCTTTTGACTGAGTTATGTAATTCAATATAGCTACCGTGGCATTATGCAAATTAGATGCATAAAATCACTCCTATCTGAAACTTTGGATCATATTTTACATCTTTCTAATTGACAGTAAGCCATTATCTCTTATCACTTTCAAGTTAAAGCCTTGGAAATCTGAACTATTTTATTGACAAAAGATATTCACCACTCTTGACCACTAGGGGTAATGTCGCAAGTCGGTGACAGTCACACTCAAAGCCTTAAGACTGCGGCAGTGAGAAGGCAAAACAACAGTCTTTAAATATCAGGACTTTCACCCCCACGGACCTCCTCCCAGTTTTTCTAGCCCCTGCCGCCGATCTGGTTTATTGTTTGACTCGGAAAGTGAGACGGCGGAAGAGAGGAAGACGAGCGGGCGCTCTCGTACGACTTCGCAGGAGAGGCTCGCGAACGGCGCTGCCTGGCATATTTCTGTCCAATATCAACTCTCTCTCTAACAAGGTAGATGAACTGAGACTGCTGATGCGTTTTAAGGACCTCTCCTCCTCAGCTGTCCTCTGCTTTACTGAGACCTGGCTCCGGGAAAATATACCGGACAGCGCGCTGCGCCTCGACGGCTTTCAGCTCTTCCGTGCTGATCGTGACACAGAGCTTTCCGGCAAGACCACAGGAGGAGGAGTCTGCTTCTACATCAACTGCAGCTGGTGCTCTGATGTAACGGAAATTTCCAAACACTGTTCTCCTGCCTTGGAATTTCTTGTTATCAATTGCAAGCCCTTCTATTCCCCGCGGGAGTTTGCTTCTTTCATAATGATCGCTGTGTACGCCCCTCCCGACGCGGACACGCGCGAAGCTCAGCGCGTGCTCGCGGATCACATTCAACACACAGAGCGGAGTTTTCCAGACTCGCTGATTATTGTGGCTGGCGACTTTAATCAGTGCAATCTGAGCCACGATCTCCCCCGCTACAAACAGTTTATTAAATGCCCCACCAGAGGATTAAACACACTGGATCACTGTTACACCACAGTGAAAGACGCATATCGCGCTGTCCCTCGAGCTGCGCTGGGATTATCTGATCACGTGATGGTTCACCTCATTCCCACATACAGACAGAGATTGAAGCTCACTAAACCTGTTATGAGCACTACGAAGATACGGACCAGTGATGCTGAGGAGAAGCTGGAAACGTGCATGGAAATATCTGACTGGGGCATGCTTAAAGGAGCCACGCATGATCTGGATGAGTACACGGACACTGTGAACTCATATATCCACTTTTGTGAAGAGAACATTCTTCCATCACGCACCAGGGTGAGTTACTCTAATGACAAACCCTGGTTCACAGCTAAGCTCAGACAGATCAGGAAGGAGAAGGAAGCAGCGCTGAAAAGTGGAGACAGGGACTGCTACAGGGAGGTTAAATACCGGTTTAACAGAGAGCTGAAGAGGGCTAAATCTCTATACTCAGAGAGACTCCAGCAGCAGTTCACTGCTAATGATTCGGCTTCCGTGTGGAGAGGACTGAGGCAAATCACCAACTATCGACCTAAGGCTCCTAAAGGTCAGGATGACAAAGCCCTTTGTCAAAGACTGTCCCAACACTATGCCCGTTTTGACACCTCGTCATCTGTGTCCAACTCCCCCCCCCCCTCCAGCTCCACAGCCTCCACATTCCCTACTTCATTTAAGGCACCCCCCCCCCTCCTCCCCCCCTCCCCTTATCATCAGTGAGCAGGATGTGCTCAAACAGTTCTCCAGACTGAACCCGCGCAAGGCCCCCGGCCCAGACGGCGTGTCTCCCTCCACCCTGAGACTCTATGCGAAACAGCTGGCTCCTGTATTCACAGACATTTTTAACACCTCCCTTAAGTTATGCCACGTGCCGTCCTGCCTCAAATCCTCCACCATCATCCCTGTCCCCAAGAAGCCACGGATCACTGGACTTAATGACTACAGACCTGTAGCGCTCACCTCTGTAGTCATGAAGTCCTTTGAGCGCCTGGTCCTGTCCCATCTCAAGTCCATCACCACCCCTCTCCTGGACCCGCTGCAGTTTGCCTATCGAGCCAACAGGTCTGTAGACGATGCAGTCAACCTGGCCCTCCACTCCATCCTGCAGCACTTGGACTCCCCGGGAACCTACGCCAGGATCCTGTTTGTGGACTTCAGCTCCGCATTCAACACCATCCGCCCCGCTCTGCTCCGGGACAAGCTGTCCCTGCTCAACGTGCCTGACTCCCTCTGCAGGTGGATCATCGACTTCCTGATGGACCGGAGGCAGCATGTGCGGCTGGGAAAGACTGTCTCAGACTATACTAGCATCAGCACCAGATCACCCCAGGGCTGTGTACTTTCCCCCCTACTCTTCTCCCTTTACACCAACTCCTGCACCTCCAGCCACCAGTCTGTCAAGTTGATCAAGTTTGCGGACGACACCACCCTCATCGGGCTCATCTCCAACGGCGACGAGTCCGCCTACAGGAGAGAGGTGGCCCAGCTGGCGTCCTGGTGCAGCAATAACAACCTGCAGCTGAACGCTCTGAAGACAGTGGAGATGATTGTAGACTTCAGGAAAGTCACTACTCCTCTGCCCCCCCTCACCCTCTCAGGCTCTCCCATCACCACTGCTGATTCCTTCCGCTTCCTAGGCACTACCATCACCAGGGACCTCAAATGGGAGCTGACCATCAGCTCACTCATCAAAAAAGCCCAGCAGAGGATGTTCTTCCTGCGGCAGCTGAGGAAGCTCAAGCTACCCACCAAGATGTTAGTGCAGTTCTACACAGCCATCATCGAGTCCATCCTCACCACCTCCATAACCGTGTGGTACGCAGGAGCCACTGCCAGGGACAGACTAAGGCTGCAGCGCGTCGTGCGCACTGCTGAGAAGGTGATCAGCGGCAAGCTCCCATCTCTCCAGGATCTGTACATCTCCAGGACCCGGAGGCGTGCTGGCCGGATCATAGCCGATCCCTCACACCCTGGTCACGTACTGTTTGCCCCCCTCCCCTCTGGTAGAAGACTTCGGTCCATCCAGACTAAAACCTCCCGTCACATGAACAGCTTCTTCCCCTCTGCCATTAGACTGCTGAACACTAAGTGACTTATTGACTCTCGTGCACCATGTACAGCAGCTCAACCAGACTCATGTCAATCATCACTGTTTTCTTCCTGCATTACCGACTGCACTATATAGTTCTCCACAGTATCTGCTGCTGGCTAATATATATTTTAACTGTTGACCAGTATCACTTAATCTTATCCTACACTTTATTACATGTATAGTTTATTTCTCTTATCTTATCATGTTTAATGTTGCAGCATTGCACCGAGACAAATTCCTAGTTTGTGTACTACATGAACAATGGCAATAAACCTGATTCTGATTCTGATTCTGATTCTGATTCTGATTTAAATAGCCGAAAACATAATTGATGTCATATCCGGCTCTAGGGAGCCGGGCAATCAGAGCCGGGGACAAGCCAGTGAGTCGTGATGTTTTATTTAGGGTAAAGGGTAAGGGATGAGGAGAGCACAGATACTCATGCAGACGTACACTCACAGGTTGCACAGCGCAGAGGTAAGCAGCTCGTACCGGACATGGGGGTAACAAGACGTACATACTCACAGCGGGATACAAACACAGGAATGCTGCAAGAGGAGTAAAAGCTGACACCAGACGAAGGGGCTTCAGCTTAGCAATGTGTTTATGTCGCAGCCCCGAGTCATCGAGGCTGCTCCTATTTATCCTCATTGGCAGCGCCCCAGCTGATGAGGACTAATTGGCCCCAGCTGTCCATAATGCTGCCAGCTGGGAGCCTGCTGAGACGCTGCTCAATGGGAAGCAGGGATGAGGGAAAACATGGGCTGAGTGCCGAGACGGCATCTCAACCCATGGTGACAGAGCCTCCCCCTCAAGGTCGGGCTCCTGAACGACCAGGAACATCCCAGCCCCCCCACCCACCCACCTAGGGTGGGAGGAAGGGAGGCAGGACTGGAGGGGAAGAAGCCAAGGGAAGGACAACACCAATGGGGCAATGTAGGGTGGCAGGGAAAAAAAAACAAATACAATACTGAACAAAACAGGGAATAATCAACCCAGGTTCGAATGGGGAGAAGAACTGGGTCAGCACACCGGTTACACACTACTCAGAGTACCAACAATGCGTGACCCAGAGCAAGGAAACAAAAAAACACCAAAAAGGTACAGGGCAAAAATGCTGAGTATGGTTAAATAAAGGGGAACACAATACACAGCACCAATTTAAGTACATACACAGTCACCAAGAAAAGAGAAGGTGACTGGAACAAATGGACAACTACAGAGCATGGCGTTACGGAAAACAAGGCACATGACTCTATAATGAACCAACAGGGCATAAAAAAGAAATACTGAGTGCAGGCAAAGAAAAACCCACACACACGAATATATAAATACCCACAGTCACCTAAAGAAATGAAAGTGACTGGAATAAATGGATAACTGCAGAGCATGGTCAGAAACGAAACAAAACATAACTCTACAATGCAAAAACAGGACTAAAAACATGGTACAAAAAATAAAATGCTGAGTATGTGAGATGGAAAACACAGCACTATAAAAACATATCCACCAACAGGACAAAACATTGCACCCGAGTGACCTTGATAACGATAAAAGAAAAAGTGACACCCGAGGTGTACGGCAGGCAGAGTCCAAAAATAGCCGAGATGGCTCCGGAGATCTCCCCGCCCATTGTCCAGCTGGCGAATCAGGGGAAGAGAAGTGTTCGGACAGCGAACTCCGGACCCAGATCCCAGGAATCCAGTCCACCGGCAGCCGAACCAGGCCGCCCAGAAGGAAACACAGACCAGTGGGGGGAACCAGATCACCGAACTGAAAGTTCTGTGGGTCGGGTCGTCGACCCGCATCACTCAACCACCAGGACCGTTGAGACGGGTGAAGGATCAGAGCGGATCCCGGTGGAAGAGGCTCAGGGGAGAGCCGATGACGAGGGCGGCGGGCGTCAGGCCGCAGGAAAACGGCCACCTCCTCACCGGACCTGGACAATACTGGGGCAGCACCCACGTCGGACCCCGATCGGGCCTCAGGCGAACCCACGTTGGACCCCGATTGGGTCTCGGGCGAACCCACGTTGGACACTGCACCAGAACCGACCTCCAACGTTGAACCCGGACCCTCCAGCACCACGAGGAACAGCAACTCCTCGCCGGTGACCCTGGAAGAAGGCTCAGAAGAGAAAACAGAACCGGGATCAGGATCACCGGCAACGCCAGAACCCGGCGAGACGAGCTCAGACGCAGCGGGCGGCTGCACCCTGCTCATCTCCCCTAGAGATAGGCTGAAGTGCTCAAAGATAAAAAGAGAGAAAAGAAAGGAGAGCACTCGCCTGATCTCGGGTTCTGACGCCGTCCAGGACTGCGAAGATCCAGGATCCGTCGTCAGGAGGTCGTTGTCAGGCTCCCATCTAGCCGCGTCGGGCCCCGCAGCCAGCATGATGGTCAGCGCAGCTTGAGATTCCTCCAGCTCCGGTGACCCCGCCGACGATCCACTCGGCGTGAAGCCAGAAGAATCTCGTCCCGCTGGACCGAACCGCTCCTTCGTGGAGACCCGGGGACGCTCAATCGTCGGCGTAGACTCCACGCAGCAGTCAGTCCCCCTCCTCCGTCCGCAATGTAGCTGCGGAACCACAGGCCCTCTCCATATCCCACCACGTTGACCCGGAGCCGGGGACCGCTCGGCGGAGAGAGACACAGAGGATGCGGGATTAGGAATACAGGTTACAGCAGGTGGAGGGAGTTCAGGGAGCTGCGAACCCTGAACTTCTCCTCCAGGGATGTGACAGAGCAAATCATTAAGCAGGTGTGAAAAAACAATGACTTGCCTGCCCCCTGGAGGTTGAGTATCGCCTGCTGTAGTGGAATCTGCTTCTTCCTCTCCCCGCCCGGCGATAACGGAGGACCCCCCGGGAGTTCGTCTGAGGATCGCTCGCGTTGTCTCCAGCAGAGGGCTCACCAGGCCGGAATTCCAGGCACACACAGCAGTCAGGAAGCGCGTCGAGGAGGAGGGGAAAACAGCCGGGGTGAGCCAGCCCGAATGTCCAGGAATGACAGCGGGGGAATGAGGTTCAGGAAACGGGGCTGTAGAATCTCCACACAGACGAGGCGAAGAGGTGACAGCTGCGTGGGAGGAACTGTCCTGACGATGGCCCAGAACTGGATCCGGACGAGGTTCGTGCAGAGGTGACTCGGCAATGTGATGACAGCTACTCCCAGGGGACGAAGCGAGGGGGAAACCCAGGATTCGCCGCTCCAGATCGGAGATCGAGACGAGGAAGGCGTCGAGCACGGGAAAGCTTCGTAGCCCTGAAGTCCTCACCATCAACCTCATTGCCGCCGCCACATGCCTGAAGGTGGTGACAGGAAACACAGTGGAGCTCGCGACAGCCACTCGACCCCTGACATAACTGCTGTCAGCTGCGGCTCCTTGAAGGGAATCCCGAGTGACGTGGCGCAGGTCGGGGGAAGTCCTCTGGTTGGCGCGAACTCCCGGACTGGAATGGCGGCAGGAACGGGACTCCGAAGCGGGGAAAGACGTCGCCCACTTCGACTCCCTGCCGGGATTTCCATCCACCCCGTGGAGCTTCTCTCGCTGTGTACCTGCAGCGTCTATCCTGGCACTGTCCTCCAGATGGTACAGAGAGTGAGGGTGACAGTCCAGGAGTTCCTCAGCACGGCCCGGATGCCAGCGTCTCGCGTTGGAGGCGTCGTGCAGGGTGAAGAGCGTCCCGTCGACAGCCTCCGAGATGGACCTCAGCTCGTCGCCCTGGCGCCGGAAGTGACTCCTGGGAAACGACATGCGAGCAGCGCTGACACCCGGACAGAAAGGTACATTTCCACGGCGACTCACGGCCGCCGGTAACTCTTCTGGCTGCGACATATTGTCATATCCGGCTCTAGGGAGCTGGGCAATCAGAGCCGGGGACAAGCCAGTGAGTCGTGATGTTTTATTTAGGGTAAAGGGTAAGGGATGAGGAGAGC
This sequence comes from Pholidichthys leucotaenia, assembly GCA_020510985.1. Taxonomy (NCBI): domain Eukaryota; kingdom Metazoa; phylum Chordata; class Actinopteri; order Cichliformes; family Pholidichthyidae; genus Pholidichthys; species Pholidichthys leucotaenia. The sequence continues at coordinate 157,957,324 of CM035843.1, read as the reverse complement.
ACAGATACTCATGCAGACGTACACTCACAGGTTGCACAGCGCAGAGGTAAGCAGCTCGTACCGGACATGGGGGTAACAAGACGTACATACTCACAGCGGGATACAAACACAGGAATGCTGCAAGAGGAGTAAAAGCTGACACCAGACGAAGGGGCTTCAGCTTAGCAATGTGTTTATGTCGCAGCCCCGAGTCATCGAGGCTGCTCCTATTTATCCTCATTGGCAGCACCCCAGCTGATGAGGACTAATTGGCCCCAGCTGTCCATAATGCTGCCAGCTGGGAGCCTGCTGAGACGCTGCTCAATGGGAAGCAGGGATGAGGGAAAACATGGGCTGAGTGCCGAGACGGCATCTCAACCCATGGTGACAATTGATGGCAGGTGCAGATTCACAAGAGTGGGCAGGTGACCCAATTACTAAACACAGAGCACACGGACAAGATAATGGCAAGGTGAAAGTGGCTGGAACAGGTACGGAGCTCATGCCATGAGGAAACAAAATATAAACAAAATATAAACACTGAGAGCAAAATAAAACAGGAATCTAAAAATACTGACAGAATCATCCTAAAATTAACACAAAGGAAAATAATACAACACTAGAAAAATACAAAAAAAACCCAAACTTAGATTTAAATTAATAGCCTGAGCCCAGTGACGCACTGTGCTCAGCCTCATGACTCTGCAGCTGTCAGGGGCACTTCTGGGTTATGCTCTGGTAGTGGGCGGTGCTCCAGTCAAGCTGTCAGTCCCGTTTCCTCCCCTCTCATGGCTCACAGCTGAGCTGTATTGTAAAATCACTCTCTCCTCCTGCCCGTTCATGTGATCCACACCTGATGTCATGTGTCATGATTTATTGCTTTCCCTATTTATAGTCTGGCTGTCTATCAACTCATTGTTGTAGCCTCATCATTGAATCCTTTTCCGTTAGAACCCATTCTCCGTTCTAACGACCTTCTTCTGACTCGCTATTATTTGTAAGTTTTTGTACTCTGTGTGAATTTTGTGTTTCTTTAAAAAATACCACAAGCTGCAGTTCAGTGACTGGGTCTTTCCTGTCTGCCCCGAAGGGGTGAATCATGACAGTAGGCTACCACCAGTTTAAGACCCAGCTGCTGTAGCTTGTGTTATTTTTTGTTTCACTTACCCGTTTTGTTTTTTTTTCGGGAGCTTTCCATCATGTCTCCAGCACGCTGGTCTTCAGTCAATAAAGGGAGATCAGCAGCTGGGTCCCGGAGCGTGGAGGAGCAGTGGGCTGCTGAATTCATTCAGGGCTTCGTGGACGAAGCTCTCACTTCCTGTAGCCCCAAGAAGATCTGGGAGAGTGTGGATGCAGCGGTTGGGATTCTGGAGGCACACCCTGGGTTGAGGAAGCTTCCCCAATTCGCGGAGTTGTTGTCTATGGTTTCCTCACTTCAACAGTCATTTCTCGGGCTGACGTGGGGGCCGCCTCTAGTGGGACCAAAACTGACGTGGAGGTACTCTCTACGGCAGATGTCTTTCTCCTTCCCCTGCTCGCCCACTCTGCTGGCTCCTATATGCTGCCATCCAGCTTCCGACCGCTGGAGGAATTCCTCCACCTCCCTGTCAGAAGCCCCTCCTTCGCCAAGGCCGACAATCCCCACAGCAGTCCTTTCTTCTGGTTTTCTTTCGCTGTCCTGTCAGCCTCCTCCTCCTCCTTTGCTGCTGTGACTCTCGTCTCCTCGGCATTTCCTCCCGCTGCTGAGGGCCCGGTTGCTTCCTCTCTGGCTCCGCCCATCGCCGTGTCTACAGGGGCGGCTCCTCTATGTTCCTCTGGAGGGGCCTCAACCACTGAAGTCACGAAGAGGGCTGATTCTACACCAGCTGCAGCAGAGAACATCATGCCCCAGGAACTCAGGTAAGTGTTTTTTAATTCTCATTCATCAAAACATGAATTATCCTACCTGATTCTCAGTGGTGAGGCTCAGCTTATGCAGTCCTTTGAGCTCTCACCGCCTGCTGAAGCTATAAACTTTTCCCCTGCTCTCTCCATGTCTCCACCTTTGGCCCTTGAGTGTCTGCCGGCTGCAGAATTGAGCCACCAGACGATGGAGGAGCCTACGGCTCTGGAAGACCTGTTTCCAGCCCCGTAGCCATGGCCCCGACAGAGGGAGAGTGCCGTTTCTGAGCTGAAGCCTGCGCCGATGATGGAGCATCCCCTGGCAACAGCAGTGCAGGATCCAACACCAGCAGGGAGCCAACCTCTTTTGTCCACACCAGGTGAGCCACCTGCATGGGCCACTTTGCTGGTGGGTCCCGGTACTGCATCTACCACCATGCCTGCTGCAGTGGCCTCCGCAGCAGAGCCGAAGTTGGACCTCCATAGGGCCGGGCTCGAGACATCGCCACATGAATCGACGGAGTCCTGGATGGCAGTGAAGCTTGAGCTCAGGCAAGTACTCTCCCTTGTTTTCACGATCTCTATTTTGGAACGATCTTGTCTGGCTCTTGGTGGGGAGGGCCAATGCAGCCATCAGCTGCACCTGAGCTCACCTTGCTGGGTTCCACTGCCGCTAATGGCAATGATCCTGTCTCTTTGTCCCTCCTATCGGAGTCTTTCCCCAGGGTCACTGAGGATTGTCCAACTTCACCAGAGGTCTCCGTGGGTCCGGCCTCACCACCTGAGATCTCCATGGGTTTAGCTCCTACAGCTGAGGTCATCGCAGGTGCTCCGTTCCAGCCCGGGACCTCCATGGGTGCAGCTCCCCCATCGGCTGAGGTCTTCGCGGGTGCTCCGTCCCAGCCCGAGACCTCCACAGGTGTTGTTTCTCCTCCACCTGAGGTCTTTGCGGGTGCTCTGTCCAAGTCTAGGATCTCCGTGGGTGCAGCTCCTTCTCAGTCCGGGTCTCAGTGGGTGTTGTTTCCCAGCTTGGGTCCACCATGGGTGTCACGCTCCAGTCCAGGGTCCACCATGGGTGCAGCTCTTTCCCAGTCCAGGACAACCATGGGTGCAACTCTGTCCCAGTCCGGGGCCACCACGGGTGCAGCTGCACTCCCGTCTACAGCCACTGCGGATGCACCCACACTCCCGTCTGGTGCCACCATTGGTGAAGCTTTGCTCCAGCCCAGTGCCACCGTGGGTACTACAGGCAAGTCCTAAGGTGTTGTGGTTCCCTCTCCTCTGCCTGATGCCATTGTTGTCCCCTCTCCTCTTCCTGACACCGTCGTAGTTCCCTCTCCTCTGCCTGATGCCGTCATGGTTCCCTCTCCTCTGCCTGATGTTGTCATGGTTTCCTATCCTCTTCCTGATGCCATTGTGGTTCCCTCTCCTCTTCCTGACGTTATCGTGGTCCCTTTTCCTCTGACTGACGTCGTCGTGGTCCCCTCTCCGTTTCCTGACGTCGTTGTCATCCCCTCTCCTCTGCTTGATGTTGTCGGGGTTCCCTCTCCTTCGCCTGATGTTGTCGTGGTTCCCCCTCCTCTACCAGATGTCATCGGGTGTCCCCATTCCCCTCCATCATCCATACCACTGACTCTTCCCATTGGCAACTGCCCCCTGGACTACCCCTTCTGTTCGGGTGGTTAAAGGACTCTGAAAGACCACCCGACACTCGGCGCCACTGAGGCAGGTGGTCCGAGTTCTCTGGGAGGCTGCCTGATTCCTTCTGGCTTGCCATCCGCCAGGCCTTGGACTCAGGCTGCCCGCTTGAACTGTCCAGCTTTCCAGTCCAGGGGGTTTAGGCGAATTGTTTTTTTCCTGGTGTGGGTCCTGAGCGGGTTTCTTTGTTTCTTTTTTGTTCCCTCCTAGCCTGGGTATTGCTGGGGTTTGAGTCATGAGGGATTTTCTTATTTTCTCTGCTTTGTTTTGGTCCCTCCGTGCCTGGGTCCCCCTCCTCCCGCCCGGAGTGGGATTGTTTTCTTATTTTTTGTACTGTGGGTTTTCTATGTGGGTGGGTCCTTTTTTCTTTTCAATGTTACCCTGGGTGTCTGGAATCCACCCTTGTTTTTTTGGGGGGAGGGGGCTCTGTCACAATCTGTCACAGTCTCATTGCCTTTTCCATATTTTTATAGTTGTTGTATTTTTAAGGTCTAGTTCCTTTTATTTTATCCTTGGTTGGTTTATATTATTTCTTATTTCTCCTCATTCCCCTGTTTACATTTATCACAGTTTTGTTATTTATGTAATTGGTATTATCTGTATTTATCCTTCAGTTTATTATTTGCTCTTATTGTATTTTCGCCTTTGGAGGATGTCCTGGAGGCTGTGGCCGGGCAGGTGGGCCCTGACACGGTCTGCTTTGCTTCCCGAATGAATAGAGCTGTGGTTGTGTTTCTGGCGGCTGAAGACGATGTTCACACCCTGATTGTAAGCGGTGTGGTTATCGGGGAAATGTATGTACAGGTGTCCCCCTTATCTGTCCCATCAACGAGAATCACCGTCTCAGGTGTTCCACCTTTCATCACTGACGAGCAGCTGGTGACGGAGCTCCGCAGATTTGGGAAGTTTGAGGGCCCGTTTATGACGCGCCATCGGGCGCTTCGGCCGAGGCCGCGGGGCCGTCTGGCGGCGGGGCGGCTTCGTCTCCCTCCGCAGCCGGCCTGTCGATCATAAATGAAACAGCAGCAAAAGTTTAAGTACATCGCAGGGCTGCTGCACAGACCAACATTGCGGACAAGGGTGAGATTACCGAGAGGGATCACGCTGAGGGTCAGACAGATGAGCCAAATGAGGCCCAGGTAGATGGTGGGACTAGAAAAATGAGTATAAAAGCACAGCACAGGGTGAGTGAAAAACAGGAAGAGACAGCTACCAGGGTGGCTGAGTCAGTGTTGGAGGATGAGGATGACATTGAAATAGATGAAGAGTTATGTAAAATCTCAATCAAGCGAAAGAATTTGGAAACCAAACAGCAGAGGAGCAAAGTAAAAAGGGTTGTCAAAGACAGTTCTGAGGTTTCTCTATCTCAGCCAGATTCTTATGCTGGGTCTGAGATAGAGAGTGATGGTGAAAGCAGTGATGATGTGGCCAGTGGAGGCGGTTACCCCTTCACAAAAATACAGAAGTTTTTGCAGGACACTAAGGGATCCAGAATGGTTAAAGTTGAAAATTTCTTCCCCGATCTAAAACGTTTTGTTGACTCTGCTCGGGTCTACATGAAAAATAGGGGAGAGCTTGAGCAGGAAAGTTTCACTGATCAGGAGATCTACAGACTAAAAAAGCTTGTACTAAAAGTTAAGAACCAAATTGCCCAGGATGACTAGTCTTTTATCGCTCATTCTTTCTTTTCTGTTTTTGTATTGGCTTTGCCCTCTTATACACATGTGTAGTTTTAATTTTGGCACACTCAACATCAATGGGGCAAGAGAAATGTCCAAGCGAGCGTGTGTTTTTACTCTTGCAGAATGCAAGAAAATTAATGTTCTGTTTGTTCAGGAGACTCATAGTTCTGAGGACAATGCTGCTGACTGGAGGAGGGAATTTCGAGGGGAAATTTTTCTTAGTCATAAAAGCAGCAGCAGTGGTGGAGTGGGTATTTTATTTTCTCGAGATTTTATTCCACTTTCTTATGACATTGATGAGATAATTGCAGGCCACATTTTAAAAGTTCGAGCTGTTTTTGAGAATGTGAAAGTTGTTTTTATAAATGTGTATGCTCCAACCGTAGGCACAGAAAGATTGGCCTTTTTAAATATTTTAGATGACACAATTAAAAATTGCAGTAATGATGACTTTTTATTTGTGGGAGGTGATTTTAATTGTACAGAAAATCCTCTTATGGATAGGAATCACCCAGAGCCACATGTTGCATCCAAGAGAGTTTTAAAAGGTCTCATAGAAGCTCATGATCTGTGTGATGTGTGGAGAAATTTTCATGGCAAGGCTAGACAGTACATCGGGACTGTGTTTCCGACACGATCATCAGTAGCACGGGGGCCCCCCAGGGAACGGTGCTGGCTCCCTTCCTGTTCACTCTTTATACTGCGGACTTCTCACACAACACAACACATTGCCATCTACAGAAGTTCTCTGATGACTCTGCGATCGTTGGTCTCATCTCCAGCGGAGATGAAGCTGAGTACAGAGGGCTTATCCAGGACTTTGTGGACTGGTGCCATCGGAACTGCCTCCAGATCAACGCAAGGAAAACTAAGGAGCTGGTGGTGGACTGCCGCAGGCATGGGCAGCCCCTCACAGCACCAGTAAATATACAGGGAACAGACATCGAGATGGTGACATCCTACAAGTACCTGGGTATTCATCTGAACAATAAACTAGACTGGTCACACAATACTGACGCACTCTACAAGAAGGGACAGCGCAGGCTGTTCCTGCTGAGGAGACTCAGGTCTTTTGGTGTACAAGGGGCGCTGCTGAAGTCATTCTATGACACGGTGGTGGCATCAGCCATCACTTTTGGAGTGGTCTGCTGGGGCAGTGGCATTACTGCAGCCGATAGGAAGAGACTGAACAAACTGATTAAGAAAGCTAGCTCTGTCCTGGGGCAACGCCTTGATCCGATGGAGGAGATAGGAGAGAGAAGGACGGTGGCTAAACTGTCATCTCTGCTGGAGTCCGAGTTCCACCCTATGCAGGACATACTGGATGCACTGAGGAGCTCATTTAGCAGCAGACTACATCATCCCAGGTGCACAACCGAGAGGTTTCGTAGGTCCTTCCTACCAACGGCTGTCAGACTGTACAACCTAAGCAGGGCTGCTCGCAGAGATAGCAAAAAAGACGTAACAAACTAATAGTTTTTTTTGAATGCAAAAGATGCAATAGACTTACACAATGGTCCTCTCCGGCATACAACTAGGAACATACCGGTCGCTATGGAGGGTGAGAATATGTATGGGCACATAATCATACCATGTAGGATAACTAAATAGACGGTTATGCTGTTTCATCCCACCTAGCAACAATGCTCTGCACTGTGTGTGTTTATATATTTACATATTTATTCCATCTAGCTACAATGCTCTGCACTGGGTGTGTTTATATTTATATATCTATATATTTATTCCATCTAGCTACAATGCTCCGCACTGTGTTTTTATATATCTACATATTATTCCATCTAGCTACATTGCTCCGCACTGTGTGTGTTTATATACTTGCATATTTATTCCACCTAGCTGCAATGCTCCGTACTGTGGGTGTTTATATATTTACATATTTATTCCATCTAGCTACAATGCTCTGCACTGTGTGTTCATATATTCATATATTTATTCCATCCAGCTACAATGCTCTGCACTGTGTGTCTGTGTGTGTGTGTGTGTATATATATATTTTATAGTAATATGTACATATGTATATTAGCTGCTCTTGCTTGCTTGTTTTTTTTTTTTTTTTTTTTTTTTTCTTGCCTTCTGATTGTTGCTCTGAGTGTTGCTATCCCTGTGCTGTTGCAATCCTGGAATTTCCCCGTTGTGGGACTAATAAAGGCTTATCTTATCTTATCTTATCTTATCTTACACATGGAGCCATAGAAAGGACAATATTCTGTCCTTAGCTAGACTGGATAGGGTTTACAGTTTTAAGCACCATTTTAGCATTTTTAAAAGTGCTTTTATAGTCCCTGTTGGCTTCACAGATCATACCCTGGTTCAGTGTTGTGTTTTTATCAAGAATATAAAGTGCAGTAGTGCATACTGGCATTTTAACACGTCACTTTTATCGGATAACAGTTTTAAAACTGCTTTTATGTTTTTTTGGAGTAATTTTAAATTAACAAAATCAAATTTTAGTTCTTTGCAGCAGTGGTGGGATGTAGGGAAGAGCCAAATAAAGAATATGTGCCTACAGTATACTCGCAATGTCTCTGGAGACTTGGCCAGGTCTGTCAGGGACCTGGAGAGAGAAGTAGTGGAGCTGCAGTCTTTGGCAGGCTCCACAGGAGAAAGAGGACATTTTGAGGCCCTCAATGGCAAAAAGTCTGTTTTAACTGACCTACTAGGTGTGGCTGCCAGGGGCGCTGTGGTACGCAGTAGGTTCCAGAACATCGCACTAATGGACGCTCCATCTCATTTTTTCTTTGGTCTGGAGAGGAAGAATGGTCAGAGGAGGATGATCCACTCTCTTATCTACGAGGACGGGCGGCCGATCCATGAGTCTGCGGAGATCCGTCGCTTTGCAGTTGCTTTCTACAAGAATCTCTTTAAGAAAGAATTTGTTGAGAATCCACACGCACTGAGTCATTTTTTGACGGACTTGCCAAAGGTGATGGCTAGCATGAATGCGGCGCTGGAGAGTGGGATCACTCTGCAAGAACTAGCAGTGGCTGTCCAGTCTCTTCAGTGTGGAAAAGCCCCAGGGATAGATGGTCTACCAGCAGAGTTCTACAAGGTGTTCTGGTCTGAGATCTGTGAGGACTTACTGGAAGTACTGTCTGACAGTCTGCGGAAGGGTCACCTGCCCCTAAGTTGTAGGAGAGCAGTCTTCACCCTCCTTCCAAAGAAAGGCAACTTGCAAGACATTAAAAACTGGCGTCCGGTGGACCCTCCTCTGTACTGACTACAAAATTCTCTCCAAAGTGTTGGCTACCAGACTGAGGAAGGCGATGGAGCAGGTCATACATGTAGACCAGACCTACTGTGTACCTGGTAGGTTGGTTACAGACAACATTTTTTTTTTAATTCGTGATGTTTTGGACCTCTCCAGCTCATTGGTCAAAGAACTTGGTCTTATTTCAATAGACCAAGAAAAGGCGTTTGACCGAGTTGAACATTCATTCCTTTGGCAGACATTAGAGGCCTTTGGTTTCAGCTCAGGGTTCATCGCCATGATCCAGGCTTTGTATAGAGACATTGAGAGTATTCTTAAGATTAATGGTGGTTTGAGTGCTCCTTTCAAAGTTGAGAGGGGTGTCCGACAGGGCTGCCCCCTCTCAGGTATGCTGTACTCTCTTGCCATTGAGCCCCTCCTTTGTAAACTAAGGCAAGGCCTCACTGGTTTTAAAGTCCCCAACTCTGACTCTATTTTTAAAGTGTCTGCCTATGCTGATGACGTTGTTGTTTTTACAAGAAATCAAAATGATGTAGACTACCTTTTAAGAACTGTCAATCTTTTTGGTGAGTGCTCCTCAGCGAGAGTGAATTGGGGTAAGAGTGAAGCTGTTGTGGTGGGGGGGGAGACCACAAAAAATTGCCCTACCTGGTGGCCTCTCGTGGACACAAGGTGGTTTTAAATATCTTGGTGTGTTCTTAGGAAATCAGACTTTTACTGGGAAAAATTGGGAGTGTTTTTTAGAAAAAGTTGAAGGAAAAAAATGGAAATGGATTCTACCAAACTTGTCCTTCAGAGGTCGTGTTTTAATCATTAACAACTTGATTGCTTCGATGCTGTGGCATCGACTGTCTTGTCTGGACCCTCCACCCAATTTGCTGGCCAGAGTGCAATCTATAGTCGTGGACTTTTTCTGGGACCGTCTTCACTGGGTTCCACAGAGCATCCTTTTTTTACCGAGGGAAGAAGGTGGTCAAGGGCTCATCCATCTGGCCAGCAGGGGGGCTGTCTTCCGCCTGCAGTTCATTCAGCGACTGCTGAGTGGCCCCCTCGACCTTGTGTGGAGACCTATTGCCAGGGCTGTCCTGGCTCGCTGTGGAGGGCTTGGATTAGAGGAGTCGCTGTTTTTAATGGACTTAAGGAGCCAAAAACTCCCAGAACTTCCCCAGTTTTACCAAAGTGCTTTTAAGATCTGGGGACTTTTTAAAAAGAACTCTCCCCAGGCTTCCTTGTCACCTTTCTGGCTTTTAAAGGAACCACTTGTGTTCGGGACCCGTTTTGATCTGGGCAATGCTTTAGGACCTTCTGTTTTAAAAAAGTTCATTTCTGCAAAGGTCACAACACTGGGACACTTGGTGGATTTATGTGGTCCTAGCTTGGGCAATGCTGTTGCCCTGTGCTCGGCTCTTGGCGTTTCTTCAGTCAGAACTATAATGAACTTGCTGAAAGATTGGAGAGACTGCCTGTCTGCAGAAGAACACTCTGCTATTGTTTTACACTGCAAAAACTCTGTGCAAACTGCTGATGAGCCTTTTCCTTTTAGTGTTTTATCTCCTGATTTTAAAGATGGCACTGGTGTGTTTTTAAACTCTGAACACATTAACATTTGTGACTCTCCTGGTAAAAAAATGTATGGAATTTTGGTGAAAGTTTTAAATGTAAATAAGTTAAAAGGTCGAGCTGATACACCATGGAGGAAACACTTGGGTTTGGGTTCAGAGGTGAGGCCTGCCTGGAGAGCACTCTATAAACCACCATTAACTAAGAAGGTTGGAGACCTACAATGGCGAGTTTTACATGGTGCTGTGGCTGTAAATGCTTTTATCTCTATTTTAAACCCAAATGTATTTGAGTTTTGTCCATTTTGTCCTCAGAAAGAGACTGTGTTTCATTGTTTTCTGGACTGTAACAGACTGCATTTGTTGTTTGGTTTTTTTGGGAAGCTGTTTTATCTGTTTGGAGAAGTCTTTTCCCTGCAGATTTTTATCTTGGGCTTTCCATATAGGCAGAGAACTAAGAAAAAGAGTGAACTTTTAAATTTCATCCTGGGTCAGGCTAAAATGGCTATTTGTTAGTAGGAAAAGAAAAATTGAATAAATGCTGGATTGTAACGTAAAAGACATGCTGATTGACATGATTAAAGCTTGAATAATGATTGATTACAATTACTATCATCTGATGCAAAGTGTTGAAACTTTTGAGGCTATGTGGTGCTTTAAGCACATCCTGTGTTGTGTTAAGGAGGGGAAATTTACCTATGGTATGGTCCTGATGTAAGAAGCAAGTTTTTTGTTTTAGTTTTCCTGGTTTGGTTACTTGTGTCTTTGATTTCTTGTCAGTGAGTCATTTTACTTTTCCATTGCTTCTTTTAGTTGTTTTAGTTGTTGTGTTTTTCTGTTGAACTTGTGACAATAAAGGTGTGTTGAAAAATCAAAAAATCTCTCTCTCTCTCTCTCTCTCTCTCTCTCTCTCTCTCTCTCTCTCTCTCTCTCTCTCTCTCTCTCTCTCTCTCTCTCGTGCGCATGCGTGGGCGTTTGTGGGAGCAGGGGTGTGGAGTGGTGTCGAGTGAGTACTTTAAACTTTGTATTTTCTAACTTTTTCTCTATCTTGTGTGTTTGAGGTGTGTGTGTTTAATATAGTGGGTTGAGTGTGTGTGTGCTGGGGTGTGAGTGTTGGAGTGAGTGTGTTGGGGAACGGTAGCTTCTGCTGCCGGTTTTTCCCGGCCGGCATCATGCCGGTGATTGATGGTGGTGTGGAGTTTGAGCGCTTAACCCGGCGTCATGGTGTGAGAATCCTCCCGACAGTTCCCTGTTCTGTGGAGGAGGCCAGCCTCGCTGTAGGACAGGTGGTTGGGCATGGCAGCATAAAATCAGCATCGAGGATGAACAGCGCAATTGTGATCTTTCTGGATTCGACTGAGAAAGCTGATCAGGTGGTGGCACAGGGAGTGGTCCTAGGTGACACTTTTACTCCCGTTTTACCGCTGGCGAATCCGTCTAGGAGGATCACCATCTCAAACGCTCCTCCTTTCGTTAAAAATGATCAGCTGATTAGAGAGTTGTCCCGTTTTGGCCAGGTTGTTTCCCCTATCAGAATGGTCTCTCTGGGCAGTAAATCACCCCTGCTGAAGCATGTTGTATGTCATAGGAGGCAGTGTTTCATGGTGTTGAAAGACAGCTCTGCTGAACTGAATGCGTCTTTTAATTTCAGGATTGACGGCTTTAGCTACTTGGTGTTTGCAACATCTGAAACCATGAAGTGTTTTGCGTGTGGCGCAGAAGGCCATCTTATTAGGTCATGTCCTGAAAAGGCGAACACAAAGAGCACTGGCGGTAAGAAAGGTGACGCCGCTGTTTCTGGTGGTCCGGAGGGTAGCGCTACATGTGGTGCGGCGGATGCCGCTGCGGCGCCCGCTTCTGCTGGGGCGGTCGCGGCCGCGACTGCGGCCGCGTCCGCGTCCGCGTCCGCTTCTACTTCTGCGGGGGCGTCCGCGTCCGCGTCCGCTTGTGCTGGGACGGCCGCGGCCGCCTCTGCTGGGGTGGCCGCGCCGGGCGCGGTAGTTGCCCCCCCAAACAGTGATGGTGGGGAATTTCTGTCTGGCGGCAGCTCTGATCATTGTGACGAGCCTGTCGCCCGGGGTAAACAGGTGGAGGGTGTAAGTAAAAGTGCAGTTAAACGAAGGAACGTAAATGAACAGACTTTGCAGGCGGGGGAGGAGCGGTTTGAGGCTGTAGGGGACACACAGAGCAAACACTGCATGACAAACGTTGCAGTTCATGAAGAAATGCAGGAATGTAGTTTTGCTGAAGAGGATCCTTTTAAAGCTGCACAAAAAAGAAAAAGTGCTGAAAACTTACAGAGCTCTGCTAAATCTAGTAGGGTTGGGAAGTTAGATTTACTAGATGAGAGCGTCTCTGACGAAAGTGGAGCTGAGTCTGAAATGATGCAGACGCAGACGCAGGAGGAGCAAAGCTCCTATTGTTTTTCCAAAATTAGGCAATTTCTCCAGGTGACCAAGGGGAGCAGAGCTGTGAAAGTGGAAAATTACTTTCCAGATCTGGAGTTATTTGTGGCATCAGCTCGCAAGCTGATGAAACTGAATGATGGGAATGAGACTTTTACTGATCAGGAAATTTTTCGTTTAAAGAAACTGGTTGTCAAACTGAAATCACAAATTACTAACAGTCATGTTGACTCTTAGTTTGTTTCTTCCCTTTTATGCTATGTGTGTGTTTTTTTACTGTACCCTATTTTTATCCTTTTTAATGCCCCACCTTAGAATTGGCACTCTTAATATTAATGGGGCCAGGGATGATGTAAAAAGGGCCTCTTTATACAAGCTTTTTAATTTAAAGAAACTTGACGTGCTGATGGTCCAGGAGACTCACAGCACTGTGGACATTGAGAGCCATTGGAGAAAAGAGTGGGATGGCTGCATTTTTTTTAGCCACAAATCCAGTAGCAGTGGGGGGGTGGCTGTACTTTTCTCTAGGGGTTGTGTGCCTGTCTCTTATGAGGTAGAAGAGGTGGTGAGAGGTAATTTCCTCTTATTAAAGGTACAGTTTGAAAACGTGAACTTCGTTTTTATAAACGTGTATGTGCCAACACAGAGAGCAGAGAGGATCAGGGTCTTTGACGTGCTTTCGGATACGGTTAAGTCCTGTGATCCAAATAGTTTTTTATTTCTGGGGGGTGATTTTAACTGTACATTAAACCACAGACTAGACAGGAACCATCAGGAGCCTCACCCTGCTTCTGCCAATAGGCTGAGAGAACTGGTGAAAACACATGAAATGGCCGATGTGTGGAGATCACATCATGGGGACCAGAGGCAGTACACCTGGAGCCATGTCAAAGATAACCTTTTATCTATGGCTAGGTTAGACCGTTTTTATGGTTTTAAACATCAAATGAGTGTTTTTAAAAATAGTTGTATCTGTCCTGTTGGTTTCACTGATCACTGCCTGCTGTTTTGTTCTGTGTTTATTGAAAATGTAAAGTGTAAGAGTGCTTTTTGGCATTTTAACAATACACTTTTAAATGATGTGTTTTTTAAAGAGGTTTTTCATGATGTTTGGAAGTCACACAGGGAACAAAAACCCTCTTTTAGTTCTCTCCAATTGTGGTGGGATTTTGGTAAGGCCCAGATAAAACAACTCTGCCAACAGTACACTCAAAATGTCACTCGTAGCTTGACCCAATCCTTGAAAGTTCTGGAGACTGAGGTGGTAGAACTAGAGGAGTTGCTCAGTTCTACAGGAAAACAGGAGCACTTAGAGGCTCTCAAGTCAAAAAGGTCAGCCTTGGCTAGCTTGCTAGGGGTCACCGCACAGGGTGCTCTGGTCCGCTCACGCTACATGGATGTAGCTCTGATGGACTCGCCCTCCCAGTACTTTTTTGGACTGGAGGGGAAAAATGGACAGAGAAAGCTCATTCACTCCTTGTTGGGCGATGACGGGAGAACAATCTCCACAGCAGCAGAGATCAGGAAACACGCTGCTAGCTTTTACAGTAAATTGTTTAGAGCAGAGTGGAGGGAGGACACGGCACTGGGCCAGGTTTTCCTTGATGGTCTTCCAGTGCTCTCAGAGGACCTTGTTGCCGGCTTGGATGCTCCACTGTCTCTGTCTGAGCTGCATACGGCGCTAATGAGCCTCCAGAATGGAAAATCACCAGGCATAGATGGTCTCTCTGTGGACTTTTTTAAGGAATTCTGGCCCCTGCTTGGTCCAGACCTGCTGGAGGTTCTCCAAGATAGCTTGGAAAGGGGGACCCTACCCACGACCTGCAGGAGGGCCATCATCACACTGTTGCCGAAAAAGGGGGACCTCCAGAGCCTAAAGAACTGGAGGCCAGTCTCTCTGCTCTGCACAGACTACAAGATTCTCTCAAAAGCTCTGGCCCGAAGACTGAGAAAGGTGATGAGCGAGCTCATTCATGTAGACCAGACTTACTGTGTGCCTGGCAGGCTGATTAGTGACAACGTCACTTTAATTCGGGATATTTTGGAGGTCTCTGGTTCATTGGCGGTAGAAACTGGTTTGATTTCAATTGACCAGGAAAAGGCGTTTGATCGGGTTGAACACCAATATTTATGGACAGTTTTAACAGCTTTTGGGTTCAGCCCAGGCTTCATAGCCAGGATACGGGTCTTGTACAGTGACATTGAGAGTGTGCTGAAGATAAATGGGGGCCTGTCTGCCCCTTTAAAAGTCCAGAGGGGGGTTCGGCAGGGCTGCCCTCTCTCAGGGATGCTGTACTCCCTCGCCATAGAGCCTTTGCTTCACTGCCTGAGAAGGGATCTATCAGGAGTTACTTTTCCTGGCTGTGACACCACGTTCAAGCTGTCGGCCTATGCAGATGATGTAGTCATTCTGCTAAACAAGCAGAGTGACATTGACGTTCTGGTTAGGAGTGTCAATCTTTTTGGCCAACTTTCCTCTGCAAAGATAAACTGGGGAAAAAGCGAGGCTCTGATGGTGGGGGAGAAACTAGAAAATCAGCTTACGCTGCCGGGTGGGTTGATTTGGAAAAAAGGAGGTTTTAAGTATCTTGGCGTCTTTATTGGAAATCAGCAGTTTGAGCAAAAAAATTGGGATGGGGTCATAGAGAAGATTAACGGGAGACTAAACAAGTGGAAGTGGCTAATGCCAAGAATATCTTTTAGAGGAAGAGTGCTCATTTTAAATAATCTTGTTTCCTCATCCCTGTGGCACCGCCTCATGTGCATGGACCCCCCTGCTGGTTTGTTGTCCAAAATTCAGTCTGTTTTGGTGGACTTTTTTTGGGGGGGTGGACTCCACTGGGTTCCTCAAGCCCTGTTATTTCTTCCCAAAGAGGAGGGGGGGCAAGGAGTGATTCATTTAGCTAGTAGAGGTGCTGCTTTTAGACTGACTTTCATACAGAGACTGCTGACGGGCCCCCAGGACCTGGTATGGAGGCCTTTGGCCTGTGTTATTTTACAGAGAGTCCTTGGGCTTGGGCTAGACCTCCCTGTGTTTTTAATGGATTTTAAGAACTCTAATGCACTGTCTTTACCCAGTTTTTACCGCAGTCTCTTTTCAGTGTGGACTCTTTTTAAAAAACAAAGAGGGCCATGCGATTCCCTCTACTGGTTGTTGAGGGAGCCGCTGGTTTTTGGTGGTCGCCTTGGTGTCCTGCCGGGAGTTGGAAGGACCTTCCTTGATAGGCTGTGTTCCAGGAACATTCTCACTCTGAAGCAAGTGGTGGAACTGGCTGGTCCTGGCCTCAACAACGCCTCAGCTTTAGCAGCTCATCTTGGTGTCAGGTCAAATCGTTTCATCGATGGTCTTCTTGCACACTGGAAACAGGAGCTTCATGGACTTGAGCACTCCCTACTCTTGGACTTTAGCAATGGCACGCTGCAGCCAGAAAGCACTGACCCCTTTCCCTCTCTCACGCTCTATATGGACTTTGACGTCGCTCCTTGCTCCTTACTGGCATTCTGTGCTCCCACTGGTGTGGACTTTGGAGGAGCCAGTGGTAAGGCACTCTACAGACTGGTGGTGATGGCACTCAACAAGGACCGATTGAACACCTGTGTGGACACTCCTTGGAGAGCCTATTTTAAACTAGGAAAAGGGCATCGGCCTGCCTGGAGGGCTCTTTACAAAGCCCCTCTCCCTAAGAGACATGGAGACTTACAGTGGAGGGTCCTGCATGGTATTATAGCTGTCAATGCTTTTGTTTCTGTGATTAACAGCAGTGTCAGTGATCAGTGTGTTTTTTGTTCCTCTAGGGAGACTGTTTTTCATTGTTTTATTGAATGTCAGCGCCTGTGTGGCCTCTTTGAACTTCTCACAAAACTTTTTCATATTTTTAAGGAAGTTTTCTCTAAGCAGGTTTTCATTTGTGGTTTTATGTACAATCGTCGTTTTAAGCAGAAGTGTCAACTACTGAACTTTGTTTTAGGACAGGCAAAGTTGGCTATCTATGTAAGCCGGAGAAGAAAACTTGAAAATGTTGAGAATGATGTTGATGTCAAAATTTTATTTGTGAGGCTACTTAAAGCCAGAATCAGGCTGGACTTTCAGTTTTTTATGGGGAATGGGGATGTGGAAGGTTTCAGGACCCTCTGGTCCCTGGAGAATGTCCTCTGTTCAGTTCATGATGGACAGCTTTTTTGAGGGCGTTTTTTGGGGGATTAATTTTCTGTGTAACATAGCATGATATAGAAATTGTATTGACTGATGGACAAGTGTGTTTATTAAAGATCTTTTAAAAATCAAAATCTCTCTCTCTCTCTCTCTCTCTCTCTCTCTCTCTCCTTTCCGCTTCCGGTGGGTGCGAGTGAGAACATGAGTGAGGAGGTGTTGGGTGTGTGAGTGAGGAGTTTTGGATTATACTTTTTCACAACGTTTGGACTTTTCCTTTACCCTTTGTTATTGGCTGCATATTCAGGTAAGTTTATTTCAGTCTTTTGAGTGCGTTTGTGTTTTTGTTTGTTTTTTTGGCGTTTTGCTGGAGGATAGCGTCCTTTGAGACGCCACCTCCGTCTATCCGGCAGGGAGTGAGGATAGTCCCGCCGGATAGCAGCGTTGCTGTGGAGGAGGTTCTTCTTGCTGTGGGTGAGAAGGTGGGACATGATATGATCTGCTTTGCCTCAAGAATGAATAAAGCTGTCGTTGTGTTTTTGACTGGTGAGGAATATGTCCATAGTCTGATTGGGAGCGGTGTTGTAATTGGGGACACGTATGTACAGGTGTCCCCGTTATCTGTTCCATCAACGCGCATCACCGTTTCAGGTGTTCCTCCCTTCATCACTAATGAGCAGTTGGAGACGGAGCTTCGCAGATTTGGGAAGTTTGCGGGCCCGTTTAGAACTGTGAGTTTGGGATGTAAGGATAGTAAATTAAAACATGTCAAATCACTTAGGCGCCAGGTATTCATGTTTTTGGACTCGCCCACTCAAACGTTAGAAGTGTCCTTCCGGGTTAAACATGGGGACGGCTCCTACATGGTGTATGCGAGCTCAGGGCAAATGAAGTGCTTTGAATGTGGAGACGTGGGCCATAAACGGTTCGCTTGTCCGCATAAGCAACGGGCGGGAGGCTCTGATGAAGCCGCAGCTGAAACCAGCGGTGCAGCCTCCGCTCATGCCGCTACTACAAATGACGTTGCGGGGCCTTCCGCCGGTCCTGCTCCGGAACCCGCTGCTGTGTGTGTGGACAGCCCAGCTGTGGCGCCCGCAGCCCAGCTTACGGTTGGGAGCGTGGCTGGTGATGACGCCCAAACAGTCACTGATGGTGCATCAGAATCTAGCTGTGAGAAGAAGCCTGTAAAATCAGCAGCTGTGGTTCCGGTGGATGCTAACGTTTCTGAACAGCTGACGGAACAACACCAGTCAGCTGCTGTAAGTGGCGTTCAGGAAACTGTAGATCACGATCAATCAGCTGGGACAGCTGTATCAAACAGTAAATTAAGTTGTGATGAGGAAATGGATTCTGATTCTGATACTGTGTCTATTGGAGAAACTTGCAGTAAAAGCAAAAGCTTGTACTCATTGGATGAAATAAATGTTTTCCTGGACGAAACCTACAAACGAGCAGTTAAAGTCACTGATTACTTCAGTGACGCCAATAAATTTATTAGATCTGTTAAAGTGCTGGAAAGGCGGGTTGGCCTTGACCTCCTGGATGAGAGAAAACGTTTTCGCCTTAAAAAACACCTAACGGCCCTGCGTAAATCAGCAGGAGGAAAAAAGTTCACACGCACCCGACAGATGAAATAACGTACATGGGTATGCACAGCACGGTGTTCCTATATATCTACTGCTCTTTGCTGTCTCTCCCTGTCTTCTATCTTCTCTATCTCCCTATGCAAAACATAAAATTAGGAACCTTAAATATCAATGGTGGGAGGGGCAATCATAAGAGGGGATTAGTTGGTGAATTGTTTAGACAAAAGAATCTTAACATTTTGTTTTTGCAAGAAACTCATACCACTTCAGCAGATGAAGTGGACTGGGGCTTGTGGTGGAAGGGCCCTTTTTCACTCAGTCATGGTACAAATTTTAGTGCAGGAGTAGCTATTTTGTTTGGGGAATCTGTGAATGCAACAGTTCTTTCTGTTGTGGAGGTAGTGAAGGGCAGGCTGCTCTTTGTTAGGGCAGAAATAGAGAATTCGGTGTTTTGTCTGATCAACATCTATGCTCCAAATCAGGGTTCTGAAAGAACTGCCTTTTTCAATAAACTGAAAAATGAATTGCAGAATTATCACCAAGATCAACTTATTGTTGCTGGTGATTTCAACTGCACCTTAGATTTTACTGTGGATCGAACTAATGCAGAACCTCATCTTCAGTCATCGCGAGTTTTAAAAAATATCACTGTACAGTTTGACCTTTTGGATACATGGAGAATTAAACATGCAAACACTAGACAATATACCTGGGTCAGAGTCGTAGACAATACGGTCAGTGCTGCCAGATTAGATAGGATATATGTTTCTCAAAGTTTTGGCCCAGGAATTCTTCATAGCAACATAAGTCCTGTCGGTTTTACAGATCATCATCTAGCTTCTGTGATGTTAATCATTTCACCAGGGGAAAGAACTAGATCCTATTGGCATTTCAACAATAAGCTCCTTCAAGACAACGCTTTTTGTCATTATTTTGTGTGTTTCTGGGAACACTGGAGGGCTACAAAGCCTCGTTTTAGTTCCTTAGGACAGTGGTGGGAGGTTGGCAAGGTGCAAATTCGCATTTTTTGTCAGCAGTATACTGCAAACTCGACTGCTGTCATCAGAACCAAAGTTTGTGAACTTGAGGACACTGTTAAGAGGCTGGAGGAGAGTTTGATTAGGGATCAGGATTCTACCTCGGGTCCCTTGCTGCAGGTGAAGAGATCGGCCCTGAGCTCTTTGCTGCGGGAAAGAGTGAAGGGAGCACTTGTTAGGTCCCGGTTTACTCAGCTGAAGGACATGGACGCCCCAACGTCCTTTTTTTTCAATCTGGAGAAGTCTGCCGCAAAAAAGAAATTGATGACTTGTTTAAAACTCCCACATGGTCAAATAACTACAGATCCATCTGAGATGAGGAGCCATGCAGTGGATTTTTATGGGGCCCTGTTTGGTGCAGAACCATGCTGTATAGACTCTCGAAATCAACTCTTTGGGGGCCTTCCCAAGCTCAGCCCAGGGGAAAGGGCTGCTCTGGACTGCAAACTGACCTTGGATGAGTTAACTGTAGCAGTCAATCAAATGGCTCTGGGACGTGCACCTGGACTTGACGGTCTCTCTTCTGACTTTTTTAAGCACTTTTGGGACATTATAGGATCAGATTTTTATGACGTTCTAATTGACTGTTATAGAACTGGATCTTTGCCTGTTTCCTGTCGGCGTGCAGTACTATCCCTGCTGCCTAAGAAAGGGGACTTGGCCTTGCTTAAAAACTGGAGGCCCGTTGCTCTTCTTTGCACAGACTATAAGGTGCTTTCTAAAGCCCTATCAAATAGACTTAAAAATGTTTTGGATGTCATCATAGATAGAGATCAAACGTATTGTATTCCTGATCGAACCATTATGGACAATATTTTTCTCATACGTGATGTTCTTAATCTTAGTAAATGTTATGATTTAAAGTTTGGTATTGTGTCTCTGGACCAGGAAAAAGCTTTTGATAGGGTTGACCACTCTTATTTGTTTTCCACACTTAAGGGGTTTGGTTTTGGCAATATTTTTTTGACATGGGTTAATATGTTATATACTGGAGCTGAGTGTTTGGTAAAGTTGGGGGCAGGGCTGAGTCGGCCAATCCCTGTACATCGGGGAGTAAGGCAGGGTTGTCCGATCTCGGGTCAACTGTATAGCTTGGCTATTGAGCCTTTGCTGTGCAGGTTGCGCACTCAGCTGGGTGGTTTGACCCTGCCGGGGCCCTCCAGTAGTTGTCGTCCACTCGTCTTGTCTGCTTATGCAGACGACGTTAACATTTTCATCACATCCCACAGGGATGTACAGTGTTTGGTGGACACTCTGTCTATTTATGAAAAAGCATCTTCTGCACGGGTAAACTGGGGCAAAAGTGAGGGTTTATTGGTGGGGCAGTGGACACATCAAGACATTCCTCATCTACCTGGAGGTCTTCTGTGGGGGAAAGCCGGTCTTAAAGTGTTGGGGGTGTTTTTGGGTTCTGAGGACTTTGAAAGCAAGAACTGGGAGGGATGTAAGGAGAAGGTGTGTGCCCGTTTTTCTAAATGGAATTGGTTGCTACCACAGCTGTCTTATAGGGGAAGAGTTCTGGTCGCCAATAATCTGGTCGCTTCGGCTCTTTGGCATAGACTTATCGCTTTGACACCGCCCAGGAGCCTGGTGGAGGAGGTCCAGAAGATGATCGTGGGTTTCTTTTGGTCTGGTCGACACTGGGTGCGTGCGGCTGCTCTCTACCTGCCTGTTGCCGAGGGAGGACAGGGCCTGGTTGACATACAGTCCAAGATCACCTGTTTTAGGCTTCAGACTGCGCAACGGTTCCTCTATGGATGTGGCCCCTGCTGGATGGACACTGCAAAACTGCTCCTGAGGAGAGTTGGCCACTTGGGCTACGACAAGCAGCTTTTCCTCGTGAAATCCGGGGAGGTGGACTTTACTGGACTTACTGCCTTTTATGCCTCTGTTTTGCATGCATGGCAAGTCTTCGCTGTAGCTCGTATTCCTGAGGAGACACCAGGTATGTGGCTGTTTGAGGAACCGTTGTTTTTCATTGGATTCATGGACACTCAGTTGCTGCAGTCTGTCAGTCTGCGAACCTGTTTAAGAGAGGCGGGCTGCACCAAGCTTGGCCATCTGATGAAGATGTCAACCACGTCCATAGAAACGCTGAGGCGGAAAGCCAATATTACATCCGTCAGACTGGTGCATAGGGTGGTGATGGAAGTGTGTGCTGCCCTGCCACGACCACTGAGAGCCTTTGTGGAAAACCGCACTCTTTCTGATCAATGGGATGAGGACACTGTGTTCAGCTTTCCTGCCCTTTCCATAAGTCCAGCAGTGGGAGAGTGGCAGGAGGAAGAAGACCACCTGCTGTCTTTTGGAACTCCCCGTCTGGGCAAGTTCCAGGCTGTAGGGAAGAAGGCGGCGTATCACATTTGTGTGAAAGTTATAAATCTGCGCTCTCTGACGGGGGTAAAAGAGTCGAAGTGGGCGGGGTTTTTGGGGCCGGGATTCTCCCCAAAGGGCAGCTGGCGCTCCATGTACAAGCCCCCTGTAGAGAAACGGACAGCAGATCTCCAGTGGAGGATTGTGCATGGGGCAATAGCTACAAACAAATACAGAGCACACCTGGATCCTAGTGTTGGGGAGGGTTGTTTGTTTTGTTCACAAGTCGAGACCCTGGAGCACTTGTGTGTTGGATGTTTTCGTTTGTCTGGGCTTTTTGATCTTTTGAAAGTTTGGTTTCATGATTTTGGTGAATGTTTTTCTTTTGGTTTGTTTATTTATGGTCCGAAGTACAAAGTGGCAAAGAAGTCTGTGCATATTTTGATAAACTTCTTGTCTGGTACCGCTAAACTTGCCATTTGGCTGACGATGAAAAACCGGACTATTAACACTGGCAATGTGGACCCCGTGTCTGTTTTTAAGGCCCTGTTAAAAGTCAGACTCCGGGTGGAGTTTTCTTATTATAAAATGGTGGACAATTTGGAGGAGTTCTCCAATAAATGGACTGTTGGGAGTGTTTTGTGTTCTGTGGGGGAGGGGGATGAGTTATGTTTGAATTTTTGAAATGTGGAACACTTGGGTGGAATGATGGTATGATGGTGATTTTATATTTTTGAATTGTACAATAAAGGGACTTTTTAAACGTCAAACGTCTCTCTCTCTCTCTCTCTCTCTCTGCCTGTTTTACACATTTTTGGGATATTGTTTGAACAGACTGGTATATGACATTTAATTGACTGTAATTGACTGTCACAGAACTGGATCTTTGAATAGGTGGACTGCAGGGACTGCTCTGTGTTGTGTCTGGGGGGGAACATTTCAGTTTGCACTTTTTTCCAGTGTGACACACTTGGAGGAATGATGTTTGTGTGCTTACATTTTTCTGAAGTGTGCAATAAAAGCTTTTATCAAAGTCAAAGTCAAGTCTCTCTCTCTCTCTCTCTCTCTCTTTGAACGAAAGAACTGGGAGGTTGTTAAGGACAAGGTGTGTGCTCGCATTTCTAAAGGGAAATGGTTGCTACCACAGCTGTCATATAGGGGCAGGGTTCTGGTCGTGAATAATCTGGTTGCCTCGGCTCTCTGGCATAGGCTGGTGGCTTTGACGCTGCCAAGGAGCCTCGTGGAGGAGATTCAGAAGACAATCGTGGACTTCTTTTGGTCTGGTCGCCACTGGGTCCGCGCGCCAGTTCTCTACCTGCCTGTGGCCGAGGGGGGACAGGGCCTGGTGGACATACATTCCAAGATCGCCAGCTTCAGGCTTCGAACTGCACAACGACTCCTTTACGGATGCGGACCCTGCTGGATGGACACTGCTAAGCTGCTTTTGAGGAGAGTTGGTCGCTTGGGCTATGATAAGCAGCTCTTCCTCATGACATCTGGGGAGGTGGACCTTACTGGACTATCTGTTTTTTACACGTCCGTTTTGCATGCATGGCGAGTCTTCAACGTGGCCCGCATCCGTGACGAGGCGCCGGGCTTGTGGCTGTTCGACGAACCACTGTTTTTCAATCGATTCATCGCAGCAGAGGTGCTGCAGTCTGCCAGTCTGCGGAGTTGTTTGCGGGAGGCACGCTGTACCAAGCTTGGTCATCTTATGACGATGTCGACCACATCGATGGATACACTGAGGCAGAGTGCAAACATTACATCTGTCAGATTGCTGCAAAGGGGGGTGGAGGACGTGTGCGCCGCCCTGCCACAACCACTTCGAGCGTTTGCGATGAACCGCACTCATTCCAATCAATAGGATGATGACACTGCGTCCACCTTTCCTGCAATTTCCATAACTCCAGCTGTGGGGGAGTGGCAGGGAGGAGAGAATCACCTACTGACCTTCAGGATTCCTCGTCTGGGCAAGTTCCAGTTTGTCGGGACAAGAGCGGTGTATCACATCTGTGTGAAGGTTCTGAATCTGCGCTCTCTGAAGGATGTCACGGAGTCGAGGTGGGCGGGTTGTTTGGGGCCAGGGGTCTCCCCAAAGGGCAGCTGGCGGTGAATGTACAAGCAACCTATTGAGAAACGCACAGCAGATCTCCAGTGGAGGATTGTGCATGGGGCAATAGCCACAAATAAATACAGGGCACACCTTGATCCGACTGTGGGGGGGGGGATGTTTGTTTTGTTCCCAAGTTGAGACCCTCGACCATTTGTTTGTCCACTGTTTTTGTTTATCTGGACTTTTTGACATTTTGCGCGGGTGGTTTCGGGCTTTGGGTGAACGATACTCTTTTGGTCTGTTCATTTACGGTCCGAAGTATAAAGTGGCAAAAAAGGCTGCCCACACTTTGATGAACTTCCTATCTGGGACTGCTAAGCTTGCCATCTGGCTGACGAGGAAAAACCGGGCAAGCAATGCTGGCAATATGGATTCTGTGTCCACTTTCAAGGTTTTGCTGAAAGTCAGACTCCAGGTGGAATTCTCTTACTATCAAATGGTAGACAATCTGGAGGCGTTCATCAATAGATGGGCTGTAGGGAGAGTTTTGTGTTCAGTGGCTCAGGGGGATGAGTTATGTTTGCACTTTTGAAATGTGACACACTTGGACAACTGATATTGGTTTTTCTGCAATTTTGAAATGTGCAATAAAGCCTTTTTTTAAAAGTCAAAGTCTCTCTCTCTCTCTCTCTCTCTCTCTCTCTCTGAGTGGGTGTGGTCGTGAGTGCGAGCTGAGAGCGTGTGACAGCGTGAGTGAATTATTTCAAACTTTTTCTCTATCTTTTCGTGTTTAAGGTGTTTTTTTTGTTAAATAATCTTAAGTTTTGTTGTTTTCTGTAGCTGGGGTGGGGTAGGCATTTTGGGAGGGGGGTTTCTGCTGCCAGCTCTGCTGGTCAGCATGGTTTTGGAGCGAGGCTCCGGATTCGAGACGCTGACACGCCGGCATGCTGTCAAACTGACACCGGCTGTCAGCTGCTCAGTGGAGGAGTGTAGTCTGGCTGTGGGGGAGCTGGTCGGTTATGAAAGCGTTAGATCAGCTTCGAGAATGAATAGTGCCGTGGTGATTTTCCTCGATAGTGTGGAAAAAGTTAACCGGGTAGTGGAGAGCGGGGTTGTGATTAAAGACACACTGGTTCCTGTTCTGTCTCTGGTAAATCCCGCGAAGAGAATTACCATCTCAAATGTCCCACCATTTTTAAAGAACGAGCTGTTGGAGAAGGAGCTGTCGAGACACGGGCAGCTTTTGTCCCCGATTAAGCACATCCCTCTCGGTTGTAAGTCCCCGCGTTTAAAGCATGTCATGTCTTTTAGGCGACAGGTGCTCATGATTTTAAAGAATAGCGAGGAAAGCCTCAACCTCGTATTTAAATACCGGATTGACGGCTTTGATTATACCATCCACGTCACCTCCGATAATATGAAGTGTTTCGGCTGCGGAATGGAGGGACATTTGATTCGATCATGCCCTCAGGGAGTGGGGGGTGATCACTCGGGGGAGGCCGCTAGTGCGGCCTCGGGGCCGTCTGGTGATGGAGCGGCTTTGCCGTCCTCCGAGGCTGACGGCGCTGCCGCGCTGTCGGGCGTTTCGGCCGGAGCCGCGGGGCCGTCTGGCGGCGGCGCTTCAGCCGAGGCTGCGAGGCTGTCTCGCGGTGGCGCGGCTTCACCGCCCTCCGCAGCCGGCCTGTCGATCATAACTGAAACAGCAACAAAAGTTAAAGCACATCGCGGGGCTGCTGCACAGACCAACATTGCGGACAAGGGTGAGATTACCGAGAGGGATCACGCTGAGGGTCAGACAGATGAGCCAAATGAGGCCCAGGTAGATGGTGGGACCAGAAAGATGAATATAAAAGCACAGCACAGGGTGAGCAAAAGACAGGAAGAGACAGCTACCAGGGTGGCTGAGTCAGTGTTGGAGGATGAGGATGACATTGAAATAGATGAAGAATTATGTAAAATCTCAATCAAGTGGAAGAATTTGGAAACCAAACAGCAGAGGATCAAAGTAAAAAGGGTTGTCAAAGACAGTTCTGAGGTTTCTCTATCTCAGCCAGATTCTTATGCTGGGTCTGAGATAGAGAGTGATGGTGAAAGTAGTGATGATGGGGCCAGTGGAGGCGGTTACCCCTTCACAAAAATACAGAAGTTTTTGCAGGACACTAAGGGATCCAGAATGGTTAAAGTTGAAAATTTCTTCCCCGATCTAAAACGTTTTGTTGACTCTGCTCGGGCCTACATGAAAAATAGGGGGAGAGCTTGAGCAGGAAAGTTTCACTGATCAGGAGATCTACAGACTAAAAAGCTTGTACTAAAGTTAAGAACCAAATTGCCCAGGATGATTAGTCTTTTATCGCTCATTCTTTCTTTTCTGTTTATGTATTGGCTTTGCCCTCTTATATACATGTGTAGTTTTAATTTTGGCACACTCAACATCAATGGGGCAAGAGAAATGTCCAAGCGAGCGAGTGTTTTTACTCTTGCAGAATGCAAAAAAATTAATGTTCTGTTTGTTCAGGAGACTCATAGTTCTGAGGACAATGCTGCTGACTGGAGGAGGGAATTTCGGGTTGAAATTATTCTTAGTCATAAAAACAGCAGTAGTGGTGGAGTGGGTATTTTATTTTCTCGAGATTTTATTCCACTTTCTTATGACATTGATGAGATAATTGCAGGCCACATTTTAAAAGTTCGAGCTGTTTTTGAGAATGTGAAAGTTGTTTTTATAAATGTGTATGCTCCAACCGTAGGCACAGAAAGATTGGCCTTTTTAAATATTTTAGATGACACAATCAAAAATTGCAGTAATGATGACTTTTTATTTGTGGGGGGTGATTTTAATTGTACAGAAAATCCTCTATGGATAGGAATCACCCAGAGCCACATGCTGCATCCAAAAGAGTTTTAAAAGGTCTCATAGAAGCTCATGATCTGTGTGATGTGTGGAGAAATTTTCATGGCAAGGCTAGACAATACACATGGAGCCATAGAAAGGACAATATTCTGTCCTTCGCTAGACTGGATAGGGTTTACAGTTTTAAGCACCATTTTAGCATTTTTAAAAGTGCTTTTATAGTCCCTGTTGGCTTCACAGATCATTCCCTGGTTCAGTGTTGTGTTTTTATCAAGAATTAAAGTGCAGTAGTGCATACTGGGCATTTTTAACACGTCACTTTTATCGGATAACAGTTTTAAAACTGCTTTTATGTTTTTTTGGAGTAATTTTAAATTAACAAAATCAAATTTTAGTTCTTTGCAGCAGTGGTGGGATGTAGGGGAAGAGCCAAATAAAAGAATCTGTGCCTACAGTATACTCGCAATGTCTCTGGAGACTTGGCCAGGTCTCTCAGGGACCTGGAGAGAGAAGTAGTGGAGCTGCAGTCTTTGGCAGGCTCCACAGGAGAAAGAGGACATTTTGAGGCCCTCAATGGCAAAAAGTCTGTTTTAAACTGACCTACTGGGTGTGGCTGCCAGGGGCGCTGTGGTACGCAGTAGGTTCCAGAACATCGCACTAATGGACGCTCCATCTCATTTTTTCTTTGGTCTGGAGAGGAAGAATGGTCAGAGGAGGATGATCCACTCTCTTAGCTCCGAGGACGGGCGGCCGATCCATGAGTCTGCGGAGATCCGTCGCTTTGCAGTTGCTTTCTACAAGGATCTCTTTAAGAAAGAATTTGTTGAGAATCCACATGCATTGAGTCATTTTTTGACGGACTTGCCAAAGGTGATGGCTAGCGTGAATGCGGAGCTGGAGAGCGGGATCACTCTGCAAGAACTGGCAGTGGCTGTCCAGTCTCTTCAGTGTGGAAAAGCCCCAGGGATAGATGGCCTACCAGCGGAGTTCTACAAGGCGTTCTGGTCTGAGATCTGTGAGGACTTGCTGGAAGTACTGTCCTGACAGTCTGCGGAAGGGTCACCTGCCCCCTAAGTTGTAGGGAGAGCAGTCCTCACCCTCCTTCCAAAAAAAGGCGACTTGAAAGACATTAAGAACTGGCGTCCGGTGGCCCTCCTCTGTACTGACTACAAAATTCTCCTCCAAAGTGTTGGCTACCAGACTGAGGAAGGCGATGGAGCAGGTCATACATGTAGACCAGACCTACTGTGTACCAGGTAGGTTGGTTACAGACAACATTTTTTTAAGTTTGTGATGTTTTGGACCTCTCCAGCTCATTGGTCAAAGAACTTGGTCTTATTTCAATAGACCAAGAAAAGGCGTTTGACCGAGTTGAACATCCATACCTTTGGTAGACATTAGAGGCCTTTGGTTTCAGCTCAGGGTTCATCGCCATGATCCAGGCTTTGGTATAGAGACATTGAGAGTATTCTTAAGATTAATGGTGGTTTGAGTGCTCCTTTCAAAGTTGAGAGGGGTGTCCGACAGGGCTGCCCCCTCTCAGGTATGCTGTACTCTCTTGCCATTGAGCCCCTCCTTTGTAAACTAAGGCAAGGCCTCACTGTTTTAAAGTCCCCAACTTCTGACTCTATTTTTAAAGTGTCTGCCTATGGCTGATGACGGTTGTTGTTTTTACAAGAAATCAAAATGATGTAGACTACCTTTTAAGAACCTGTCAATCTTTTTGGTGAGTGCTCCTCAGCGAGAGTGAATTGGGGTAAGAGTGAAGCTGTTGTGGTGGGGGGGAGACCACAAAAAATTGCCCTACCTGGTGGCCTCTCGTGGACACAAGGTGGTTTTAAATATCTTGGTGTGTTTTTAGGAAATCAGACTTTTACTGAGAAAAATTGGGAGTGTTTTTTAGAAAAAACTGAAGGAAGACTAAAAAAATGGAAATGGATTCTGCCAAACTTGTCCTTCAGAGGTCGTGTTTTAATTATCAACAACTTGATTGCTTCAATGCTGTGGCATCGACTGTCTTGTCTGGACCCTCCACCCAATTTGCTGGCCAGAGTGCAATCTATAGTCGTGGACTTTTTCTGGGACCGTCTTCACTGGGTTCCACAGAGTATCCTGTTTTTACCGAGGGAAGAAGGTGGTCAAGGGCTC